>JAYESA010000008.1:61610785-62140785 GCA_036927795.1 Iris macrosiphon | reverse complement strand
ACTTGTGAGATGCCATATTGCTCCTTCGTTTGGAGTTGAGATGATTGACAGGTACCATATTATATTGTTGAGATGTTAGATAGTTAAAAATGACCCAGACAGCGTTTTACCACCGATACTGCGGCGTAGGCTGGGCGTACCCATGTACTCATGCCCGAATATTCGGTTACAGGTCGTGACACCTGAAGATTCTTGTTATATGCATAATATTTCTAGGATAACCTGTCACCTTCACTTTTTCAACTAGGGGTAGTTTGGTAAATTGGCATGGGTAAATAAATTTTAGGAATAAATAATTATATTGGTATGTGATAGAAATTATTGAATGATTGTATTATAGATTAAATATGACTTGTGTTATTTATTTGGTTAGAGAGACTATCCCAATAATTAGACTTTATACTTGTAGGCCCAACTAGAATTGTCATGACAACATGAGCCAATAGTCCATTCCCACTAATTAATTAGGAGGTTAGGCTTAATTAAAAATTATTTAGAAGCCTTCCTATTATGCCCTCCTTAATTATTCCTCATAATACACCATGGAAGGGAGATTGGGACCTTAGCATGTAACTTGGAGAAGGGGGTAGAGGGGCCGGCCATACAAAGCCTCTCTCTTTATCTCTCCTCTCTCATTTTTATTCATTATATTTTGCTCCCAAATTCTAGATCCCCAATTTCCCCCACATTTCCCTCCATTAATTTCCTTCACAATCCACTTCCATTCTCTCTCATTTCCTTCCTCGAGAAACATTTGGAGCTTAGAGAAGTAAGGAGCACAAGGAGGAGAAACTTTGGTGGAGAGATCGTGTCTGAAACGTGTCCAATTGTATTTTTATTGGTAATCGATCTTCCAATTGATAATTCTTGAATTTTACGTTATTATAGCTTCTTAATCATGTATTTGACCATTAGGAATGACCCCATGGCATAGGCCCCCATATAGGAATAATTTTTAGGCTATTTGACTATGTATTGTGAGTTCTATGTTGTGTTCGGTGTACATGTTGGGGGAATAATGATATTGACACATTATGTATGTGTCATGAGACCAATTAGATATAATTAGACTTAGATTGGGGTTATAGGACTAGATACATGTCCACAAATGGATACGTGTAGGCCGTATCATGGTATTTTATGATACGGTGCGACAAGGGGCCCAATTTTGGGTATTTTGCACAATTCTCTTCAATTCTTATTGTAACGGGTTGCATTAGTCATAAAATAATGTATTTGGTGTATATATATATATATATATATATATATATATATATATATATATGATAATTAATGTATATTGGAGTTTTGGTACTTTAGTTGAGAGTGTAGCATGAGTATTTTGAGGAGTGAACACTAGGTGTTTGATTTAATGCCACATTAGTGAGTCTGTATAGTGTATCTCAATATTAATATCCTTAAGTATTAGATTGTGTGTATATATATATATATATATATATATATATATATATATATATATATATATATATATATATATATATATATATATATATATATATATATATATGAATATGCTCGTATACACTTATACTTATTTGATATACAGTGATTTATGGTTTTGTGTGTACTTGAGGGTGTAGCATGTGAGGGCAGGAAGTGTATGTTGGTGTGTCTATGTTATCGCGCCCTGGTCCCGTAGGGGTCGATCGTCCTCGCTTGGTCCCTACAGAACCGATCGTCCTCGCTTGGACGTGATGTCGTGCAAGCCTAAGTTTCACTTACACCGGGCAAAGTACCTGCACAAGACACAAGTTAGACGAAAATATAAATATATAGGCATGGAATATAAATACAGAGAACCAAAGTTGAATACATTGATAGGAAAAAATACTTTCTTTTATTTGAATACTTGAAGATTTGGATTATAAAGTGCTTGCTTGGCTAAGTTACAAAATATGCCTTAAAAGGGCTTACAACTCTTTTTACATTCCCAAAATTAGCCACAACGCCCACACATTATATCCCTTTAGTAGGACCAAAATAACAAAATATCTAGCAGAAGAGGAGTAGCCCACTGGAGAGGAAAGCAAAGGAAGCAGCATGAGCACGTCCCTTTGAAGATTGCACTAACACTAATTCAGAATGCTTGCCAAGCTCTAGCGTCCAGTACCTGGATAATTGCCCACAATGTGGGTCAGTACTACCACATGTACTGGTGAGCGACCGTGGCCAAACTCACCTAAAAATATACACTAAGTAAGCAAGTGAATCTAACATTATTAGGTGATCTTTCTAGTTGTATAGTTTCTTTTTAACAATTCATGCAAGGAAACATAGATGATAGATAGCATATGCATATGATAATTCTTACCCACGACTGAGCGGTTATTCCTGCAGCAGACACACAAGTTAGCCATAATTTGCATACATGGATAAACTTATGTATCAATCTTTGGTATCAAAATAATAGGTATGCAAGAAGATAAACCTAGCATTGCCACCTATCTATATAACTGTCTATGAGTTGCCCCATTGATGGACAATAATACCCACCTAGATCCCGTAGGACCAAAATATCGGGGTGCTCTCACAATCCCTTCCGGACCGATCGATTTCTAGTGCTCCAGAAATCGTTCGAGAGACTATTACCTTGTGCATAAGTTGTCCGAGACCAATGCATGACAAGCAATATTCTATCAAATAAACTCTTAGGATGCACCAACATTAACAAGCATATAACAATCTAATAGCCACATTCCCCTAGATCCCGTAGGACCGGAACATCAGGGCGGACTACTAGACTCTTCTCTTTCATTCTTTTACACTTGACACAAATACTAACCATAAAGGTTTAATGCACGATATAGTGACGCAGCAAGTGAGTAAGGGGCACACATTTAATTGAAGTAAAGTAGTAACTCTATATACATTTGCATGCAGTTCATTTCTTTGACTTATCTTTTTAGTGAGGCAACATTTATAAGTGAACTAGATATTCTTTATTAAGGCAGGCAGACTGAAGGATTCATCGAAGGGCCTAAGCCACTCACCGAATGAATCGAATGAGAGAATGGGGAAGCCTTATGCGATGTTCACTCTTTGGTTATGCGTCCTGAAAATGCAACAATACTTGGTTAGCATACTTTGATTTCTTTCCCTTACGATTCGAAAAGAACGCACAAGCGAGAAAAGAAAAATTATGAAAACCAAGTCATCAAAAGCAAGACAAAACACAAATCAACACAAAACCAAGAAGCAAAGCAACCAATGAAAACTCTTGGACTTATTTTAATAGAAGCCGTTCGATCAATTTGAAGGGTTCATTGCATTTCATCCATGTTGATTTGGCGGTAAGGTTTTCCCGAGACTCGATTCTCAACCGAGTCAAAGTTGCAAGTGTTCCATAAGTAACCATTCAGAGCGGGGCGTTACATACTACCCCACTGAGAAGAGGTTTCGTCCACGAAACTTAAGAGATCAAGGAGGTGATAAACGATGCATCAAAAGATCAAAGGAATCAGACTCACCAACAACGTGCCTACTGGCATCATGCTCTATATTCAACTGATACACTCTATTTCTTCTAGCTATTAGATTGTTATATGCTTGTTAATGTTGGTGGATCCTAAGAGTTTATTTAATAGAATGTTGCTTGTCATGCATTGGTCACGGATAACTTGTGCACAAGGTAATAGTCTCTCGAACAATTTCTGGGGCACTAGAAATTGGTTGGTCCGGAAGGGATTGTGAGAGCACCCCGATATTCTAGTCCTATAGGATCTAGGAGGGTGTTGTTGTCCATCAATGGGGTAACTCATGGACCGTCATATAGATAGGTCGCAATGCTAGGTTTACCTTCTTGCATACCTATCATTTTGACACCAAAGATTGATACATAAGTTTATCCATATATGCAAATTATGGCTAACTTGTGTGCCTGCTGCAGGGATAACAATTCGACTGTGGGTAAGAATTATCATATGCATATGCTATATATCGTCTATGTTTTCTTGCAAGAATTGTTAAAAAGAAACTAGACAACTAGAAAGACCATCTAATAATGCTAGCTTCACTTGCTTACTTAGTGTGGATTTTTAGGTGAGTTTGGCCACGGTCGCTCACCAGTACATATGGTGGTATTGACCCGCATTGTGGGCAATTATCCAGGTACTGGACGCGAGAGCTTGTCAAGCATTCTGAATCAGTGTTAGTGCAACCTTCCGATGGACGTGCTCGTGCTATTTCATTTGCTTTCCTCTCTAGTAGGCTACTCCTCTTCTGCTAGATGTTTTATCATTTTGGTCCTACTAAAGGGATGTAATGTGTGGGGATTGTAGCTAGTTTTGGGAATGTAAAAAGAGTTATAAGCCCTTTTAAGGCATATTTTGTAACTCAGCCAAGCAAGCTCTTTGTAATCCAAATCTTCAAGTATTCAAATAAAAGAAAGTATTTTGGGAATGTGTTCAACTTTGTTTCTCTGCTTTACATTTTGTGCCTATATATGTATATTTTCGTCTAACTTGTGTCTTGTGCAGGTACTTTGTCTAGTGCAAGCGCAACTTAGGCTTGCACGGCATCGCGCCTAAGCGAGAATGATCAGTTCTGTAGGGAGCAAGCAAGGATGATCAACCCCTACGAGACCGGGGCACGACATATGCAAGTAAGGTATCAGTGTGGGAACTGGTTAGACTTGTTGGTGGATACTCGAGCAATTGAGGGTTGGATATACGTAGTGTGTCAGTGTTACATATAGGTGTGGAGGATGGGAAGTTTTGTTTATAGTTATGTAGCAGCAGTAGTATCATGCCAATTATTAAGGTGTGGTTTCAGTTAGATAGGTTCATGTAGGTATTTATGTACCATGGTTGGTTTTTGGTAGTAGAATTAGTATGTTAACTGATTAAGTATCTCAACTTAGATAATTGGGGGTGAATAGGAAGTTTATAATTAGATATATAGATATACCTACATCAGTGGTGAGATGAGGCAGATTTTGGTGAGAACCAATCACTAATACGTGTTGGTATCAGAGTTGTAACTGTAAGTGAGTGGTATCGGGTTGTGTTATATTGATAGTGTTACATTAATGGGTGTCTGCAGCTTTATTAAAGTAATTAGTATGATGGAATATTAGAGTTGAAGGTGTATCAGATGCAAGGGAGTACACTGTAGAGATGAGTTGCAAGCAGTGGTGTTCAATAGCTCTAACATGTAGGAAAAGTTGCATAAGAGTAAAGAGGAGGGGGAAGACATCGGTATACCTGTGCACAGAGTTGTGACTACAGTGGAAGAGGGAGTTTTGGGCTTAGGTGAGTAGCATATGAGGGAGAGGTGTTCTGATGATATACAAGGAGTGCTTGCAATGTGCACAGCTGCACTTATACAGAGCTTGTTGCAAGCAGTTACAACATCAATTATAATACAAGTGGTGTCGTGTGTGGGTATGTGTAAGAACTGAGTATCAGTCATATCTCAGATTTTGGGTATTTGTATAAGTAAAGGGGTAGAGTGATTTATGCTATGGTATGTTAGTATAAATTTGTATGGTGCTCATATATCGGGTAAGGAGAGAATTTTGTAGCATTTTATCAGCAGTAAGACCTAGGCTCGAGTATACTGTCACTTGGGTGTAAGGGGTATTTTGGGAGTTGTATCTAAGAACCAATGCACAAGGGTGTTTGCACAGGTAAAGTTAGTTGGGTGTGTTGATACCAAGATGAAGTTAGTATAAGGTTTCAGTTAGTGAGTTAGTGTATGGTTAATTAGGTTAGTTCAGTTGGTAAATGTTAGTTAATGAAGTTAAGTTATCATGAATAGATATTGATTTCAGTTAGGTATTTTAGTATAGGTGTTAGTTAGTAAGTTATATGTTAATTACACTAGTGTATCAGTTAGAAAAGATATCAGTGGTGAGTTAGGATTAGATGTCAATTAGTTGATATCTATATTAATTAATGATAAGCTATTGATATTAGCTAAGGTATAATTAGTATAGCTAATACCCAAGATATTGATTAGATTAACTAAAAATAGTCTAAAAATATAGATAATGACCTAATATGGCTATTATAAGCTAGTATTAGCTAGTTAGTGACCAATATAGACTAACTAACTAGTACTAGACCTAGAAATAACTAGTTTGACTAAGATTGATCGAGTTTGACCTATTTTAGCAAGAATGACCTAGAATTGACCATGAACATCATATTTTTAGCTCATCTTAGTATTTTATTACTTTATTACACCTATTGATATAATAATTCCTATATAGGACTGTGTGGCACCAGCTTGGGCATCGAAAGACACACTTTGCTCAGGACCATAGGAGTGTACATTTCTCTGTTAGTTTTTATTTCATGATAGTGTATATATCACATGTTCTAGAACTGTATACATGATTTTGAAACAGTGATTTCACGGACTGGTACTGTATGGATCCTGTCAGGAGATGTTATCCCTTACCGTGTTCAGTAGGTACTCCTTCATATATATTTTATCGTGTGTATCGGGTATTAATTTCAGTATACTTTGTATTCACACATTGTCCGTGTTCAGGGTGTCCATAATCGTGTTCAAAATATATCATGATTGGATCCATTTAGTATTGGTTGGGGTTGGGGGAGTAGGAGTTGGTTATGTGATCAAGCCCAAGTGTATTTGTGTATATGTCGATTACATATCACACGTGTAATCGAGTTACCATATTGTATTCGTGTTCAACCCAAACCGATCACATAATAAACTTATATTCCATGGAACATTAACTAGTTGTATCTATTTTCTTTTATTTGTAGTTATTCTATTGCTTATTCTTCATTCAAGTACATTACCTATTCACTCTAGTTCATTAACATTCTGATATTTAGTTATCCGATATTCTTTTCTATTATCTATCATATATGCTCGATTATGTATTTAAAACTGCTTTCAGAGGTATGTACTTTGCTCCAATCCTGACTGGATATATTTTTTAGAAGATTGGCTCGTAGACAAGTGTCCTACCTACTACAAGCCGCATGACGACGTACCATTAAAGGATACTCCTTTAGAGTAGGACAACCTAGTACTAGAGGCTGAGGAGGCATAGACTTATTGATTAGACTTGTTTAGACTTTATTGAGATTATTGGCATTCATATATATAATTTCAGACTTGAGGATGTATTGTGTCTCTTTCCTTCACTATTCTATCTTGTGTTTTATCTTCCTTAGATTGCATTGTGATTGAGTATAGTTTACATTTATCAAATACCATATTGTTCCTCTGTTTGGAGTTGAGATGATTGACAGGTACCATATATGTATATTGTATGAGATGTTTAGATAGTATAGTTGACCCAGACAGCATTCTACCGTCGATGCTGTAGTGTAGGTTGGGCGTTGCTTACTACTCGTGCCCTTATTCTGGGTGCGGATCATGACATAATTTTAGTGGTGGCCCATGCAGGACTCATAGAGTCACAATTAGAGCGATATCGTAGTAGTGCTCACCTAGAGTACTGCTACGAATCGGCTTTAGGATATAGGATATAGGCTGAGAGTATACTCAATCACTACTAGAGAATAATTCCAAATATTTGTCGTGTTATCCTTATCTATTGAATGATTTATTTTACTTTGAATAATTTTGTCCTCCCTTGATGTCGTATCTTACCCAATATTGATTCCTTGTTTTAATCTATCTTCAGGATATCGTCGAAGACGTGTTCCCAGCGCTCAAGCACAATGTCAGCGAGGTCGGTCACTTCGACGCCTATGAGGGCAACACCAGTAGACGCTATTCCAGCAGCTACGTTCCAGAGGTCTGCTTCACCAATCCAGCTGGACATTTTTGCAGCAGCTTTTGGAGGTGCTCCACCTCCGGTACAGAAGGTAGCACTGACAGTTTTAGGGGATCTTCCACCCCCATCATCTGCAGTCGATCTGATACAAATGTTTGTGTTATTTCAGCAGATAATGGAGGCGTAGCAGCACCAAACAGAGGTTATGAGGCAGGGCATTGAGAATGGTCACCAGGTTGCACTCGCCGCGATCGAGAGAGTCTCATTTGTCCATCCACAGACGGCCCCATCTCAGTTTACCCTGCAGTAGTGAAGTCCGGAGACTATCATAGATTTTAAGAGGATGGGGCCGAAGGACTTTAAAGGCACTTAAGGGATTATTTATGCTGATGATTGAATATAATACATTGAGCGTAATCTATGACTGGCGCAGATTCCAGAGAGGTTACAGGTAGAGGCCGCGGGAAGCATAATATTTGATATTGTACTGACTTGGTTCAGGACGGACACCAGGATCTCATCACTGGGACTTATTTGGAAAGCTTTCAAAGAGATCTTAAAGAAAAAGTTCTTTCCATATGTGGCTCTGACGTCTCTAAAGAGTCAGTTTCAGTACCTCATTCATGTAGGTATAATGGTGGATGAGTATACGACAGAATATTGTAGATTAGGCCATTTTATGGAGGGACAGAACCCCAGAGGAACGGCCAGAAAGTTCAGGAAGGGTCTAAACAAGGAGATCAAATCATATACGAATGGAGACCCCACCGCTACTTTTGAGGAGATTCTGAGACAGGCACAGCGGACAAAGGATGATCTAGAGCTTGGCTCCAAGAGGCTGAGGGACATAGGAGGATCCAGTACTAATACGGGACCAATGAAGCGGCCTCATTTTCAGCAACAACATTAGAGGCACTTCCAACAGCCGATGCAGCAGTATCATGGACCAGCTAGAGTGCCAGTACAGCAGATGCACCAGATCCAGAGACCAGCTATTCCTTATCTATTCTGTAAGAAACAGGGACACGGATGGTATGCCTGCAGGATGAGATTGGGCCAGTACTTATTATGTGGATCAAGAGACCATCAGTTGAGAGCTTTTCCTAGTGCTCTAGCTCGTCTACCTCAAGGCAGAGCACAGGCACAGAGAGCACCCGTAAGACCACCAGCAAGACAACATAGAGGACCTCCCCTACCACCACAACAGCAGCAGTTCGTGCAGCACTAGCAGCAGTAGAGAGGTGCCCAGCGACAGGGGTGAGCTTTCGCCTTGAACGTCGAGGAGGAGGAGCTAGTCAGTGATATTATTTTAGGTTCAGTCTATCTTGATTCTTTTCCAGCTTATGCTTGATTCCGGTGCTTCATATCATTTCAAATCTATATCTTTTGCTCTGAAATATTACCTTGAGATTGAACCGTTAGTGAGGACTTGCAAGATCACAACCGGGGGTGGCATTATCCTGGTTAGTAATATTTGCAAGGATTGGAGAGTTTTTTTGGGAGGCTGAGAGTTGAGCATGGGTCTACTCATAATGCCACTTTTGAGCTACGATAAGTACTTAGGATGGATTGTTTGAGTAGGAACTATGCTAGTATCAATTTTTATGGAGGCAGAGTTTTGTTTCAAATATCAGAAGATCTAGAGTTTGAGTTAGTCAGAGAAGCAACAGAGTAGAGCGAAGAAGATTACTGTGGAGCAATAGTGGAAGAACAAGAGCTGCCACATCCATTGATTACAGAATATATGGACGTCTTTCCGGAGGAGTTGTCTGGGTTGCCACCCGACCGAGATGTGGAGTTCTCTATAGACTTTATGCCAAGCGCAGAGCCGATATCATAGTACGTCTATAGAGTGAACAATAGCAAACTAGCAGAGTTGAAGAAGCAGGGGGATGAGTTACAATACAAGGGCTTCATCCGCTCCAGTTCATCACCATGAGGTGCTCCGGTATTATTTGTGCCGAAGAAGGATAGGTCGATACCCATGTGTATCAACTACAGGGTACTCAACAACCTTACTATCAAGAACAAATATCTGTTGTCACGGATTGATAATTTATTTGATTAGTTGAGCAGAGCGAAGGTATTCTAGAAGATAGACTTGAGGTCGGGGTGCCACCAGGTGAAAGTAAAGAAGGAAGATATTCCGAAGACAGCTTTCAGGACTCGATATGGACAATTTGAGTTCTTGGTGATATCGTTTGGGTTGACCAATGCCCCAACGGTATTCATGACCCTGATGAATAAGGTATTTTATCAGTACTTGGATCTGTTTGTTGTAGTATTCATTGATAATATAATAATTTATTCGAAGACCCCGGAGGAGCATGAGAAGCACCTGAGGATAGTTTTATAGACCCTCAGGAAGAATAAGCTATATGGAAATCTTTTAAGGTGTGAGTTCTTCCTTGATAAGGTTGAATTCCTCGGGCATGTGATTACAGGAGACGGGATCTCAGTAGACCCGAAGAAGATTTTAGCAGTTGAGTCGTGGTCTACCCCGAGTTTAGTAGCGGAGATTATGATTTTTCTTGGATTGGCAGGCTATTATCGAAGATTTGTTCAGGATTTTTCCAGGATTGTGGAGCCAATGACTAGAGTAACCAGAAAGGACATGGAGTTTGTCTGGACTGAAGATTGTCAGGCTACTTTTGAGGAGCTAAAGAAGAGGTTGACAACAGCTCTGGTGTTGACCTTGCCATCAGGGGCAGAAGGATTTTCTACATATAGTGATACGTCGGGTAAGGGCTTAGGATGTGTGTTACAGCAGAATAGAAAAGTGATTGCCTATGCTTCCAGGTAACTATGCCCGCATGAGAAGAATTACCCTACCCATGACCTGGAGTTGGCAGTAGTTATTTTTGTTTTTAAATTATGGAAGTACTACTTGTATGGAGAGATGGTAGAGATCTTTATAGATCACAAGAGCTTGAAGTATATGTTCACACAAAAAGAGCTTAACATATGGTAAAGGCGGTGGCTAGAGTTGATAAAGAACGTCGATATATCCTTGCAGTATCATCCAAGGAAGTCCAACGTAGTCGCAAATACCTTGAGTAGGTATCCAGTGGCTGTGTACTTGGCAGGGGACAAACATTTATTGGTCGATCTTGATAACTAGAGTATTGAGGTATTAATTCCTGGGGTTGCGACACAAATATGAGGACTTCAGGTATAGTCAGAGTTGATGGACCAGATTAGAGCCGCACAGTTCGAGGATAAGTCTCTTGGGAGGAGCATAGCGCAGGTCCGGATAGGATTGGCAGAGGACTTCATTATTGCAGATGATGGATCATTACGGCATGGTACCAGATTGTGTGTGTCGAGTAGAGCATTGCGCAAGAAGGTTCCTTTGGAGGCGCATCGATCTTAGTACTCTATGCATCCAGGTGCCAACAAGATGTATAAGGACATGAGAGAGCATGTTTGGTGGTGTGGTATGAAGTGGGAGGCGGCAAGCTTCGTATCCAGATGTTTGGTTTGTCAGCAGGTAAAGACAGAGCGACAGAGGCCAGATGGATTGCTTCAGCCTTTACCCATTCCAGAGTGAATATGGGAGCATTTGACGATGGACTTTGTTTCAGGACTTTCACATTCTCTAGGAGGTAAAGACGTGATTTGGGTCATCGTGGACAGGTTGACCAAATCAGCCCACTTTCTGTCATTCAACGTAGAAACGTCTACGAAGAATCTCGTGGAGATGTATGTGTGTCAGATAGTCAGATTGCATAGAGTTCCTATAAGCATAGTCACGTATTGCGATAGTTACTTCATGTCCCACTTCTGGAGGAGTTTACAGGCTAGCTTGGGCACGCTGCTCATGTTCAGTACCGCATATCACCCTTAGACAGACGGGCAATCGGAGAGGACTATCCAGACCCTTGAAGATATGATACGTACTTATATTTTGGATTTTAGAGGATCTTGGAAGGATCATCTT
The DNA here is from genome assembly GCA_036927795.1 of Iris macrosiphon. Classification (NCBI taxonomy): domain Eukaryota; kingdom Viridiplantae; phylum Streptophyta; class Magnoliopsida; order Asparagales; family Iridaceae; genus Iris; species Iris macrosiphon. Next base: position 62,129,104 of record JAYESA010000008.1, on the reverse strand, counting down.
CACTTGGTAGAGTTTTCTTACAACAACAGCTACCAGGCTAGTATAGAGATATCATTATTTGAGCCGTTTTATGGACGGAGATGTCGCACTCCGTTATCGTAGGATAATATTGGTGAGAGAGCCTTATTGGGATGAGAGAAGGTCGTGGATGCAGCCAAGAAGGTGAAGATCATCAGAGATAGACTTCGGGTGTCCCAGGACAAACAGCGACATTGGGCCGATAGCTATCGGAGACCATTATAGTTTGAGGTATTGATTTTGTTTGTATTGCTTATGATTGGTTATTTTGTTAGGGGGCTGAGGCTGTATTTCGTGCTAGGTTGGCGATCTGGTGTTCCTAAGGATTTCTCCGACATGGGGCACGATTCACTTTGGTGGAGGCGGAAAGCTTAGTCCACGGTACATCGGACCCTTCAGTGTTCTAGAGAGGGTCAGTGCAGTGGTCTACAGACTAGACTTACCGCCTGTATTAGAGGGAGTACACAACGTATTCCATGTGTCACAGCTGAGATGGTACATGGCTGATCCTAGCCATGTATTTGGTGTATATATATGATAATTGATGTATATTAGGATTTTGGTACTTTAGTCGAGAATCTAGCATGAGTATTTTGAGGAGTGAACACTAGGTGTTTGATTTAATGCCACATTACTGAGTGTATATAGTATATCTCAATATAAATGTCCTTAAGTATTAGATTGTGTATATATATGAATATGCTCGTATACACTTATATTTATTTGATATACAGTGATTTATGGTTTTGTGTGTGTTTGAGGGTGTAGCATGTGAGGGAAGAAGTGTATGTTGTTGTGTCTGTGCAAGTGAGGTATAAGTGTGGGAACTGCTTAGACTTGGTGGTGGATGCTCGAGCAACTGAGGGTTGGACATATATAGTGTGTCAGTGTTACATGTAGGTGTGGAGGATGGAAGTTATGTTCATAGTTATGTAGCAGTAGTAGTATCATGCCAATTATTAAGGTGTGATATCAGTTAGATAGGTTCATGTGGTTGTTTATGTACCATGGATGGTTTTGGGTAGTAGAGTTAGTATGTTAACTGATTAAGTATCTCAACATAGATACTTTAGGATGGATAGGAAGTTTATAATTAGATATATAGATATAACTATATTAGTAGTGAGATAAGGCAGATTTTGGTGAGAAGTAATCATTAATACGTGTTGGTATCAGAGTTGTAATTGGAAGTAAGTGGTGTCGGGTTGTGTTGCATTGATGGTGTTACGTCAATGGGTGTCTGCAACTTTATTGGAGTAATTAGTGTGATGGAATATTAGAGTTGAAGGTGTATCAGATGCAAGGGAGTACACTGTGCAGATGAGTTGCAAGCACTGGGGTATAATAGCTCCAACATGTAGGAGCAGTTGCATAAGAGTAAGGGGGAGGGGGAAGACATCGGTATACCTGTGCACAAAGTTGTGACCACAGTGGAGGAGAGAGTTTTGGGCTTAGGTCAGTAGCATGTGGGGGAGAGGTATTCTGGTGATATGCAAGGAGTGCCTGGACTGTGCAAAGCTGCACTTATGCAGAGCTTGTTGCAAGAAATTGCAACATCAATTATAATACTAGTGTTGTCGTGTGTGGGTGTGTGTAAGAACTGAGTATCAGCCATATCTTAGATTTTGGGTATTGGCATAACTAAAGGGGTAGAGTGATTTATGCTAAGATATATTAGTATCAATTGGTGTGGTGCTCATATATCGGGTAAGAAGAGAATTTGGTACCACGGTATCAGAAGCAAGACCTAGGATCGAGTATACTGTCACTTGGGTATAAGGGGTATTTTGGGAGATATATCTAAGAACCAATGCACAAGGGTGTTCGCACATGTAAAGTTAGTTGGGTGTATTAATACCAAGATAAAGTTTGTATAAGGTTTCAGTTAGTGGGTTAGTGTATGGTTAGTTAGGTTAGTTCAGTAGGGAAATGTTAGTTAATGAAATTAAGTTATCATGAATAGATATTGATATCAGTTAGTTATATTAGTGTAGGTGTTTGTTTGTAAGTTATATGTTAATTACACTAGTGTACCAGTTAGAAAGGATATCAGTGGTGAGTTAGGATTAGATATTAATTAGTTGATATGTATAATAGTTAATGATAAGCTATTGATATTAGCTAAGGTATAATTAGTATAGCTAATACCCAAGATATTGATTAGATTAACTAAAAATAGTCTAAAAATATAGGTAATGACCTAATATGGCTATTATAAGCTAGTATTAGCTAGTTATTGACCAATATAGACTAACTAAGTTGTATTAGACCTAGAAATAACTAGTTTGACTAAGATTGACCCAGTTTGACCTATTTTAGCAAGAATGGCCTAGCATTGACCATGAATATCATAATTTTAGCTTATCTTAGTATTTTATTACTCTATTACACCTATTAATGTAATAATTCCTATATAGGACTGTGTGGCACCAGCTTGGGCATCGAGAGACATACTTTGCTCAGGACCAGAGGCGAGTATATTTCTCTGTTAGTTTTCATTTTATGATAGTGTATATATCGCATGTTCTAGAACTGTATACTTGATTCTGACACAGTGATTTCACGGACTGGTACTATATGGATCTTGTCAAGAGATGTTATTCTTTACCGTATTCAGTGGATACTCCTTTATATATATTTTATTGGGTGTATCGGTTATTGTACTTCGATTCACGCACTGCATGTGTTCAGTGCGCCCATAATCGTATTCATAATGTGTTATGATTGGATCCAATTAGTATTGGTTGGAGTTGAGGGAGTAAGAGTTGGTTATGTGATCAAGCCCAAGTATATTCGTGTATATGTCGATTATATATCACATGTGTAATCAAGTTGCCATATTGTATTCGTGTTCAACCCAAACCAATAACATAATAAACTTGTATTCCATGGCACATTTACTAGTTGTATCTATTTTCTTTTATTTGCAGTTATTCTATTGCTTGTTCTTCATTCCAGTACATTACTTGTTCCCTCTAGTTCATTAATATTCTGATATTTAGTTATCATGTATTCTTTTCTATTATCTGTCATATATGCTCGATTATGTATTTGAAACTGTTTTCAGAGGTATGTACTTCACTCCAATCCTGACTAGATATATTTTTTAAATGATTGGCTCGTAGACCAGTGTCACACCTACTACAGGTCGCAGGAAGGTGTACCATTAGAGAATACTCCTTTAGAGTAGGAAGACCTAGTACCATAGGTTGAGGAGGCGTTGACTTATTAATTAGACTTGTTTAGACTTTATTGAGGTTATTGGCATGTATATATAATATTTTAGACTTGTGGATGTATTGTGTCTCTTTTCTTCATTATTCTATCTCATATTTTATCTTTCTTAGATTGTATTATCATTGAGTATAGGTTACATTTATCAGATACCATATTGTTCCTTCGTTTGGAGTAGAGATGATTGACAGGTATCATACATGTATATTGCATGAGATATTTAGATAGTAGATTTGACCCACACAGTATTCTACCATCGATGATGCGGTGTAGGCTGGACGTTGCTCAATACTTGTGTCCTTAATCCGGGTGTGGGTCATAACATAACACAGATCCACCTAGTAAGTCGTACAAGTGATTGGCCGATTATGTAACTGAACTTGACTGTGCATTGTACCTTTTGTTAAATAGTTTAGGGACATGGACTATTATGGTACAATGGTCTAACCCTTGTCCTTGTTTGGTTGTAGGGTTAGATTATTGTGTCACGATAGGCTATGAACCGAAACTACGAGACAGGACTCTCTCTCTCTCTCTCTCTCTCTCTCTCTCTATATATATATATATATATATATATATATATATATATATATATATATATATACTCTTCCTGGTTTTATTTTATCATTCGTGCTTCCTTTGTGGTACTTGTTATTCGGGGTCAAACCCTACTGATTTTGTATGGCCAGTTTAGAGTCAACACCCGAGGTTCAAGTGTACTTCCCCCTGAACAATGGCGCGCACCAGACGGATAGCCATTGAGGGACAGAGTGGATTTCTTGATCACTGCTCGTTATTGCATATTTTACTCTTTTGGACGTTTAGCCACCAGTACTTGTTAGTCGTAAATCTGGACATTTAGTCTTCTTACATTATTGTAATTAATCAGACTACAGCTGATCTTGGTCATGTACTTTTGCTACTTTGCCAGCTTATTATTTTGTATAGCTAGTTCCCAGAATATTATGGCAGAGCGTTTGGGAAGCCTTACTTCCTTGTCATACATATTCTATGTTTACTATCCTTACTTTACTGATTGAGAAATTAAATATTATATGTGACCCAAAGTGATTTGCTTGTAGTATGCACCTCATTGTCTAGTTACAGTCATGATCATCGTACGATATTTTATACCATGTACGGGAGAGCTGGCTATTTCCGTCTCCATATTTTGATACTGGTGCGTGACACTAGGGCTGTTGCCCTTGAACAAATCTTGATAGGCATTGAGCAGCATATTAATTAATATTTGTAGCTTAACAGTGGGGATATCTCGGCTCTAATTCAGATGGAATATGAGTCAATTACGCCTGATTTCATGGAACTTCATACCACTTTCCAAGAGCATATGAAGCTCCATGCTGAGAAGACTGTCCGAATAAATGCTTATTTGAAAGAAGTAACTTCTTCTTTGTCTCTTTATCATTCTGCCCACGATGAACATAATGACAAGACAATACATCTCAAAACTCAGATTTAAGAACTTAAAGCCTAGCTCAAGCAAGCGAAAGAGGAGTTGAGGGTGACTGTGGATCGACGTCAGGAAGAGCTACTATATTGTGACTTAGCAAGAGAACAACTTTTGGAGCTTGAGCAAAAGAAGAACGAGCTTGACCATGCTCGAAATAAGATGATAAAGTCATATGCTTCTATGGCTCCTTTTGCTACAGATGACTCTAGAATGCTCGAAGCACGTAGGAGAGCGACATTGAAAAAAGGCCAACAACTAGCTCGACTGACCCAGTTTCTCCTTGATCTTTATACTCCTCATGAGTGAAATCTATTTTATGCTCTTCCTTATTTGTAATTTTCCCAATAAAAATATATTAAAACTTTTAGCTTTGAACAATGTTTATTTCTTGTGGACCCATTATTTATTGCATATCTACTATTAGATAAAAATAATAGGTTAGAGTGAAAATAAGATCAAGGTAATGTGGACGTGATATATTTTTAAATAGGATCCCACTGAATATATCTGCTCAGAGGTATTATGGACATGATAGAAAACTCTGTAAAAAAATTTGGTAGACTTATCACTCATGGCATACTCATGCTGAGTACAAATGACAAATTTTATGGGATGCAATACTATCAGAAGTGATATGGATCTCACTAGTTTATTCCACTGGGGAAGAGAAGAAAGAGTAGTTCAAGGGTGAACGATTGTCTTCTCTTTAGGGGATAGTAAATGAAACATGATTCAGAGGTAATATGGAAATGAATCACATTACACTTATTGACTGATGAATAAACATCTGAGATTATTTTCGACCCAACTGGGGATTAGGAATATGATATCCTTAAACAACTAGGCTTTAAGAATGGAATATTTTTGATGAAGTAGTTGATCTCAACAAGAGTCTTCCGTTGGATCTGAGTATTGTCCCACTGGTGTAACCTCCGTATCCTGAATTTTAGCTTAAATGTTGTTATTAGGTTAATTAGGGGCTATTGAAATTTTTTCATAATTTTTGGTTAATTAAAAACTAGTAACAATAATTTTTTAGGGCTTTCAAAATTTTATTTTAGTGTCAAACATAATTAAAAATATCCCAAACTTTTACTTTAGTTTCTAAATAGTCAAATATATTTTCTAGAATTTTCTAAAAATTTCTGATATTTTTACATATTTATTAAGAGTTAATTATGCAAAACTGAATTAAAAACTATTTTCTGAAAAAAACCTATAAAAGAAATTATCCTGCCCAGTCAGCCAACAGGGGCCCGCCCGTCAGCCTTCCGCAGAAAATAGGGCAGGGCTGCCTGTCAGGGACTCGCGGGCGTGGGTGCGGGTGCAACCGGTCCGAGTCGAGTCCGACTCTGACTCAGCCGAGCCATGCCGGGCTGAACCCTGGCCATCCGATCTGGGCGGGAGTGCCTGGATGGATGCCACGTGGTGCACTCTGAGCCACTGGCTTTCCCTCTCTACCCTATATATATATATATATATATATATATATATATATATATATATATATATATATATATATATATATATATATATATAAGTTTAGGGTTATTTCTTCTAGCCGATTTTGAGGATTGTCATCTAGGATTTCCTTTATCTTCCAGAAGTTATTGCAGATAGCTCCGGACTCCAAACGTATTCCCATTTCTTATGTTAGAACTATATTGAGGTTACTTTTCTGAATATATAATTTGTTTCATGAAATTCTTAATATTAAATTCAAAAAAATTCGTAGAGCACAGTATATCCAAAAATAGATGCATCATGGGGTTTTTGCGATTTTAGGAGAACCAAGAATCAGAATCATGAACTGTTTAAAGTTTTGGAAAGCTAACGTCGAGACAATCGAAATAGGTTATTCCGATATTTTAGTTCGAATTATTTCTGTACTTTAAATTTTGTAGAACTTATAGGTTAGCAATTAACCATAATTGTACAATACGATATTGTATGTACAATAGTTTCCAAATGAATTCGAATCTGGATGAGCCATAAATTCTAGCATGTTTGGAACGCTAACATCTATAGGAAATCATGCATAGAAGTCAAGTTTCTATTGGTTGACTTTTTGGTCAATAAATTTTCTCGATTTGCGTGCCATGAGTCTCGAGTTAATAAATTTGATTTATTTGGACAAAATTTAGTAATTAATCTAAAAATTAGAATAATAAGATTAAAATTGGATTTAGAGTAATTATTCTAAAATTAAATAAATTAAAGTAAATTATCTCTTGACATGGTAACATATCATGCGTAGGATTTGGACTCTAAATTGGGACATGATCCAACCACAACTAAGGACCACAGGCGAGTACATTCTCTGATAGTTTTTATTATTTGATATTTTCTTTGATGCTTATTTATAGTAGTGTTTTACCTAATTATTGACATGATGGATACACGGATTGGTATTGTATGAATTTATTTTCGTGAGATACGTATTTTTAGGCCAATTGACTTTTTTGGACTAATGAATTACTGGACTAATATATTTTCTGGCCTGTTGACATCTTCTGGACTATTGATACTATTCGTGTCTGGACTTGGATCCATGAGTACTAGTCGGATGAAGAAATACCTAGGAGACGCATGAACATTCCCTTTCTATCCTCTGGTCTTACTGGAATAATAGCAGCCACGCACGACACGTGTGGTTTGCCGAATATTACCCCTAGCCGTTCATATGTCAATTTGGTATTTCAAAACACTAGTTAGATACAGTTATTCTAGATTAATCTATACTTATTGATTGTACACTTCCATAACAGGTTTTCTTGTTCACATATCTGTTTTTCTTTACATGCTTCTATGTTCTTCCTTCTTGTCTTTTACTATTTCTTTACTCAACTGTTCCTCTATAATCTAACCTATTCCATTATTATACGCTCATCAAGTATTTCATAACTATTTATTGTATATAGTAGTTGTTAATTAACTAGAACTGCTATTGGGTTGTACTCGTTCCATCCTGATTGGGTAAATATTTTTAGGTGACTTTCTATCTTGCTCATTAGATTTTATTGGAGATCGAGATACTTTTGGAGGCCAATATTAGAATTTAGATAATTTAGCAACTTTTTTGGATTTGATGTTTAGCGGGTTTATTCTCGAGTTATGATTTAAATGTAAATTAAGAATCTTGTAAAATTATGTAAATATTGTGAATAAGCAATAGATTTGAATTTATGATTAAATATTATCTATTTGGATTGATGGACCATTGTTATCATAGACAACGTACTACCGTCGATGTTACGGCGTAGGCTAGGCTTGGCCACGTACTCGTATCCGAAAAGCGGGTGTGGGTCATGACAACTGGGGAACTTTGAGGACCCATTACCCATTTCTTATTCAGGAATGAATATAAGTAATAGTTTGAGAGGACATGTAGGCTACGAGTTGATGGGGATTAATGGTGTATTTGATGTACATCTTATTTTAATCTGCTAGAGATAGAGAAAAAATGTCATGCTTAGACATAATACTTCTTGAGAAATTTTTTTATTGATAGACATCATTATCAAATCTCCATTAGTCTTAGCGAGCATGTAGGCTCCGTTGGAGAATACTATCTCCACCACATAAGGACCTTCCCATTTAGCTTAGAATTTGTCATTGTTCTTATGGGTTGTGATCATAGGTCTTCATAATGAAAGGACCAATTCACCGACCTAGAATATTCTTTCCTTGACCTTTCGATTAAAAGCTCAGAAAATACGAGCTTGGTATAGCTTAATACGTTGTTGAGTGTGCAGGCACTTTTCATCCAATGCTTCTAATTCTTACAAGCTCAATCGATTATTATTCTCTACTTTTAGCTCATTAGCAATGGCTATTCTAAGAGAAGGTATCTAGATTTTGAGCATAAGAACTGCTTTCCATCCGTAGACCAAAGAGAATGGTGTATAACCAGTTGGAGTTTGAACTGTTGTACGATAAGCCCATAAACACTCTCCGAGTTTCTCATTCCAATCGTGTTTGTTGGGCAAGACAAACCTTTTAAGGAGTTTAATTATGGTCTTGTTGAAGGCTTCCGCTAAGCCATTCGCTGCTCGATTGTAGGTCATAGATGTTATATTCTGGATTTGATTATTGTCATAGAATTGATAAAATACTTGACTGGTGAATTATGGCCCATTGTCATGTATTATCCTCCGGGGAACACCAAAACGATAGATAACATGGAGTTTGACGAAGTTAATTATGTTGGACGTCTTAACTTCGATGAGCGGGACTACTTCTACCCATTTAGAGAAGTATTCGGTTATTGTAAGTATAAATCGATGTCCTCTAGAAGAAGATGGGCTAGTCGGACCAATAATATCCATTCTCTAAGCATCAAAAAGCTAGAAGGTAGCTGTATGGTGTAAAAAATCTGTTGGTTGGTGGATAAAATTAGCATGTATTTGGAATGACCTGCATTTACGAGCATAATCTACGACTGTTTCGGATAAAAAATAAACGAAAGGGTCGTTTAAAAGAAAACGACGACGCGTTCTTTATTACGAAAGAAAACCCTTTCCTTCTTTGGTTTACAAACAAGCTTGTACAATGTAATCCTATACGAAGATGTGGGAGTATAATTTATTTAATCTGGGCAAATATTGCTATGGGTGTCTGATCTGTAGCCGATCACTTTAGCCCTTGGACCACACGATGGTGAAGAAGTGCCATAGAAGACGGAGAACAGCTTTGAAGGTTGCTAAAGAGGGTGGATGCCCGATGCCAAAGTCGTCGATCCCTTCTCTTTGCTTGAGCTCTGGATTCTCCTCTCTCTTTCTCTCTCTCTCGACCATCGGATCTGGTACTGGATCTCTTGATCAGTTTTTAGACCTAACTTCTTTGACCCTCCAATTTGTCGACCTTGTCCTCTGTTGATAGAGGTCTCTATTTATAGAGTTTTAGTGACAGTGACCACTCAGTCAGTATAAAAATTAAGTAGTGGAAAGTACAGCACCCTTTTACACAACGGTTAAGATAACCAATGCCTGCGTATAGATGATCTTTTGAATGAGCGTATGACGCGAGTCCAACTAAGGGACAAAACACGTATAACTGCTACGAAGATCATGGCGTAGAAGCCACGTAGGTAGGTATCCCTCGTGTAGACGAGGTTGGCATAGAAGCCAATATCTGTCACCATGGCATAGAAGCCAAAATATTTATCAAATCGGCATAGAAGCCGAATAGGCGTAGAAGCCGAGTAGGCGTAAAAGCCGAGTGGTCATAGAGGCCGAGTGGGCGTAGAAGCCGAGTGGTCATAGAGGCCGAGTAGGCATATAAGTCGAGTAGTCATAGAGGCTGAGTAGGCGTAGAAGCCGAGTAGGCACAGAAGGCCGAATGGGCTTAGAAGCCGAGCAGGCACCGAAGCTGAATAGGCATAGAAGCCGCTGCATAACGTGCCAGAGTGATGATGTGGACGTTTTAGCCAGAATTACAGCTCTTGGAGATAATCAGATCTCTTGTATTAAATGCAGAGATCTGGCCCCATCCTTGAATCTTGTGTGAAGAGTAACCACTGTCATGGCAGTCTGTTCGTCTTCTGTGGAGCGTAAGGAGCTCACGTTTGCCTGTGTAAAACTAGGCAGCGTATTCTCTTGTATGCGTAGAAGCAGCTCTCGCAAAGGGGATGTCACTAAACGACGGTTCGGTGACATTTAATCAAATCTCCTGCATTAAATGTGGAGATCCGCCATCATCATGCGCATTAAATGTAGAGGTGTGTTTTAAAGGTCTGCCACCCTTTCGTGCATCAAATGCAGAGACGTGCCTCAGGCATCTGTCAGTATTCGGCATATTAATTGCAGAGACGTGCCTTGAGGGCCTGTCACCGCCCTGTGCATTAAATACAGAGACGCACCTCGAGTCCCGTATGGAGTGCAGCTCTTAACGTGACAGGCGGTTTGTCTTCCGCGGAGCGTAAGGAGCTCTCATCTGCCTGTGTAAAACTAGGCAGCATATTCCACTGTGTACGTAAAAGCGGTTTACGCAAGAGAAATGGTAGTAAATAACAGCCTGGGTTGTAGTGCCGCGCCATCATTATAGCTGTCGCCTGGTTAGTGGAGCAGTATCCCTTTGTCAGAAGTTGAGACGTCAGGTTCATTGCAGGATCTGACAGGTTCATTTCAGAGAATACGAAGCATCCCTCGTACACTTCAATGCTGCATTGAAAGCGGATGAGTTTTATGCCATAAAGGCGATGAAGCACCCTGTTTACGCTAAAGCAGCCTGGACATACTACCCTATACGGATGGTCCTTGAGCCTATATTTTCATGCCGTGCTTGGCGGAGAAGCTCTGTTTGTACGTTGAAGGCTCTGAAGTCCTCTTTTTATGCTGCTTTGCATCAATATGCTGCTTAGAGCTATCCAACGTATTTTTCATGCTTCTACAAGACCCCCTTCTAAGCTTTTAAATTTCTCATAATTTGAAACGCTTTGAATGAAGCATGAACCGCTCCTCGTAACTCGAAACGTTTCTGAATGAAGTTTTGAAATGGTCGAGGCTGACTTTATGGCAGATTTATTGGGGATCGGTATGACCTCTCTCGCCTATAAAAAGGCTGAGGAGTTAACCTGTTCTTCCCGTATTCCCTTCGTCACATAGAGATGATCGCCGGAGTTCGCCGGGTCGATCTGAGGAGGAAGGAGACCATGTTCTTCCAGCATGTAAGAAGCCGAAAGAGACGACATCTTCGAGCAAATGTCCTCTGGAACGATAGATCATGGAAGGATATCATAGCCTCCTTTGCTCGGGATAATCAGCAACTTTGTATGGTGGTTCTTCGGGAGAGAAGAAGGGTCGCATTTTGCCATGTCGCTTGCAAGCGGTACCTTCTTCCGTTACCTCCGGGGACGGGAGCAGACAAACTATAACTGCCGCCCTCGAGTGGCGTCGGTTGTAAAAAAGCAGATTTACCCTGCTTTTCTTCTGTTGGAGGATGGGTCTATGCCCAGTTTTGTATCCTCCTGCCACTGATCATCTTCTTATTCACCGACTGTGGATGTCGATGAACTGCCATGGAAGAAGAAGAAGATCTCCACCAATGCGAGAACCTGTCAGCACAGATTCTGGGCGCGATCTTCAGCCGACGATAGGGAGGTCCTTTTTAGACGGGATTTCCCTCACATGTAATCATGAAGAAAAAATAAAAAAAAACATGTAGACTGGATTTTCCTTATATGTAATCATGACTTTAATCTTTAATAAAATTGTCTTTCTTCCGTGCGTATGATCATCTTGCCATACTTTTTGCTGTGAAGTCTGAATATGTGTAGCTTTGACACGTCTGATTCTTTACGCCGACTCTGTTTTAAAAGAGTGCTAGGTCCTGTCCTGTCTTTTATGCATAACTAGGGATGCGTAGAAAGCCGCTTTAGCATTCGAGTGTTCGAACTGTCCTGCTGTTTAGGAGTGAGGAACCGCGTAGAATTTTGAACTGTTACTTCTGATAAACAGAATTTCTTTGTTCAGACATCATCTTCAAAAATAATTTCTCGAAAAATCCCTTTGGGGCAGGATGAGAAATGGCTATCAAACTGATTTTCCATCTTGGTAGATGAAATATTCAGACTGGAGTCTGGATGAACTTTGAATCGACCCATGAAGAAGAGTAATTTTTTTAATGTTGAACTCTGTATGCTTCGGGTACTTGGGATATCTTGAGGTCAAGAGGGAGTATCTTCTGTGTGAACTCTCTACAATTGACCGCTTTGAGAACCGTTCAGATGTACGCGTACTCTGGCCGGGGTATCTTTCAGATGTGCGGGAAGTAATGGAGCGCAAAATCGTAAGTTGGCAGCCACTGGGCATAAACTAAACACCATCGAGCGTGAAATCATAGACTTGTAGTTCCTGAGCGTGAAGTCGTAGGTTTGTAGCCTCTCGAGCATAAAAGCTATCGAGCACAAAGGCATCTGGGCGTAAATCCTGACTTGTAGCCGTCGAACATAAAGCCGTAGATTCGTAGCTGTCGAGCGTAGAAAGCTCCTTAGCGTAGAACTGTAGATTTTTGCTTCTGAAAAGAAAATTTTCTGAGTGTAAAGTCGTGGATCCGTCGCCTCTGAGCGTAAACTAAGCGCCACTGAGCGTGAGATCATCGATTTGGTATCTGCTGAGCGTGAAGTCGTAGGTTTGTAGCCTCTCGAGCATAAAAGCTATCGAGCACAAAGGCATCCGGGCGTAAAACTATAGACTTATAGCCTGCGAGCGTAAAACCGTAGATCTGTAGCTGTTGAGCGTAGAAAGCTCCTTAGCGTAGAAACCATGAACCTGCTTTGCGCAAAAAACTTTTTCAAACTCGCTGACTGTCCGCCTTCTCTGAATAAATAGGCTGACGTAGGACCCAATCATAACCGAATATTAAATAGGGGATTTGGTTCGGGGTCCGAGGAGTCCATCCGAACTCTATATATATCCCAAGTTTCTGAGAGAAAAAAACTTTCCATCTATCTTCTGCGAGAGAAAGCTTTCGACTGTTCGAGTTCTTCTCAGTTTCTTCTTCGAATCTTCAAAGTTTCCAGTAATGGCTTCGAAACAATCCTCCTTCACTAAGGGAAAGAAGGTTGATTCTTCTTCTCGTTCCTTCGCTCAAGCGAGAGTATCTCTGGTTGGACAAGGCGAATCCCATTCTGAGTGGAGTATCCCGCCGACGAGTAGTGCACCCGACCTGGAAGGTAGAGCTTTTGGGGAAAAAAAGAATGACTGAAAATCCTTCGCACACGTTGAACGTGACCGCGCTAGGTCGTCTTCTGTGCTGATAGCCTCTTTGAGGAAGATGATGCACGGAGAAGTTTCATCTTTTTACGCCCACATTTCTAATATGTCAGCATAAAAACTCTATATTTTCGCATTCGAGCGTAAAAATTTTGACTACCGAAAACTTGGTGTATGCTATTTAAAATTTGGGTTTTACGCTTGTGGATGAAAGTTCTGGCGTAACAACTCAATTTAATCAGTCCGGCATAGAGCACGGGCCGTATACTGCCAGTCTTGAATTTTTTTCATTTAGGAAATGGATTCCAGCATAAAAACTCAAGTTTCATAGTCTTGGTGTAGAGCACAGACTGTTGATTTTTTTTTTGCGGATGTTGCAAGTCCTGTAATGTCTGACGTGTTTCTTTTGTACTTTTATAGTCAACTTGCATGAGTCTCCGCTAGCTGAGGTGATGGGCTCTGCCGCCGGGATGCTGCACTCCAACTATCTGGAGGATCTGTCGCACGTGACATTTTCTATCTCCGGGCCCCAGTATCCCGAAGGAAGGGCAATTCTGATATCGGCTCAGGGCGAGCGAACACTACTGAACTTGATCAACGGGGAGCCCCTAACGTACGTAGATAGGGAGCAATACCTAAAGCCGGCTTTCCTCTTCGGGGACATAATTGACAAGCAGTTCCAGACAAATCCCAAAAGAGAACTCTGGGTTTTCCCTGCCGAGGGTTTGGTCTTGTATCTGCCCAATATGCCGAGAGACTACCCCATCTCGGCCTTATTCTATGCTACGCATCCCAAGAGGATGTCGTGGACACTGACCCCTGATCTTCACGGCAAGCCAGGGAAGATCTTTCATCTGAGAGGAGCTGACCAGGGGTCGTTTGTCAGTCGCCCTTCCGGCTCTGTGACACTGTTCAGGGGGCTGTACCCGGGCAGTATCCCGAGTGAAGACAGTTTGGTGATCCAGCCGGTCCAGTTACCGACTTTCTGTAATGATTTTATGGGGCGCGGGGGAGTATATCCTAAGGTGAACCCTCGGTGTGGCGGGTGGATCACCCCTACAAATCTTCGATGGGCTCATTTAGTTAATTGGGCCCTGAAGCATTTCCAGACTGAGTTGGAGAGCATTGGCCTGTTTGCCGCTGTGAGTGCCACCAGTGTTGGATTACCCCCTAACCCCAACCTGTTTCTGGCACTGATGGAGCGATATATTTCGCTTACCGGGACTTTTGCCACTCCACTGGGGGAGTTGGGATTAGCCCTTCATGAGATGACAGAGATCTCAAGACTGCCAATGGGGGACACTCCATATGAAGAGTATGTTCCCACGAACCGGGAGCTGGGAGATTCAAACCCTCGGGTGGTGGAAGTGTACCAGGAGTTGATGTGCCACTACCTCGCTTGCACCGCTTTTTATGGCGAGCCTTCAGATTTGGCTCATATCACCAAATGGACGTCCTATCTTTTCTTCCACCGGTCCAGGATTGCTAAGCCAGAGAAGGTATTGGAGGGCAAGGATCTGCCTGTGAATCCCTTGAGTGCGCTTAATGCTCAGCTAGTTGACGATCTTATGGTAGATGCTGGTGCTCCGGACCGGTTCCTCGACGAAGGGACAGAAAAGTATCCTGAAGGCACTAAGGCCTATAGTTATTTGAGGCGCTGTCGCAGGCCTCTGTCCAGGAAGGCTCAACTGGCTGGCTTCCTTTCCATATGGCCGCACCGAGTAGTAGTGCCTGGCGTAGCATCTGCGGACCGTATTTACCGCAACATGTTGTGGCCTACAGTGCATCTGGTGTTCGGGGCAAAACTAGGCTTGCTCTCTGTCATGGTGTGCCGTATACAAGCTGGCCTGAGGGCCATGACAGACGGGCTGCTCGTCGATGAAATTTGGCGTGATAGCTTCCCCAGGATAGAATTACCATACCTGTATCTGATGGGATGGTTGATTCTTCATAACCCCAGGATTATGTCTCCCAGCTCCGGCAGTAGTTCGGGGGGTAGTTTCTTATTGAACTACCAGAAGTCTTCCTGGAACGTGAACACAGTTATAGACTATCGGCGGGCGTTAGGCTTCAGTCACAGTTGAAAGCTTTTCTGCACCGTCCCTTCTGTACATCGCAATCAATCGGGGATTAGGCTCGAGGATTCGGGTAGAGAGAAGACCATTCTTTCTTTCGAAGCTTTTAATTGGTTGGTCTGTATTAGACCATCCCATCTGCTGTACAGAAGCGAAGATCATTGCTTCTTGGAGCCCTACTTGCCCAATCGGTTTGCCCGGCAGTTTGGGTATGATCAGTTGCACGTGGGCAATGCCGTCACCAGCTTCAGGTCCATAGGTGGACTCATTGATGGAGCGAGGGGATGGCGATATTTTATCATGGGCTACACTGGGGCAATTTTTACCGTGCCGGTCATCACACTCTCCATGGAGCTGCATATCCTGCATTTGTATGTCCAGTTCTATGTGGCAACGAACACCTTCCATCGTGATTTTGATATACATGGAAGCTTTAGGGTGCCCTCTTCCAAGCCTGGGGGAAGAGTTGAAGTCCCCTCGGTTTCTTCCAACGAGGATGAGGAGTCCGTTACCCCGGATGAGCCTCTGGAGTCGGTACCTAGGGGTGAAGTACCTCCGCCTGCGGGGGCTTTAGTGGTTTCTGGGAAGCGAAGGGCACCTGCTCCCAAGGAGGCTTCCCCTCGTAAGAGGAAGAAGACGGTAAATCGTCCTCTCCGGATTCCTGGCATTGAGGCTCCTGTTAGTGAGCTTGCATCTCCCCGTATTGGGGATGATCCTTTGATTGGAGGTTCCTCGCCTTTTAGAGAGGGACCTTCTACAGTTCCGGCTGGTGGTGCCGGAGAATCTCAGCTGGACGCCGCCGTCGCTGCTACTGCTTCAGGTAGTGGAATGAGGTCGCCTTCAGGGCTGAGTATAACAAAGTTTCATATACCTCTAGACGGATCGGCATCAGGAGGGACTTCTGCCGCACCTGTGAGCGCACCTAGCGAGATTCCAGTTGATGAGCCTAGGTTGGATTTTGAGGAGGACCTGGAAGACTACTTGCCAGTGTTTGTTCGCAGACCCCTTTCTCCAGGTATGACAGCTCGCCTAGCATTATTAAGAAATGATTTAGCTGTACAGGCTGCAGATGCGACGTATATGCCATCGGCCATGGGTAAATATCGTCTTTTATGCCTCTTCTTTGGGAAAATTAATATTACGTTGAATTAACTTCCTTTTGTCTTCTTTTCAGGGGAAGACCTCTTCAGAGAGGGTGATGTAGACGTGCCCTTTGGCTCTGTGTCAGGTCCTAGTGGTGACACGGAGGTACCTAATTTTGAAGAGGAGATATCTTCGGGTGCTGGCTTGCCTGTCGAGGAGACTCTTGAGATATCTCAAGAGGAGGACGAGCCTGTCATTGCGACAGTGCCTCTTTTGAGCACGTTGGTCACTTCGTCTGGTGTTGGAGATTCTTCTTTCGTCGTACTTCCTGTTGAGGGGACGGCCATGGCGATATCGTCTGTAGTAATTCCTTGGGGGGAAGTCGCCACCATCGCGGATACTCCCCGCGTTCATGCGGACCTAGTTCCGCTGATCGAGCAGTACACCGGTATCTTCTACACCACTTTGAGAACGCTAATGTCAATGGTATTGGCGAAGAAGCTGGACTTTGCGTCGCTGAAGAGGTCCTCTCGGTTCTCGATAGAGGCGATCAGGGAATTCGGTGATGCCGGGCTAGCTAACGCGCTGGAGGCGATGGTTAATGGTTTGGAGCAAACCATTAACGAATACCTGCAGCTAGATCGAGGCAACATTGAAGCTCTGGTCCAGGCCAGAGATGACTCCTTGACTGCGCATCTTGTTGAAAAGAAGGAAGGTCTGAATAAATTCATCGAGACTAATCAGCAGGAGATGGATAAAGGGAAAGTCATTTTGGAGGAGACTATCGCCCTTCAAACGAAGTGCCATAAACTGGAGACAAAGCTTGCTCAGGCAAAGGAGTGAGTTTCTCAGTCGTCAGAAGGCCTAGATGTGGTGAATGGCCGACTGGTCGCAGCATAACAGAACTTGGCGAGTGCAGGAGTCGCCCATGCTGGTTTCCTTCGGGCTAGAGCCGAACTGTCCCTCCTGATAGATGACGAGTCATGGTTGGAGCGGGTCCGCATTGATGTCTTGGATTTTGGGGCTGAGAGGATGGTCGTACTGGCGCAGCAGCTTCGCGACCTGACCGCTCCCCCTTCATGATGTACTTTTGCTTTTCAATGTACATTCGGTCTTTTGGGGGATAATTAAAGAGGCTTTTCATCTGACTTTGTGGACCCATCATTTTGGAATGTAAACGACAGGTTTAGGGGAAAGTGATATCAGAGGTAGTATGGACGTGATATACTTTCGGTAAGCTTTAGCAGAGCATATCTATTCAGAGGTCACATGGACATGATAGAATATGATCCAACTATTTTTGTTTTGGAAGTAGTTTTGTCAGGATGAGATCGCCTTATTCCACTTGAGTAGAGGAGGTTTAAGCATAGTACCTTTTCAAGAATTTGCCATTGATAGGAGCTATCAGCAGGTCTCCATTAGGCTGGGCTAACCTGTAAGCGCCGTTTGAGAATGTTGTCTCCATCACGTAAGGGCCTTCCCATTTGGGCTGAAATTTGCCTTTACTCCTGTGAGTAAAAATCATCGGCCTTCTAACAACTAAAACTAGCTCGCCGACTTTGAACACTCTTTCCTTTACTTTTTGATTAAAAGTTCTGGAATACGTGCTTGGTAGAGCGCGATGTGCTGCTGAGCTTGGAGGCATTTCTCGTCTAATCCTTCTAGCTCTTGAAGCCTTAACAGGTCATTCTTTTCTTGAGTTGACTTATTAGCCACGGCTATCCTGAGTGACGGAATTTGAATTTCGATAGGAAGAACTGCTTTACTCCCGTAGACCAATGAGAATGATGTGCAACCTGTCGGTGCTCGGACCGTTGTGCGGTATGCCCAGAGATATTCTCCCAGCTTCTCGTTCCAATCTCTTTTGTTCGAAGAGACAAACTTCTTCAAGGGCTTGATAATGGTTTTGTTGAAGGCTTCCGCCAAACCATTAGCAGCCGGATAATATGCCGTAGAGGCCACATTTTGTATCCGATTTTTATCGCAAAATCGGTGGAATGCATGGCTCATAAACTGAGGCCCATTGTCATGGATTATCCTTCGGGGAACCCCAAAGTGGTAAATGACGTGATGCTTGATAAAGCTGGTCACGT
This sequence comes from Iris macrosiphon, assembly GCA_036927795.1. NCBI lineage: Eukaryota > Viridiplantae > Streptophyta > Magnoliopsida > Asparagales > Iridaceae > Iris > Iris macrosiphon. The sequence goes on along the minus strand of JAYESA010000008.1, from coordinate 62,110,416 downwards.
TAGATGTCTTTACCTCAGCAAGAGGGATCACCTCTGCCCATTTGGAGAAGTAATCCGTGATGGCCAGTATGAACCGGTGACCTCTGGAAGAAGATGGGTGAATATGACCAATGATATCCATACCTCATGCTTCGAAAGGCCAGGATACAACCGTAGGATGTAGATGTTCGGACGGTTGATGTATGAAGTCTGCATGCACCTGACAGGCTCTGCATCGTCTGGCATACTTGATTGCGTCCACGATCATAGTGGGCCAGTAATAGCCCATTCTCCTGATACGAATCATGTAGCTTAGGACCGAGTTGATGCGCCCCGTACATGCCGTCGTGAGCTTCACGGATAATTCGCTGTGCTTCATCACCGGAGAGACATCGTAATAATAGCCCGTCATAAGACCGGCGATATAGGTATTGTGACGATGCGTCGAAGTAGAAGAGTAGTGATCGTCTTTTGACAGATATTGCTTCTTTGGGGTCCTCCGGCAAGATTTCGTATGCTACAAAATCTATAAAGGGACTTCTCCAGTCTCTCCTGGGAGGATATGTGTCTACCGCGTGGCTGCGTTTTATGTCGAAGTTATTCTTTACACAGAATAAATCTCTGTTAAGAAGGATTACCGAATTCTGCCTTTTTATAGGAGTAGCTAAATCTGCAGCTAGACTTGCTAGGGCATCAGCTTCTAGATTCTGAGATCGATGTACATGCTCAAGGAAGAATCCCTTAAATGTCATGGCTATCTCGACCGTTGCTTGGTGATAGAGGATGAGGTCGGGATTCCGGACTTCATATATTCCTCTGACTTGATTGACGATCAGCAGAGAATCACCGAAGGCTTCCAGAGATTGGACCCCCAGCTCTTTAGCGACTTGGAGCCCGATTAGTAGAGCGTTGTATTCTGCCACATTGTTGGAACAGGGCTCGCTAAGAGAATATGCTCGGTAGATAACGAGTTTATCAGGAGTGACTAGGACGATCCCTACTCCTGAAACCACGTTTCCCCTGGGACCAGTCCTGGAGGCGCCATCGAAGAACAGTTGCCATGCATCACCTTCCGTTGCGGAATTATACTCTGCAACTTCGTCGGGAATGTCCTCGTACAGTTTGGAGGCCTCCGGGATCGGATGAGCAGCTAGAAAGTCAGCCAATACTTGGCCTTTGATGGACTTCTGGTGGACGTACACCATGTTATATGGCGTTAATAACATCGCCCAAGTCGCGAGTCAGGAATTAAGGACACTTGGCTTGCTCATCAGTACCCGAAGAGGATTGATCCTGGAGATGATATAAATGGTTTGGCCCGTGACATAGTGTCGCATTTTCTGAATAGCGAACATCAGAGCCAAGCATTCTTTCTCCACAGGGTTGTACCGGTGTTCGACTCTGACCATCATCCTGCTGAGGTAGTAGATAGCCTGCTCATGGCCCATATCATTCTTTTGTGCGAGAAGAGCTCCCAGGGAATGATCTATTGCTCGGACGTACAGCACGAACGGTCTTCCTATGACAGGAGGTAACAGAACTGGCGGGCTAGTGAGGTAGCGCTTGATATCTCTGAACGCTTGCTGACAGGCTTCGTCCCATATGAAGGATACACCTTTCTTCATGAGACGAGAAAAGGGCTGGCATCTCCCAGAGAGGTTGGATATAAATCTTCGGATATAATCCAGACGACCTTGAAATCCTCTGAGTTCTCTCAGATTGTGGGACGGTCGCATTTCTAAGATGGCCTTGACTTTATCCGGGTCCACTTGAATGTCTTTGGCGGTGATGACAAATCCCAGAAATTTGCCGCTAGATACCCCCAGAAAGGACTTTGTAGGGTTCATTTTGAGTTGATGTTGGCGCATCAATTCAAATACTGTCTTCAAGTCTTGGATGTGATTATCCCTGAGGTGGCTTTTGAGAGCTACATCGTCCACGTAACACTCCACTGTCTTGCGTAGATGCTCATGGAATATGTTACTCATAGCCCATTGGTACGTAGCCCCAGCGTTCTTTAATCCGATGGGCATGACCGTATAGCAATATACCCCCAGTAGTGATCGAAAGGCAGTATGCTTCTCGTCTTCAGGATACATCTTGATCTGATTGTATCCTGAGAATCCGTCCATGAAAGACATACGTTCAAAACCGCATGTATTGTCAATCATGACGTCTGTGATGGGAAGAGGGAATTCATCCTTGGGGCAGGCTGCGTTCAGATCTCGGTAATCGATGCAGATACGTACTTTCCTATTCTTCTTCATGACCGGGACAATATTGGCGACCCAGTCGGGATGTTGTTCCTCACGGATGAAGCCACAGGATATCAACTTCTTGACTTCAGCTTCAATGGCATCCATCATGTCCGGGCGGAACCGGCGTTGGTGCTGCTTCACAGGCTTCGCCGAAGACTATAGAACGTTAGCCATTGCGGGCAGGTGGAACAATGAAGAAAGAATCCTCATGCGGTCCATATGTCGTGGTGACATTGGATGATGACGTCACTTCCCATATGTACGGAGGATAGGAATCTATAGCTGCCAACAATTTTTGTGCTATAGGCCCTATATCGTCATGGGGAGAGGATTCCTAATTTGGAATCCGGACGTCGATATACTGAAAAAGAGGTCCTTTATTGTTATCAGAAACCGCATTCCTGGTTGTATTTACATCACTCGGCTACTTGTTGCGCCGAAGGTTGATGATTAAGGGCGGAGGCTTCTGGTTCAGTGTGACCACTAGAGGATCATACCTTTCCCTGACCTGGTCTTGTTCAGGTGGATAGCCATAGGCTCTGTGGCTTTTGGACTGGTAGTACATCCTTTCACCTTGATTGACAGAGGTTGCTTGGCAGAAGGCTCTTCAGGCTCCTGGTGGGATTCCTTCTCTGCTTGGGCTGACACCTCTTCCGTGTAGTCTTGAGAGTATAACATGGCGTCGGAGTAGTAGGATTCTACTCTTTTAAATGGGTTTAGGTCAGCAACCTCCATTTGTACTGTCCCTTGGGCATCTACATATTTGAAACATTGATGTAGAGTCGAAGGAACGATGTTGTGGTCGTAGATCCATGGTCTTCCCAGCAGGATATTGTAGGACACCTCTGAATCGATGACGTAGCATGTAGCCACCGATCTGAGGTTGCCAATCTGGATCCTCAGGCAAATTTTTCCCAACGGCTTACTTCTTCCGGCGTTGAAACCCACGATAGTAGTGGTGGTGTAAGCCAGTTCGCTGGTAGAAATCCTCAGCGGTCTAAGCAGACTATGAGGAATGATGCTGATTGAGGATCCCGGATCTATGTGAATCCGGTCGACCTCCATGGAACCGACGTACTCGATATGGTAGAGAGGTCTGCCATGCCTGTTATATTTTAACAGCATGTCGTCTTGAGTGAAAGTGATATTTGGGACCACCTCCATCACACTGTGGCATCGAGGACACGCCGCAGGTTCTTCATCGGGGGACTTGAGTTGGGTCAAGTATGTATCCGCCTGCATCAATGCTTCACTCAGGGCTAGAAGAGTGTCTTGGGAGAGCCTGAGTAGCTCGAAGATGGACAACCTGGCCGATGTATTAGCCAGTTGGGCCAGGATGTCGAAGTTGTACGGCTTCTCTAAACCTTTATTTTGAACATTTTTTACAGGTTTATCGAATCGCACTTCTTTTTGCTTCCCCTTGTCCGCCGAAGTTGGTCTCGAAGGACCGACCTCTGGAACTGCGGGCTCTAGTTCTGAAGGCTTGGCAGCTGAAGCGTCTGTAGGTGCATCTTCCTGACTTGCTTCGTAGTCCTTGAGGTAAGCCTTCCCTGAACGAGTTGCTGTGGCCAAAACTTCGTCTTCGTCTGATGTCGAAGAAGTTGCAACCATATGGCATAGCTTGCATTTGGAGTTCTTCTTGGACTTAGCCTTAGTAGCATTAGTCTCTTTTTCAAGCTCCGACACCAAGTCTAGGTGAACCCACATAATCTTGCCTCTCTGTGTAGTTAGGGGTAACAGGTCATGATTTTGACCCCTAGCCGGGGGGAGATTAACGATGTTCATCGTTGTCCGGGAAATAGGGGTAACACCGTCCGGTACTTCTTGGGGAGGCAGATTGCCAAATTGCAGAGAGATCATTTTGGCCGTGACCGTCTTCTCGCTATTGTGCGGAGTGATGGCTTTAGCATCGATCACTCTTGGATCTTCCTTTTTAGTATGTAACACGCCTTTGTTGGGTGGTGTACGTATCTGTGGAAGATGCAGTACTTGGGGTTGTTGGCACTGCCGACTTCACTGGGCCGCCTCTCCTCCGGAAGGGTGATCTTGCCACTTTTGACGAGAAACTCGAATATACTCGGAATATCGTCGTCGAAAGAGTATACCTCGACGGGCCTGTAAGTCCCAGGTTTCGTCTGCGTGGTTGCCGCGGTCTTCGGTCTGGACGTATTGATCGCCAGAGCTTCTTTTCCTTTGGAACTGCAAGGATGGTCGCCGTTGGGGGATGACCTCTTGCCTCTGTCAGAAGTAGAGATCATGATGCCATTGTCACGCGCCTTGCGACTGTTGTCCTCGGCGGCTACCACAGAGATGATGAACGAGGGCCAATCATAAAACTGATATGGTCCTGTGAATACCGAGATCACGAAAAGAAGATTCTTCCTGCAAATGTCCACCAATGCTGAGTCTGGAACTCCTGGAGGCATCTGTAAAGTGGCTTGACAAAAACGTTCGACCAAGGTACGAACGTCCTATTTTTCCCTCTGCTTGACTTCGATGAGAGAGGACATAGACATGTCCATTCCTCCCTCGTAGAATCGTGTAAAGAATAAAGCCTTGAAGTCTTCGAAGGAAGTAATGCAGTTGTCCGCCAGGCTGCGGTACCACTGGTAAGCTACTCCTTAGAGACAGCCCTTGAACACCCGGGTTAGGAGGGCGTCATTCCCTTGTAGCAACACCGTCATCATACTGAAATAGTTTATATACTGACTTGGTGATATTTTTCCCTCGAACAGGACCATAGTCTGAGGTTTGTACCTCGGAGGAAAAGGGACCTCTTCCCAGATAGCTGGGTATGGCTGGTTGATTCCCAATTTCTTGAGCTGATCTTTGTGCTTCAAGGCATCAAATTGGGCTTTCAACTCTCGCACTGCTTGCATCAAATTTTTAGCTGGTAGCGAGACCATGGAATGATGCGGAGTCGGTTGTATCGTGACTCCCGCAGGAGGTAGTACATTCTCCGAGTGAGGAAGTGGAGGACCAGCTGACTCTTGATCTAGAGTAGGCTCTTGGATCGTATTGGATGGTGGTAGGTCCATTCCCATACGTATCTGAGTAGGCAGGACCGATGTTTAAGCTATAGCAGCCACCTGTTGAGTTAGAATCATTTGGTGCATGTTCTCCATCATGGATTGTATTTGTTTCGGAGATGTCTCTAGTGTAGTAATGCGTTGCTCAGTGTTCCCTGACGGCGTAGCTTCCTCGTGTTCATCTCCAATGGCATAAACTCTCATCTCCCTGGGCGTCATTGAAGGATGAGTATAGGTCGCTGCAGAAGTTGACTCTAAACTCTCAGTATCTGATTCGGGAGACTGGCGACCCCCAGCATCAGAATCAGAAGAGCACGAAGTCAGTTGTTGTGACCTCGAACGAGTGTTCTGGAACACCCCAGCTTCGGTATCCCTAAGGAGCCTGTTGAATTTTCTTCTGCTCGAAGTTCTAAAGGACGGACGTCTTGAGCCTGAGCTTCCTCCAAGTATATGTGAAGCCATGTTCACAGATGCATGCGTGGGCTCTTCTTCTAGGAAAGATGGAGAGTAGCTTAGTCGGTCAAAAATCGGCCATTTTGCTTTAGAATAGCAATAATTAATTACAATCCTGGGAATATTACAACAGTGCCCACTAGGAGGCGAAATAGCCACGCTGGAAGATCCCCTCTTCTTGCGTTTCTGGATTAGATACTTGCACAGGTCAGGAGGAGTTGCAGAAGAAGAAGATGATGGCTTGTTCCTTCTATTCCCATTGGTGGGCATACGGATGATGGGAACCATAGTCTTCCCTGTGCCACCCGTATACAACAGGTTGGCCATCTGGGTGGCGGATAATCCCCGAGGAGGGTGTCTTTCCGCAACTGGAGCCTTCTTTACGCTTCGGGGCTTCGCTTGGCGTAATTTGAAGCTTCGCTCTGGTTGGCGTAAAGCTGAGGATGTCCTCAGGCGGCCATCAGCTTCTCGCGTAATTCGGAGGGTGGGCTGATTGTTCCTTTGCTGGCGTAAATGCCAAGAAGTTGAGTAGTCCGCCGTTTGCTTTCCCTTGCGGAGATCACAGGGATCATCTGGTTCTCCGTAGAGGTCAGATGTTGTTTTACGTGCGGAGCATATTTTATACTTCTGATTTGGCGCTGAGGCTTTATCAGAAGTTTTGACTATTCCGCCAGGGATGGGAGACTGAATTTCACGCACAGAGCGCGGAGTACACTTCTGGGTTAGCGCTGAGGCATTGCCAGAAGTTTTGTCGGTCCTGTCAGAGACATGCGACTGAATTTTACGCACAGGTCGCAGAGGGAGCAATGCTACAACCTCATTGGTCGAAGGGATCGGAGAGATCGAAGAATCCACAAGAATGTTAGAGGATGTCTTGGGCATCCAGACCTTACGCAGCTTCCTGTTGTTTTGGACAGAGAGAGAGTGAGAGCTACCCCTTGTTCGGAGCATATCTTCGTAGGCCGACTGGTCGAACTGGACGACCAGTATCTTCTTTACGAATCCCACGGATACCGTATCGTGTTAAGCAATAGCTTCCTCATCAGAAGAGAAAGATGTCTCCAGCAGAGTCTCCATCTTGTTTCGGATAGAAAATAAATGAAAGGGTCATTTAAAAGAAAACGACGACGGGTTCTTTATTACGAAAGAAAACCCTTTCCTTCTTTGGTTTACAAACAAGCTTGTACAATATAATCCTATATGAAGATGTGGGAGTATAATTTATTTAATCTGGGTAAATATTGCTATGGGTGTCTGATCTGTAGCCGATCACTTTAGCCCTTGGACCACACGATGGTGAAGAAGTGCAGTAGAAGACGGAGAACAGCTTCGAAGGTTGCTAAAGAGGGTGGATGCCCGATGCCAAAGTCGTCGTTTCCTTCTCTTTGCCTGAGCTCTGGATTCTCCTCTCTCTCCCTCTCTCTCTCGACCATCGGATCTGGTACTGGATCTCTTGATCAGTTTTCAGACCTAACTTCTTTGACCCTCCAATTTGTCGACCTTGTCCTCTGTTGATAGCGGTCTCTATTTATAGAGTTTTAGTGACAGTGACCACTCAGTCGGTGTAAAAATCGAGTAGTAGAAAGTACATCACCCTTTTACACAACGGTTAAAATAACCAATGCCTGCGTATAGATGATCTTTTGAATGAGCGTGTGACGCGGGTCCAACTAAGGAACAAAATGCGTATAACTGCTACGAAGATCACGGCGTAGAAGCCACGTAGGTAGGTATCCCTCATGTAGAAGAGGTTGGCATAGAAGCCAATGTCTGTCACCATGGCATAGAAGCCAAAATAGTTATCAAACCGGCATAGAATCCGAATAGGCGTAAAAGCCGAGTAGGCGTAGAAGCCGAGTGGTCATAGAGGCCGAGTGGGCGTAGAAGCCGAGTGGTCAAATAGGCCGAGTAGGCGTAGAAGCTGAGTAGTCATAGAGGCTGAGTAGGCGTAGAAGCCGAGTAGGCACAGAAGGCCGAATGGGCATAGAAGCCGAGAAGGCACCGAAGCTGAATAGGCGTAGAAGCCGCTGCATAACGTGCCAGAGTGATGATGTGGACGTTCTAGCCAAAATTATGGCTCTTGGAGATAATCAGATCTCTTGCATTAAATGCAGAGATCTGCCCCCATCCTTGAATCCTGTGCGAAGAGTAACCGCTGTCGTGGCAGTCTGTTCGTCTTCTGCGGAGCATAAGGAGCTCACGTTTACCTGTATAAAACTAGGCAGCATATTCCCTTGTATGCATAGGAGCAGCTCTCGCAAAGGGGATGTCACTAAACGACGGTTCGATGACATTTAATCAAATCTCCTGCATTAAATGTGGAGATCCGCCATCATCCTGTGCATTAAATACAGAGGTGTGTTTTGAAGGTCTGCCACCCTTCTGTGCATCAAATGTAGAGACGTGCCACAGGCATCTGTCAGTATTCGGCACATTAATTGCAGAGACGTGCCTTGAGGGCCTGTCATCGCCCTATGCATTAAATGCAGAGACGCGCCTCGAGTCCCGTACGGAGTGCAGCTCTTGACGTGGCAGGCGGTTTGTCTTCCGCGGAGCGTAAGGAGCTCTCATCTGCCTGTGTAAAACTAGGCAGCATATTCCTCTGTGTACGAAAAAGTGGTTTACGCAAGGGAAATGGCAGTAAATGACAGCCTGGGTTGCAGTGCCGCACCATCATTATAGCCGTCGCCTGGGTAGTCGAGTAGTATCCCTTTGTCAGAAGTTGAGACATTAGGTTCATCGCAGGATCTGACAGGTTTATTTTGGAGAATACGAAGCGTCCCTCGTACACTTCAATGCTGCATTGAAAGCGGATAAGTTTTACGCCATAAAGGCGATGAAGTACCCTGTTTACGCTGAAGCAGCCTGGACATACAGCCCTACGCGGATGGTCCTTGAGCCTATATTTTCACGCTGTGCTTGGCGGAGAAGCTCTGTTTGTACGTTGAAGGCTCTGAAGTCCTCTGTTTACGCTGCTTTGCATCAATATGCTGCGTAGAGCTATCCAGCGTATTTTTCATGCTTCTACAATGACATATGCCACCATGGTGGGCCAATAATAACCCATTCTCCTGAGGTGGTCTTATAATTTAAGACCTGGCTGATGTGCTCCACAGATGCCATCATGAGCTTGAGGGAATGATTATTTTACTTCAGGACTGGAAAGACAACATAGCAGCAATCCCTCATAAGAACGATGATATAATATTTTGAATAAGGCATCATAGTAGAATCGGAGTGAACGTGTTTTAATAGAAGTAGCTTCTTTCGAATTTTTTGGAAGAATCCCATAAGCAACATTGTCTATAAAAGGGTCTCTCCAATCTTTATCCATGGAGGTTGACTTTATGACATAACTCTGTCCAACGTGCAAGTTATTTTTTGTACAGAATAATTCTGGTCCTGTTAGCATAATTGACTGTTGTCTCTTTAAGGGAACGACCAATGATGCTGCTAAGCCGGCCAAAGCAACTCCTTCCATATTATATAACCGAGGCACATGCTTAATGAAGAATCCTTTGAAACTAAAAGCCAGTTCGATTACCGCTTGATTATAAGGAATGAGGTCTTTTTGTCGAACCTCGTACTCTCCCCTGGTCTGATTGTCTATCATCTTAGAATCTCCGTAGGCTTCAAGATATTCTATGTCCAATTTTTTAGCTAGTTGGAGTCCAATTAGTTAAGAATTATATTCTACTACATTATTGGAACATGGTTCAGTGAGAGAATATACTCGATGAATGAGTAGTTTATCAGGAGATACTAGGATTATGTCAACTCCAGCTAGTATATTGTCTTTGGGTCCTATTCTTGATGCGCCATCAAAGAATATTTGCCAGGTGCCATCTCCCATGCTAAATTAGACTCTAAGACTTCAACTGGGATGTCATCGTATAGTTTGGAAGTTTTTGGTACAGGATGAGCTGCCAGGAAGTCAGCTAGTGCTTGACCCTTTACTTCCTTTTAAGGAACATATACCATGTCATAAGGTGATAGCAACATTGCCCATGTTACTAACCGAGAATTAAGTTTACTCGACTTGGTCATCAATACCCAGAAAGAATTTACTCTAGATATGACATGAATGATTTGACCTGACATATAATGTCTTGTCTTCTGAATAGCAAACATCAAGATGAGGCATTCTTTTTCCACCGAATTGTATCGATGTTTAATGTCGACCATCATACGACTGAGATAATAGATCGCCTATTCATGGACTTTATTACTATTCTGGGCAAGAAGAGCTCCTAGTAAGTGATCCATTACTTGAAGATAAAGCAAAAAGGGTTTTCCTACGATCGGAGACACCAGAACTAGCAGATTTGTCAAATATTATTTTATTTCGTCGAACGCTTGTTGACATGCTCTATTCCAAACAAAGGATACGCCTTTCTTTATTAACTGAGTGAAGGGTCGGCATCGTTCCGAGAGATTGGAGATGAATCTCCTAATGTATGCCAGATGGCCTTGCAGACTACTAAGTTCTTTGAGGTTACATGGAGATTGCATTTTGAGGATAGCTTTGTTTTATCGGGATCAATGTGAATAACTTTGGAGGTTATAACAAATCTGATAAACTTGACACTGGAGACTCCCATAAAGAATTTAGTTGGATTCATCTTCAATTGGTGATGGCGCATCAATACAAAAACAGTCTTTAAATCTTGAAGGTGATCATCTTTAAGACGGTTCATGATAGCAATACCATCCACATAGCATTATACTATTTTTTGTAAATACTTCTTGAAAATAATACTCATGGCTCGTTGATACGTTGCACCCATATTCTTCAAGCCGAAGGTCATGACTGTATAACAGTAAACTCCCAATAGTGTACTAAAAGAAGTATATTTTTCATCATCATGAGACATCTTAATTTGATTGTATCCAGAGAACCCATCCATGAAGGATATTCATTCAAATCCGCATGTATTATCAATCATGACGTCTGTGATGGAAAAAGGGAATTCATTTTTTGGACAGGCAAAGTTCAGATCTCAATAATCTACGCAGACCCGGACCTTTCTATTTTTTTTATGACTAGAACGACACTGGATACCCAGTTGGAATATTGCTCTTCTCGAATGAAACCACATGCTATGAGTTTCTTGACTTTTGCTTCAATTGCATCCATTATATCCGGACGGAATTGTTGCTGCTGTTGTTTTATCAGTTTAGCATTCGGAAGAATATTGAGCTTGTATTTGGCTATTTGAGGATATAGGCCAAGTATATCCTCGTAACTCTAGGCCAAGATATCGATATACTCCTTTATTAGTTGGAGCAAAGCGTATTGATCTTCTTCAGGAAGACTCTTTCTAATAAAGATTGGTCTTAGGAAAGATTCTTCTCCTACATCAATTTGGGCTATTTCATCCTCTGTAGATGGTTCATGTTGCTCAAACCGAAGCTTCCATTGAGTATCCATTTGTTGTGCCCATGGATCATTCTCGAATGGTTCTAATAATGATCATCTGGGGCAGTTGACACATATTTATAGAGAAAGCCTGTTTGAATAAGTCATATATGCTTTCGTCAGAATCCCATAATAATGAGTCAGAGGAATAAGAATGCATCTCTTCTTCTGATTCAGAATTTTCAGGACTTGTTCGTAGTGTAACGTATCCTAAACCACGACCAGTCTGTTGGTAGTATTTGTCCGACTTGCCTTTTTGAGAGCAGTGGCATATAGAAGTCTGTATACCTTTTCCATAATTTAGTCCCAAACCAGATTTTAAGTTATAGCTAATCCTTTGCATAATATTCATAGCTGGTTGGTTGTAACGATACAATTATATCTTTCCAATATCTTCGTCAGAGTCATTAGTCTGCATGTCTCTTTTGTTTCTAGCTTTGCAAAAATTATCTGACGTTGCTTGTCCTATCTTGCTGGGACTATAAAGTATGTATCCTCATATTGTTTATATAACGAACTATATTAAAATGGAGATACCACGAGTATGGACAGAGGTTAGTGGAGATGAAGATCCTCCAAGAATTTCTCAGCAAAGGTTTCAACAATAACGTAGTGCGAACTAGTGCCTTCTTTATTTAAGAAATACAAGATTTCTTCATCTTCCACATAGTCAGCGGAATCTTCAGTCTTGATAGGAGGCTTGGCAAGATTGATGACTAGGGGTTAATTTACTGATGTTGGTTACTTATTACAACGAAGGTCGGTAACAAGGGGCTCATTCTCCAGTGTTAGTTGTTTTTTGCCTCGAAGGTTGATGACCAATGGAGGTGATTTGTGCAGGTTGGTGTTTAGAGGCTTCGAAGGAGTTGGATGAGTAATACGTCCTTTGACTCGGATTATCAAAGGCTCTTCTTTTGGGGTATCTTCAACTTCATTACTAGCTTGATTATCTTCTTATTTTATATTCTCCAGTATATAGAGTTCATAGTCAGCAAAATAGGCTTCGACACCTTTGAATAGGTTGATGTCAGCTACCTTTGTTTTGACTTCTCCCCTACCGTTCACATATTTAAAGCATTGATGTAGGGTGGAGGGTATAATTTTATGCTCGTCTATCCATGGTCGTCCCAGCAAAATATTGTAGGATACATCAGAGTCGATCATATAGCATGTAACTTCAGTACGTAGATCACCTATTTGAATTTTTTAGGCATATCTTTCCAGCGGTTTACTCCTTCCAGCATTGAAGCCTAGAATGGTAGTGCTAGTAGCAAACATCATTGGTATCTTCAATCCTCTCAGTAGACTTTTAGGAATGATGTTGAGTGAAGATCTAGGGTGAATCTGGTTTACCTTAATAGATCCGATATAACCGGTATAATAAAGAGGTATGTCATTCTGATTATCCTTGAGTAGCATGTCATCTTGCATGAAGGTAATGTTAGGAATCTTCTCGATTACGATGTGGCATTGAGGACACGCTAATGGCTCTTTCTCGGGAGTCTTGAGTTGAGATAAGCATGAGACTGCATGTACAAGAGCTTCGCTCAAAACATTATGAGTCTTCTTTGAAAAATTAAGTAACTCGAATATGGAAAGTCGGGCAGGGGTATTGGCTAGTTGTGCCAATATATCAAAATTGAAGGACTTTTCAAGTCCTTGGGGTACATTCTTCTTCAAGAATTTGTCGAAGTGTACTTCCTTTTGCTTTTATTTCTCTGTTGTAGTAGGCTTCGAAGGACCAGGTTCGGTTGTGATAGGAGTTGGCAAAGTAGGAAGTGTCAAGAACATCTTCTGGGACAGATTTGTAAATTTTATGATAATCTTTGCAATACATGGTACCCATCATGGCTTCTTTTTTTGGCGTCGGGGAGAGAAACATCAGGTTATAAGACTTGAGTTTCTTTTTATCATGCCTCTGTTTGGAACGAGTCTGTGGGCTAGTTTTATCGTAACCCAATCCACTGAGGGATTTGTTGGACTATCTTTGGAGTTATAGAGAATACGCTGTCCCTTGTCAAAGTTTAAACCTTCATCTTTCTGAAAGCCATACCTCATATTTTGTATCAAGCTTATATATTGTCGGCTATATTGATAAAATTGGGGACAATCATCCTCAAGTATTTGAGTTGATGTCGATGGTCTACTTGTCATAGTAGGAGAAAGAGGAATTTTTGTAGGGACACCTTAATAATATTTTTTATGCTCTATACACCAGAACACTGCCAATAGTGGACCATTGTCGGTGTGTCAAGCGAAGCTTGCGAGTAGAACTTTGGGGGTAATATTCAGATTTTGAAATCTGCTCTCGAGAGATACATCTTCTTGATGTTGATCTTGATCTCTGTCCGAGTGATGGTCTGAAGAAATCTTATTGCATGATTTATACTTCTTACCCTTCTTGGATTTTGAATTGGAAGATGCTGCTCCCAAGTCCCAATCTGGCAGTAGGTCAGGATGAATCCACATAATCTCGCCATGATCTGTGGTAAGAGGCACAAACTCCTCTGTTTGACTTTGAGGAGGAAAAGGATTTACCACTTCCATCATAGTTCGAGGTATTGGGATGATACTGTTTGGGACTTCTTATGATGGAAAATCGTCGAATTGAAGAGATACCATATTAGCGGTAATGTCTTCTCCTTATTGTGAAGGGTGATAGCTAGCATCTATCAACTGTTAGATTTTTTTCAAGATATAACAAGACTTGGTAGGATAATGTACATACTGATGGTATAAGCAGTACTTTGGGTCATCTGTTTTATCGGCCTCATTTGGTCGCTTGATGTCAGGCAATTATAACTTGTTGCTTTTTATCAAGCATTCAAAATGTTGTAGATATCGCACTCGTCAAAGGAATATTCTTCTTTAGGCCTGGAAGACTCTGGAGGCTTTGTACTGGAGGAAAGGTATGTGGCTTTGAAATGTTTATTGCCAAGGCCTCATATCCTTTGTTGTTATGATTATTTGTACTATTAGAGGGACGGTTTCATTCTGTATTGGTCATTTGTAACCCTAAATTACGTGCCATCTTTGTGTTACCTTCAGCAGCTTTGGCCCCAATGATAAATGTTGTCCAGTTTTAAAATTGAGTTGGACCTTTCCAGAGCCCTACTATAGGAAGTAGGTTCTTCTTGTAAGTATTAATGAATGTGGAGACTAGAATACCGGGGGAGTAATTTCAAAGTTGCTTGCCTAAAATGCTCTACAAATTCATGAGCAGATTCCTTCTCCTTTTATTTGATATAGATAAGTAAAGATATTGTCATATACATACCTCCCTCATAGAATCGTGAGAGAAAAAGATATTTTATATCAGCAAATGAGGATATGCAGTTATCAGGTAAGTTATGATACTAATCGTACGTTATGCCGACCAAGCATCCCACGAATAATCTGGTAAGGAGAGCATCTTCTTTCTGCAGATGAGTCATCATCATATTAAAGTAATTAATAAATTGGCTCGGTGAATCCTGCCTTCTAATAAAACTATTGATTGAGGCTTATATTTAGGAAGGAATGGAACATTATCCTAATGAGGAGGATAAGGCCGTTTTACCCCTAGCTTGCGGAGTTGGTCTTTGTTCTTTAATTGACCTGTGCATGCATCTTCTGGATAGATTCGAGAGGATCTTCTAGTCGGAGTGGTGCAATTGATTGATACGATCCTGGTTGAATGGGTATTATCAACGGCGGAGGTCTACTCCCAATAGGCTGTTATCCTACAGAGGTGTTGTTCCAGGAGTAGGCTGTACAGGTATGAATGAAGCAAGTTGGACAGGTACTGGTATAGCAGAATATTGGGCTATCATCATTTGATGCATATTTTGTATCATAGTATGCACGTCCCTGAGAGCAGCCTTTAATGAGTTGAGACGTTGTTCGGTAGCTTCTGATGAAGAAGCTTCTTGTTCATCACTGACGTAAATGCTAATATTCCTGTGTACAACAGAGGAATTGGTAGAAAGAGCCGTATAGTTGGGGTCTACACTGTCAGTTTCAGAATCAGAGGGATTGTTAACCCCAGTCTCAGATTCTGAGGAATGGGGATTCCCGTGAAGACCGAGATTACCTTTTCGAGAATGAGTATTTTTGTATACTCCTTCAAAGGATTCGATGAGTCGATCAAATCTTCTCTGGCTAAGTGTTCTTGAAGAACTTCGTCTTGATTTTCTCCTACCGCGGGGAAGATGCAAAGCCATGTATGCTGAAGCAAGGAGCGGGTCATCATCATACACCTGGTTGTCAACTTGTTCTATATATCGAGGCTTAGGAGACAGTGTAACTCAATCAGTCAAACATAGACTGTTTTGTTGATGCACAAAAATATTCAATTACAACGTTGTGACAATTGCAACAATGTTCATTAGAAAATATCGTTGCAAGGTCGAAGGGATCTTTCTCCTTATGCTTTTGTACAATAAGTTCACCAAAGTCAAAAAGGGGAAGATGGATTGATAGAAAGAGCCGTGTAGTTGGAGTCTACACTGTCAGTTTTAGAATCGGAGAGATTTCTACCCCTAGTCTCAGATTCTGAGGAATGGGGATTCCCGTGAAGCCCGAGATCACATCTTCAAAAATGAGTATTCTGGTATACTCCTTCAAAGGATTCGACGAATTGAGCAAATCTCCTTTGGCTAGGAGTTCTTGAAGAACTTTGTCTTGATTATCTCCTACCACAGGGAAGATACCAAGCCGTGTATGCTGAAGAAAGAAGAGGAACATCATCACACTCCTGGTTGTCAACTTGTTTTGTATGTCGAGGCTCAAGAGACAAAGTGTAGGTCAATCGGACAAACATAGACATTTGGCTGATGCATAGCAAGATTCAATTATAACTTTTTGATAATTGCAACGATGCTCATTAGGAAACACCATTGTAAGGTCGGAGGGATCTCTTTTCTTATGCTTTTATACAATAAGTTCGAGTAAGTCAAAAAGGGGAAAAGAAAAGGATGAGGTGGGCAGAATCTGCCTCTTTATATGAGATATATTAGACCTCCAATGCACTTTTTTAGTTCCATGCGTGTAAAGTGAGGTGCTGACTTCATTGGCATACAATTCGTCGTCTCTAGCACCTTTGTTTTTCACAGAGGAGGAGAAATTGTTCTTAATGTTCTTCATATGTTCACATGCACAAATAGTACGTCGTGCAGACGTTGGCCCTGTTTCTTACACATTTTGTGGCACAGGAAGAGTTGGTGCAATTTGCCTTTGTGCATTTATTTTTGTATGCAGGTCTTAGCCTGGCGCACCAATAGCAGGTTCATAATGAGTGACGCATAACTTTCCTTCAATTGAGTGTGTTATCATGATGTTACGGGGATAATTTTCCCTAACTAACTTTTTATTAGCACCGGTAGAGAAACTGGTTTGGACAACAGTGTCCATAACTTGTTTGCCCCGCATATGACCACCAATATATGTAGGCTCAGAAGCTCAGGTATGGATTACGCTTTGCTTGATATTATGTGAGTTGTGCGAATTATAACCCTTGTTTAATACAAGGGATTCAAAATCTTGGGTGTAGATCACCCTTTGCTTGATATTGCACGAGTTGCTTGAATTGCATCCCTTGTTTAACGCAAGGGAGTTGTCTACCAAATCATAGATCTGAACTTGGTTGATAGAATTGCCAAGGGAGTTCTCGTCAATCAGAATACTTTTTTCCTTGTTTGCAGCAACCTCGGGATATGCATGACGGGGCTTGGACACCCACACTTTTTGAGTTTTCCTTGACTTAAGTGCGGATAAGGGACGAGAACTACCCCCAGAATGGAGCATTTCTTCATATGCTTGTTGGTCGAACTTCACGACCAAGGTCTTCTATATCGAAATGACCGACGTAGCGTTGAGTTGAGCGATCACCTTCTCATCAGAGGAGAAAGTTGTCCCCAGCAGAGTCACTATCTTGTTTGTGAAGAAAAGTTTATACGAAACTTTTATATTAAAAACTATTAAAAAGAAAGAAAAGTACAAAAAAATCATAAACAGGAATCTAAGTACATTTTATTCTAGAGAAGTATAGATGTGGAGATCTGATCTGCGAACGATCACTTTACCCCTTGGACCACTCAATGATGAAGAAATGCACACGATGATAAAAAAATGTAGGGAATATTGTGAACATTTTTTAGAGTTGAACAATAAGAAAGCTTTGGCAACAACGGCATGAGAAGCTTCTATGTCTCTCTTACTGTTCTTGAATTTCAAAGACTTGAGAATTCTATCCCCTTTCTCTAACTCTGTCTGTCTCCCCCTTAATAGATGTACCGATCCTTTATTTATAGATTTTATAAGTAGTTATGAAAGTGTGCGCGTACTTTAGACAGTTTTTACTGTTTTACCATTGTGCATGTACTTTTGTTGGACTAACACCCAACGTTCTGAATGAGTGGGTGCACAACTTGTTATATGTTGGACACGAAGCTTTTATACGAGAAAAGCATAGGTCATGGAAGACAGCTATTTGTACACTTTTTATGAGAAGCATGGCATGTAAGACATGCACTCATAACTGCTCACTGTCAGTTAGGATAGTATATGCAATTTAGAAGTGGTCTAGAGACTGGTGCATTTTTAGAAAGATTGGCTATACAAACGCTCTTTTGAATAAGTAGCCGTGATGGCGCACTTTGGATGAAATTGGCCGTGATAATGCACTTTTTTAGAATTTGGCACAACGGCGTACTTTTGAAGAAATTGGCTCAATGGCACACTTTTGAAGAAATTGGCACAGCAACGCACTTTTGAAGAAGTTGGCATAGCGGCGGGGTCGCTAAAAAACAACCTGGGTCTGCGTTCCGCAGCACAACTATAATAATGACTTTTGACTTTTCGGTTTCTAAATCTGTCAGTTGTCAATCTGTTACATTAAATACTAAGAAAGAGTGTGCATCTTTGAGCGTTTGTGCACCAACTTTCGTAGCATTAAGAAAGCGCGCCACAATAATAAAGTGCGCCATCTTCTGAAGTTTCAAGAAAATAAGCCAAAGTAAGAAAATGTGCGTCTTCTTTCCGAAACAAGTAGAGGGTGCGCCATCCTCTAAATAGAGAGAAAGTGCGCCATTTGTACTCTGTTGGGTTTATTTGTAAAAAAACTGCCCTATTGCTTTGAGGCACAATTTTTATGCTTCTACACTTGCCCCTCATCCTTACTCAAGTCAAGGAAGACCCACAAAGTATCGGTGCCCAAGTCTCATCTCATATATTGTAATCAACAAGGGAAAAAGTATTCTGAATGACGAGAACTCCCTTGTCAATTCTGTCAACCAAGTCCAAGTCGATGATTTGGTGGACAACTCCCTTGCGTTAACTAAGGGATACAAATCGTGCAACTCGTACAATATCAAGCAAAGGGTGATCCACACCCAAGCTTCTGAGCCAGCACATATTCGTTGTAATGTGCGGGACAAGCAAGTCTTGGACATTGTTTTCCAAGACAATCTTCTTACATGCGCGCTCTTCAAAGAGTGACAAAAGTTTCCCCAGAATCCATGCCAGTAGAAGAAAAACTACAGGCATACTAATGAAGTGTTAGTCAGGGAAAAGCATTCCCCTAACATTATGATCACTCATACGGAGGAGGGAAAGTTATACGCCATTCGTCAGGAGCCTACTATTAGTGCGCCATGCCAAGACCTTCGTATAAAATTAAATGCACATAGACAAACTGCGTCAACTCTATCTGCACCACAAAAAGTGTGCCAAATAGGGTCAACCTCTTTACAACATATTGTTTTTGTGCTTGTACAAAAGAAGACTGCTAGGTACAACTTTCTCTCATCCCTGAAGAACAAAAGCTTGAGAGATGACGAATCAATCGCCAATCAAGCCAGCCCTCATCATATGTGCATAGAAGATTCAATGTATCTCATGTAAAAAGGCAGAGTATGCCCTCTTCCTCCTCTTCTCTTCTCTTTTTTGATTTACATGAGCTTATTATACAAAAGCGTAAGGAGAGAGATCCTTCTGACTTTTCAACGTTATTTTTTAATAACATCGTTATAATTATCATAAAGTTATAATCAAATATTGTTGTGCATCAGCAAAACGGTCTGTGTTTGACTGATTGACTTATACTATCTCCTAAACCTCGACATGCAAAGCAATCTTACAACTACGAGTATGATGATGACTAATCGTTCTTTGCTACAGCATACATGGCTTCGCATCTTCCCCATGGAGGGAGACAAACAAGACAAAGTTCTTCAAGAACACCTAGCCAGATGAGGTTTGACCAACTCGTCGACTCCTTTGATGGAGTATACCAAAATACCCGTTCTCGAAGATGGGAGCTAGTTCTTTACAGGAATCCCCATTCCTCATAATTCGAGGCTGGGTGTAGCAATACCCCTGATTCTAAAACTAACAGTGTAGACTCCAACTACATGGTTATTTTTACCAATCCCTCTGTCATACACAGAGATATTATCATATATGCCATCGGTGACAAACAAGATGCTCCTCCATCAGGAAGCACCGAACAACGCCTTAACTCATTAGAGGCCACTCTCAAGGACATGCACACTACGATACAAAATATGTATCAACTGATGATAGCCTAACATTCTGCTACACCAGCTCATGTCCAAGTGTCTACATTTATACTTATACAGCCTACTCCTAGAATAATACCTCTACAGGATAACACAAATCCAGAAGTAGTTCCAAACCGAGAGTCAGCATCGCCAACTCTAAATCCTCTCAATATTGGGGGTGGACCTCTGTCGGTGGTAATTCTTGTTCAACCAGGATCTTACCAGTCAGTTGCACCACTACAACCATACGATCCTCTTAAAGTTATCTAGGAGTTGTGTGCACAGGTCAATGTTTTAAAGAACAAAGACCAACTATACAAGATGGGGGTGAAACAGCCTTATCCTCCTCATTGGGATAATGTTCCCTTCCCTCCTAAATACAAACCCCAATCAACAGTCTTATTTGAAGCAAAGACATCATTGAGCCAATATATTAATTACTTTAATATGATGAGGGCTCACCAGCAAAAAGAGGATGCTCTCTTCACCAGATTGTTCATGGAATGCTTGGCCGACGCAGCCTACGATTGGTATCGCAGTTTACTTGATAACTGCATATCCTTATTTGAAGACATAAGTATCTTTTTCTCTCACTATTTTACGAGGGAGGCATGAATATGATGATGTCTTCGCTCATTGATATTAAATAGAAGAAGAAAGAATCCACTTGCAAATTCATAGAGCGTTCCAGGCAAGCAACTCTAAAGTTGTCCTCCGGTATTCTAGATTCCGTATTTATCACAACTTGCCAAAAGAATCTACCACCTATAGTTGGGCTTTGGATGAGTACAACTCAATTTTAAGACTGGACGGTGTTCATCAACTGGGCCAAATCTGCTGAAGGTAACGCGAAGGTGGCACCTAATTTAGGGTTATAAATGACCAATGCGGAAGGGAAGCGCTCCTTCAACAACAAAAACAACACGAATAATCACAACAGCAAAGGAAAGGAGGCCTTAGCAATAAATTTGGCAAAGCGACCCACCTCTCCTCCAGCACAAAAGCCTTCTGAAACTTCCAGACTTAAGGAGGAATATTCTTTTGACGATAACGATATCCACAATATTTTTGACTGTCTGATAAAGAGCACCAGATTATGGTTGTCCGATATCAAATGACCGGAGGAGACCGATAAAACAGATGATCCGAAGTACTGCTTATACCATCGGTATGTACATATCCGACCAAGACTTGTTATGTCTTAAAAAGGAAAATACAACAGTTGATAGATCCTAAAGCTATCACCCTCTTCACAATGAGGAGAAGATGGTCACCGCCAATATGGTGTCTCTTCAATTTGGTAATTTTCCAGCATTAGAAATTCCTAACAGCGTCATTCCAATACCTCAAGATACAATGGAAGTGATAAATCTTCCACCTCCACGAAGTCAAACAGAGGGGTTGGTGCCTCTTACCACAGATCATGGCAATATTATATGGATTCATCCCGACCTACTGTCAAATTGGGACCAAGGAGCAGCATCTTCCAATTCAAAATCAAAGAAGCACAAGAAGTATAAACCATGGAATATGATTTCTTCGGATCATCACTCAGACAGAGATAAAGATCAACCATAAGAATACATACCTTTCAAGATCTGATTTTAAAATCTGAACATTTATCCACCAAGCTATACTCGCAAGCTTCGCTTGCGTACCGGCAATGGTTCATGATTGGCAATGTTTCGATGTATAGGGCATAAAACATCTTTATTGCTTATGAAGGTATTCCTACACAAATTCTCCTTCCTCCTTCTACAATAATTGAAGCATCGACCTCAACTAGTGTGTTTGAGGAGGAGCATCTCCAATTTTATCAATACAACCAACAATTTGTATGCTTGATGCAAAACATGGAGTATAATTTCCAGAAAGTTGAAGGTTTAAACTTTGGTAAGGGACAACGTATTCCTCTAAAACTCCAAGGGTAGTCTAACAAATCCCGTAGCGGATTGGGCTAGATCAAATTAGCGTACAGACTCACTCCAAAAAGAGGCATGCCAAAAAGAAACATGGTGCTTCTTTCTCCAAGGTCCAAAGAAGAAGTCATGACTGGTACCAGGTCCGGGAAAGATTATCATAAAACTAATAAATCTGTCCCGAAAGATGCTGTTGATGCTTCTTTTGCTTTATCAACTCCAGGTTCTCCAGTCACAACTGAACCTAGTCCTTTGAAGCCTACTGTGACAGAGAAAAGAAAGCAAAAGGAAGTACGCTTCGACAAATCCCTGAAGAAGAATATACCTCAAGGACTTGAAAGTTCCTACAATTTTGGCGTATTGGCACAACTGGACAATACCCAAGCCCAACTTTCCATATTCGAGTTACTTTGTTTGTCAAAGGAGACTCGTAAAGGTTTAAGCGAATCTCAGATATATGCAGACTCATACTTAACTCAGCTCAAGCCTCCTGATGAAGAGCCACTAGCGTGCCCTCAATTGTACAGCATAATCGAGAAGATTTCTAGCATCACCTTCATGCAAAATGACATGCTACTCAAGGATAACCAGTATGACAGGCCTCTGTATTATACCAGTTATATCGGATCTATTAAGGTAAATCGAATTTACATCAACCCTGGTTCTTCACTCAGCATTATTCCTAAAAGCCTATTGAGAGGATTTAAGATACCAATGCACAACCGGTCTGCCACTAACACTACCATTCTAGGCTTCAATGCTGGAAGAAGTAAACTGCTGGAAACGATACGCCTAAAAATTTAGATAGGCGATCTACGTACTGAAGTCACATGCGATGTGATAGACTCTGACGTATCCTATAATATTTTGCTGGGACGGCCATGGATACACGAGCATAAAATTATACCCTCCACCGTGTACTAATGCTTCAAATATATGGATAGTTGGGATAGCTGACCTCAACCCATTCAAAGGTGTCGAAGCCTATTTCTCTAACTCTGTACTTTATACATCGGAGTACATGAAAGAAGAGGATGATCAAGCTATAGATGAAGCCGAAAATAGCTTGAAAGAAGAAGCTAATCAAGTTGGTGACGAAGATGAGAACACCCCAAAGAAAGAGCCTTCGATGATCCGAGTTAAAGGATGTACTACTCATCTGAATCCTTTGAAGCCTTTCATCATCAACCTGCACAAGTCACCATCAACCTTTAACGTAATGAACAACCGACGTCAGAGAATGAGCCACTTATTATCGACCTTCGTCGTAACCAGCAACCAACATCAACAAATAAATCCTTAGTCATCAATCTTGCCAAGCCTTCTGTCAAGGTTGAAGTTTATGTTGACTATGTGGAAGAAGAAGAGATCTTGTATTTCATGAATAAAAAAGAAAGGACAATATGAGTACTAGTCTATAGCCCAATAATCATACTTGCTTGAATAGGCTCGAAAAAAATAATATGAGTCCATAAATACTAGGCTACCAACATATACGAATATCAGGAATGTAATTTAAAATATGGAAGAGTAAATATATACCTGCAATAAAAAGGGTGCTCACCAAATCCAAGAAAAAAACTCTGCAATATCTACTCAGCCAGCCTGAAAAGAAACCAGGTCCTTAGAGGGACGTAACAAGATACATAGAAGCATGCCACTAATGATGTAAAATACTAAAATAAATATGGGGTGTATCGAACTAAGTGTAAATGCAATGAGAACCACGTTCGACGTATAAGCTACAGGCTAATTGTGATCTGCATAATTCCCTTGGAAAACAAAGGCCTACTATAATATACTGTTGTGGATGCTAGAGGCCAAATCTAAAACAATATATATCCATAGTCATCATACCCGGTACTCCGGCAGAGATGGTAGGTTACAAGGGGAGTGTATAGATAGCACTTTTCCTAAGTCATGTCCATCTCCTATTCCTGAGTTGAGATCATAGTATCTAAATATTTTTTTCACACATCTCGATTATACCAGTGATCAGCCAGTACAAGAGTCTGCGTCCACACATGAAACTCTCTGTGTCATATATATGTCATGGCATACGAGAGATTGAGGCATCTCTCAAATAAAGGGTTCGAATTCTATATACTAAGTCATGCGTAATCGACCAACGCCGACTACACCCAAGTTATCCTTGGATGCACAATATCGTTCAACCAGAATAATTTAAATATAATTGCAGTATTTAAGAAATGTAAACAAGGGTGGCAAAGTATACTTATCTATATTCGAAATCTAAGGATGAGAATCTGGTTCAGCACCCGAGTCAAAAATCGAAGAGCCTAAGAATAATTTAGAAATAAATTAATTATTAGGTTAGGAATATCCTAGTAGGTTATGCAAAAGACTATAAAAGACTGTTTGTAAGTTCTTATCTAGAAAAAACATGCACAACACTCTAGGCTTACCTATATACCTATGTAAGATAAACCTTGCTATCTATACCACCTTATTGGGTCCTAATATAAATTTTACCATATAAACGACATAAGTGCACACATGCATCAACCATTGACTGGTTCTTTTAAAAAAATTCTTATCCATCTTTGGTATACCATTAGGGCTACTGTATTTATCATCAAGACACTAGGTGTTTCATTTGTCAACTTCTATACTATTCAGTCAAAGAAACTCACGTTTATCCGACTATACCTTGCTTATACATTCCTCAAAATAATATATGAGCATCTTATTAAATCTTTATTCTCCAAAAACTCCAACTGTACCAATAGATAAAGATACTGATCCCATTCATATGCCAGCAACAATCACCTTTTACTACCCTTATATCAGTGTTTTCTTCCACACATACCCTAGTATACTTAATAAGCATTTTTAATATTGTATTCACTATCACTTATCAGTTATCACATACAACAGTTAAGGATTTTCTCACATGCATATGTCTTCATTCCTCATCATTTCTCATTCTCTATTTTGATTTACACACACACGTTACAATTATTAACATAATAAAGATACTCCATTACAATCCCTCATGCAGACATAACAGTTATGTAGTTAGCTTGCCTCTTAAAGCCCATACACACTGGTGTTCATATCATAGAGAATTAGTTGCTCTCATTAACACACACTTATATAAACCTATTGTTATGTTATATCTATTGTTCTCTCATTATTCTATAACAGTATGTACTCTAAAACTAATACTCACATACAGATGCCTAGCGATCTCCTTCATTTATTTTTACCCATACCACACACTCATTTCTATTTTAACCATTGCACACCCATTATGCATATTTCTACCTAATCCTTTCCTTAATGCCTATAGGAAAACTGGATAGAACAACAATGACAAAGAGGGGAAGAGGGATATCAGAGGGAGCGAACCTTGGATGATAATAAGAAAGAAGATTCAATAGGCCATTCTAAGAGCACAAACGGAAATACATCATCGCACGATGGCGCTCTGATGCTGCACAGTCAGGCGACACAGAGGAAGTAACAAGAAGATGTCGACATCGTTGTCCCAACCAGTGAGGCAACAAAATGGTTGTTGGTTCGCAAGTTAGGTTGGTTGAAGAAGTTAGTTTATAGTGGAATAAGTAGCCTCGTCAATTTTTTTGGGGGGAAATGAGCTTCTCGGCTCAACGAAGCGCCCTCGCGATGGTGGCTGCTCGACACACTTTCGGCATCAACTGCGCCGGTGCTTTGAGCCACGAGGGAAGGGTCCTCGATTGGTGGGTCTCACAGTGCAACATCTAAAATATCTTTGATGTCATCGGAGTAGAGGAGCTTGACCAGAAGGAGAAGTTGAGGGCTTGGTGGAGTTTTGAATGTGGTGGCCGTTAGGGTTATGTTACTCCCTAATCTGGGATATGGGTATTTTTGTCTTTTAGTAATTATTTATTAATTATATTAGTAGTATTATTATTATTTATTATTAGCATGAGTACTAACTAGATAGTTTGGACTTAGTATTGGTTCAACCCAACTAGACCAATTAGACTAGCCATGACTAACTAGTTTATATTATTTCTCTTTAGTTAGAGAATAGAAAATTTCCTTACATTGTGAGTAGATGCCTTCCTCCTAATTAAAGATTCTCTTCATGACAACCCATAGGGGATATAATAGGAAATTTATAATGACTTGTTGCCTAAGGACGGGTTGGCCCTAATTTTAAGGAAAGGGGATTCATTTGCACATTATTTCTTATTCCTTTTAGCCTTAATTTGTTCTTCCCCAAATTGAGACCAATTATTATCATTTTCCACCCAAATTTCTCCTATCCTCAATCAAATTAATTCTCAAGGGGGCTTAAGAGCTTGGATTGCAAGGAGCATACTTTGAGGAGAGATTTCTAGAAGCTTGTGTCCATTTTGTGTCCAATTTGAGGAGTTACATTAGGAATCCATATCCCAATAGGTATAATCCATATTTTTCCCATGATTTTCTATTCAAATTATCATATTAGACCTATAGAAACCCTCTCTTAGCTAAGGACTACCCATAGAAAGAAGAAGTAGATTATAATAGGCCCTATTATGATAGTTACATTGAGTTTTGTTTCCAAATTGAAAAAATTCCAAATTTGGAATACCAAGTGTTTGTCATATGATTTATTAGGATTTTTTTGGTGTCTAATTAGTTGTGTGGAGGTAGGCATGTGTCCACGATTGGATACGTAAAGTCCGTATCACGATACGCCATGATACATGATATAGATTTGGTATTTCTATGTGTTGGTGTCCTAGTGCATAATTTTCCTTTTATTGTATTATAATTAGTTATTTTAGTTTTATATATATATATATATATATATATATATATATATTATAAATTATATATTATATATTATATATTATATATTATATGTGTTTTATGTGATTTATGGGTTTGCATCTTGGTGGTGTTGATATTAGAGGTGAGTATCATGAGTATCACAAGCTTGTGCACTAGGTGTTTGATATTTTGACTATGCTAGTATAAGTATGTGTGTGTGGTGTGTGGCATTGAGGGTTAGGTGCTAGTGTGTGGTGGATTTGTGAGAGTGTATTAAATATAAAGTTGTATCATGGAGATGAATGTGTGTAGAGATTCTTGTGTAGTAGGAAATCATGGATAAGGGTGTTGAGAGATATATAAATGTGAACGAATACGAGTGTGAGGAGTTGTGAGATGGATGGGAGTAACTATAGGAGTGTTGGCTAATTGCAACAACTACTTTAGGGTGTGCAAACATATGAGTGTTATGTGCAGGTATGTAGAGCATGGATAGGCAGTAGTAGTAGCTCCTACAAACAACTTAGTTGTTGTGGAGGTTCCAGCTAGGGGTTGGATAGTGCTCGACTGTAAGGTGTCAAAGGGATGGTATCGGGTTAGGATCAGCAGTTCTATGTGCAGACAGATTTGTTAGGGTAGCTTATAATTTTGATCTAGTATGGTATAGGGCGGTATCAGTATGAATGAAGGGAATATGGGTACTTGTACATACTTTGATGTGACACTGAGATATAGATGTGCATGTGTAATAGTTGAGGAGTGTTCCCAGTTTAAATTGGGTACATATATTAGTGTCCTGGTGGTGCAGATAAACTTTGGGGTTTGAACCAAGTGTTAGATTCTATCACAACTGTCAGGTATCAAGGTTGGTCAGAAGGCGAATTGATACTCTGTAGTAGAGGGAGAACTACATTACAGTTTCAGTGGTTAAGTGAGGCTTGTGTGAAGAAATAAATTGTTAAATTAAGTGCAATAGGTATTTTAGTAGAGCATATTAGTGTTGTTGGTGAAACTGATATGGTTGTATCAGTGAGACGTAAGGTTTTGATACCCAAATGAGTGTTAGGTGATAAAAGGGGTAGTGTCCTACTTATAGTTAAATAGTTTCATATGACTGTATAGATAAGGATATATATATACTGTGAGTTACATATAGACTTAGATAATGTGAGTCAAGGGGTAGGTATCAGTATTGAGTTATAGTATCATTAAGTAAGATAAACAAAGGATATAGTCAAGGTATTAAGTTAATTGGTAGTAGGACAAGGTTAAGATATGGGGGTATGAGCTGGGTATTAGTACTAGTATATATATATATATATATATATATATATATATATATATATATATATATATATATATATATATATATATATATATATATATATATAGTATAGGCCTAGTATTGATTAGTATACTTTAGTATGACCTAGTATACCTAGAATGCCCTATTACTACCTAGAATTGACTAGTGTGAGCTAGTATTACCTAGAATTGACCTAGATACCTATCCCAATAGGTATAATCCCTATTTTTCCTATTATTTTCTATTCAAATTGTTATATTAGACCAATAAAAACCCTCTCTTGGCTAAGGACTACCCATAGGAAGAAGAATTAGGTTCTAATTGGGGAAATTCTGAATTTGGGACACAAAGTTTTTGTCATATAGTTTATTCAGATTTTTTTGGTGTCTAATTGGTTGTGTAGGGGTAGACATGTGTCCACAATTAGATATGTAAGTGTAAATCCTCTCGACCAAAATGTAGGCCAACTTGGCTTAGATAGAGAGACTAGGGCTAGTTTGAATCCAATTATAAATAGAACACTACGTTTTAATTGATTTTATAATATTTATATCACTTAGTGCACCTTAGCATTGCTTCGATAATTGGAGCACTACACTAGCCATTGCCTTCCTACAAATTTTATACCCTTGTCCTAGACGTGCCAGTCATCTATTCTGACCTTTGTGTAACTTATAATTATGCTCTCTTGTGCTAAATTTTAGTCGTACAATATTCGTCGCAAACGTTTATATTTAATTCTAAATAAATTTAACTTTGTATTCTTGTGCGTTCCAATCGAAATTGGAGACACAATCTTGACCCATTTTGTGCAACCCAATTTATGGTAATATTCTATCATTAGTCCTCTATGTCCATGACACTTGTGTTCCACCTAATTTTAGCTCTATGTACTTCTAATTAATTTTAGAACATCATTTGCATTCATTTTAATTAATTTAATCTAATTTCTATTTTTGTGAATTTTTTTTAATTGTTGGGCACTTTTATGCAAAAGTGCATTAAGGTTCCACACCATTGGACAAAACACAGGTAGAAACCCTATTTTCCTTCATTGATTGGTCATGTGATTTTTCTCTATGAATTTGGAGTGTGTAACACTCAACATCAACTCTCCTTAAATCTTGGCCCTCCATTTTGAAACCATGCAATCCTAGCCCTCCAAACATCTTCATGTGAAGCTAAGCCCATCCCAAGGAGGATGTTAACCAGGCCCAACTTCCTAGGTCAACACCCAACACAAATTATATATATATATATATATATCATCATCCTTTCTTTATTTTTATAAACCAATACCTATACCTAGCCGACATAATCATCCCCATCTCCCGTTCACTTTCTTCCTCATCTTCCCACAGTTGGAGCCCCGGCCATCCCGACCTCCCACCGGTGAGCCACCCCGCCTGAGCCCCTGTCACGACCGCAGTCCGTCGACCCCGCTGAACTCCCCATCACAGCCTCCTCCACCGCGAATAACCCTAAGCCGCCTGTCCCGTCATCCTCGTCAGCCAGGCCAGGCGCCTGAGCCCGGGCAGCAGGCTGTGACCCCGCTGCTCACCGATGTCCGCCACCCTCTTCCCCATGTCGACCTCGTCGGACCTCAACAACCCGACCACCCCGAGCCACCATCCCCACCTTTAAATGCCCCGCACCACCTCCTTCTCCGTCAACCCCGCTGACCTCCGCCTAAGAAGCCACTGTGCACCGCCTCCTTCACCATCTCTTCGACAGCGAGACCCGACTGCACCGACCACTGAGACCGCGACTCCTCCACGTTCTCTTCATCCGCCTCCATTGACGTCAGAGCTCCCGTCGAGACCGAAGTAGCAGACCCGCCGATCCCCCAACTCGACAATACCAACATTCGACCTCGTCGTTCTCTTTATCCTCCTATTCTTTCCTTCTCGAAAGCCCAGACCTCGACATGACCACCTCTCCGCTCGCCTGGCCTGGCCATCTCCACGTCCAGACCCCTTTCCTCGACAACTCCCCCACGTTTACCTCGATATGCACCACCACCTACACGACCCCCGACTTCCTTCTTCGTCGCTCACCAGTGTCGACACCTCCACCATTCCTCCTCGATCCGACTGAGCAACCCTGCCACGATCTTCTCCTCGCCGGAAGCCCACAACTTTCCATCTGCAACCACCTTCCTCCACGACTGAACCTCACCCCTCGCCGGACTTCCCCTCAGACCTGGCCGGAGCATCCCCCATCCGTTCATCATCATCATCACCATTATCACCCTTATTATCATCATAACCTTCATCATCATCATCACCAATCATCATCACCATCATCGTATTCATCGTAGACCCGTCACCCTTGCCGAAGATGACCTGCAGCAGTCACCCTCGATCCTCATTCCCGTGCACGCTAACCCCAAGGTTCAAACATGTCCCTCTCCTTTCATACGGTGTATGTGTGCTTGTGATTAGTATTGCTTCATGGTTTAGTTTAGTTGTTATGATTTCAGACTGTGTCGGTTAACCTAAAGACTAGTATGCTCGTATGTGTATGTGTGTATGCATATAATATTAGTTTGTATATATATGAATATATGGATATAGATATATGTAATTAAATGCTAAAACTAATTATGACTATAATGTGTACGACCCTAGGACATTATGGATTTTCTCGTATATTTGCATATGACTTTGTGACCTGAATATTAGGGAGTTGTCTACCTTGTATACACCGACATACTGGCTAGACATGTGTTAGTTTGACTGTCTGATTTGATACAGCATTGAAGATAGGACACCCGCGTAGTTAGACGCATAATTGACCCTGTTAGTTGACCAGTATCACACCTAGCATAGCCCCTGAGTTCAGAGTATTATGGTTGT
Organism: Iris macrosiphon; assembly: GCA_036927795.1. Taxonomy (NCBI): domain Eukaryota; kingdom Viridiplantae; phylum Streptophyta; class Magnoliopsida; order Asparagales; family Iridaceae; genus Iris; species Iris macrosiphon. The sequence continues at coordinate 62,079,888 of JAYESA010000008.1, read as the reverse complement.
GTATGTGCTAGTGTAATGGCTGATGTTGTATTGTATCATATTATATGTATATCGGATATTGGATTGTTCTACGAGACTTCAGGAGCAGGTTATTAGCACTACGCAGCTTTCTTGCCACGCAAGTATAGCTTGCCATTGTACTGTGATTTATATTCCATTTATTGCATGCATCTTATTTCTGCTTATTTAGTCCATATATTTTAAACTGTTATATATAAACTGCACGTCCAAGGAAACTCGGGTGCAACGACGGTTACGTCGTATTCTGTTTTTATTATATATATGCATGTGGACCTAGTTTATGAGACCGCCCCATTATCATGATGCATCATTAGGTTTCATTGGCCGTGACACATCTATTACACGGGTGTGAGTCTCATATAGGATATGGACTTGCTTGGTAGGTTGGCCTCCTGTACGTATGGGACATGCGTTTGGGATAACTATTGTTAGAAATTGTATGCTAGGAGACTTAGCAGTTATTAGAGGTATTATCGTATCATGGATGTGACATTCTTAGAGCATGGTGTAGGAAGAACAACAAGTAAGGCATTAGGGCTCCTTTGCACTTTCTTTTTTGTAACTCGTACGCTCCGTCGGAGATGCGCGATCGTGATGACTCCTATATTACCTGCCGGCCTCTGCCATTCAAAAGATGACATGCTTTGTAGGCCCCTGAATCTCCAAGAGAATCATGTCAATCCTATTTATGGCTAGATAGCCCACTTGTTAGAAAGTTGTTCTCAAACTGCATTCACATAGATGGTTAGGCGACCCATTGGATGTTTATTTCAGCACTTTATTGGCATGATTCTATGTATCTTGTTACGTTCCTCTGAGGACCTGGTTCCTTTTCAGGTGTAGACGATCATTATTATTCACAGAAGCATGGATCAGGACTTGCTACTTATCTTTCGAGGAGGTCTTCTCTTCGAGTCTTATTGTTTATTAGTTGATATTATTATTGTGGTTACTTTTATATTCTAGTTTGACAGTGGATTTGTTTCCACCCGACTATCATTCTTTGATACTTCATATTGAGATTCAGTTATATAGTTGATCGATTATTTTTTCATTTATCTATTTCTGTGGATGAGATTTAGTTATGCCTTGTGTCTTGTGATAGTTTATACCACTTGTGAATTATTGTTATTTATAATATAGCGTACGTATGTGTTATGGTTTCTATATATTAGAGTCTCCATATACATACGGCTGGCATGGTTGCGTATTTCTAGTCCTACGTATTTTGGGACTGGGGCATGACATGTTGTTAGTGGTGCCCCATGCAGGTTGAGAGTATATTGTCTCGGTTACGTTACTGTACCGAGCAAACCTGCAAATAGGATTAGAGTATAGGATCTCATCCATATTTGACTATGACTCACCTTTCTTCCAATCTGTTCTATTTGAATAATTGTATCCTACTTGATTCATGTACTTCCCTAATAGTTTCTTGAGTATAGCCTGTAGAAGCATAAAAAATACGCTGGGAAGAGCTACACAGCCTCTTGATACAGAGCAGCGTAAGCAGAGGCCTTCAGAGCCATCAGGCGTACGACAGAGTTTTCTCCGCTAAAATACAGCGTGAAGAATAAAGCTCAAAGGACCATCCGTATAAATGTAGTACGTCCAGGCCGCTCCAGCGTGAAACAGAGTTCTTCATCGCCTTCATGGCGTAAAACTCAACCGCTCTCAAAGCAGCGTGATAGCGTACGAGGAACGCTTCATCTTCCCCGAAATGAACCTGTCAAGTCACGCAGTGAATCTGACCTCTGACTCCTGACAAAAGGTGATGCACGGCTATCCAGACGACGGCTGGAAACGATGGCAGACCTCTCGGGACGCGTCCCTCAGTATGATGGTGGATCTCACCATTTAATGCAGAGGATTTGGTAAAACATCACCAAACCGTCGTTTACCGGAGTCCCCTCAGCATAAACCGCTCTTTTGCGTACAAGGGAATACGCCGCCCTGTTTTACACAGGCAAACAAGAGCTATTTTTTGCTCCGCAACAGACAAACCGCCTGCCACGTCAAAAGCTGCACTTCGTACGGGATTCGAGGCACGTCTCCACGTCTAATTGCACAGAGCGGTGATAGTTTCTCTCAAGACACGTCTCAGCGACGGGTGCACAGAAGGCCTGTAGACCTTCGAAATACGCCTCCGCATTTAATGCATAAGGTGATGGCAAATCCCTGCAAGAGATTTGGTTATATCTTCAAAAGCCGTAATTTTGGCTAAGACGTCCATATCAGCACGATATGCAGCAGCTTCTACGCCCATTCAGGATCTGTGCTCAAGCGGCTTCTACGCCCATTCTAGCACGATATGCAGCGGCCTCTACGCCCATTCAGGATCTGTGCTCATGCGGCTTCCACGCCCACTCAGTCTCTACGACTACTCGGCTTCTATGCCTGTTCGGCTTCTAGGCCTGTTCGGCTTCTATGCCTGCTCAGCTTCCACGCCTACTCGGCTTCCACGCCTACTCGGCTTCTATGCCTGTTCGGCTTCTATGCCTACTTGGCTTCAATGCCATGGTGACGAACATTTGGCTTCTACGCCAACCTCTTCTACACAATGGATACCTACCCGCGTAGCTTTTATGCCGTGATCTTAGTAGCAACCGTACGTGTTGTGTCCCTTTAGTTGGACCCAAGTCACCCGCTCAGTCAAAAGATCATCTACACGTAGGCATTGGTTACTTTAACCGTTGTGTAAAAGGGTGTTGTACTTTCCACTCCTCGGTTGCTATACCAACGGAGTGGTCACTGTCACCAAAGACTCTATAAATAGAGGCCCCTGTCAATGGGAAACAAGGTCGAAGAATTTGGTCAAGAAACCGATAGCAGATCCCAGGTCAGAAAATTCGGTCAAGAGTACCAATACCAGATCCAAGGTCGACAGTCGGAGAAGATCGAATAAGGAGGAGAAGAGAGAGAGAGAGAGAGCCCGGAGCTCAGGCAAAGAGCGGGGATCGACGACTTCGGCATCGTGCATCCACCCTCTCCTGCAACCTTCGAAGCTGCTACCTGTCTTCCACGGCACTTCTACAACATCGCGCGGTCCAAGGGCTAAAGTGATCGACCGCAGATCAGATACCTATAGTAATTTATACCCAAATTAAATAAATTATACTCCCACATTCTCGTATAGGATTATATTGTACAAGTTTGTTTGTAAACCAAAGGGCGCATGTTTCGTACAAACCCCGTCATTGAAATACACTTTTATTCTTTCGTTTAAATACCACAAACAAGATGGCGACTCTGCTGGGGACGTCTTTCTCTTCTGACGAGGAAGTAATTGCTCAACGCGATACGGTATCTATAGGAACCGTGAAGAAGACGCTGGTCGTTTATTTCGACCAGTCTGCTTATGAAGACATGCTTCAAACCGGGGGTAGCTCTCACTCTCTCTCCGTCCAAGAAAACAGGAAGCTGCGCAAAGTGTGGATGCCCAAGACATCCTCAACCATTCCTGTGGACTCTCCGATCTCTCCGATCTTTCCGACCAATAAGGTGGTAGCATCGCTCCCTCCGTGCCCTGCACGTAAAATCCAGTCTCCCGTTACGCGCGGTACAGACAAAACTTCGGACAAGGCCTCTGCGCTAACCCAGAAGTATCCACTGCGCTTTATGCGTAGGAACCAGTCTTCCGCTATGCGCGGTACAGATAAAACTTCGGACAAGACCTCTGCGCTAACCCAGGAGTATCCACTGTGCTCTACGCGTAGGAATCAATCTCCCGCTACGCGCGGTACAGGCAAAACTTCCGATGGTGCCTCAACGCCAAATCGGAAGAACAGGTCACGCTCCACGCACGAAACAACATCTGACTTCTATGGTAAAATAGATGAGCGCGGTGATCTCCGCGAGGGGAAGCAAGCAGGCGAATATTCAACCTCTCGGCCTTTGCGCCAGCAAGAGAACAATTTGCCTACCCTCCGGATTACGCGAGAAGCCGATGGCCGACTGAGGACCTCTTCAGCTTTACGCCAGTCTGAGCGAATCTTCAAATTACGCCAGGCAAAGTCTCGCGACGTAAAGCAAGCTCCGGTTGCTACTCCTGACCTACGCGAATGCCTAGTCCAGAAACGTAAGGAGAGGGGATCTTCCAACATGTCTATTATGCCCCCTAGAGAGCAATGTTGTAATAGTCATAAGATTATGATTAACTGCTGCTGTTCTAAAGCAAAATGGTCGGTCTTCGACCGATTGAGCTACTCTCAGTCTTTTCCAGAAGAAGAGCACGCGTATGCGTCCGTGAACATGGCTTCACGCATACCCAGAAGAAGGTCGAGCTTAAGACGTCATCCCTCTGGGCCTCCGAGCCGAAGAAGATTCGAAGACCTCCTCTGGAGCACTGAAGCTAGGGTGTTCCAAAACACCCGGGCAAGGTCACAGCAACCAGCTCCGTACTCGTCTGATTCCGACGCTGGGGGTCGCCAATCTCCCAGAACAGATGCTGAGAGTATAGAGTCGACTTCGGCGGCGACCTATACTAATCCTTCGATGATGCCCAGAGAAGTGGGAGCTTACGCCATCGAAGACGAACGCGAGGAGGCTTCAGGAAACGCGAAACAGCACATCACTGTGCTAGAGACATCTTTGAAGCAAATGCAATCCGTAATGGAGAACATGCACCAGATGATGCTAACTCAGCGCGCGACTGCCATAGCTCAAGCGTCGGTCCCGCCAACTCAGATACGTATGGGGGTGGACTTACCACCATCCGACCCAAGCCAAGAACCTGCTCTAGATCAAGAGTCAGCAGTCCCTCTGCCTCCAACGGAGAATCCGATACAGGCAGTGCGGGAGTTGAAAGCCCAGTTTGACGCCTTGAGGCACAAAGATCAGCTCAAGAAACTGGGAATCAACCAGCCTTACCCGACTATCTGGAAAGAAGTCCCTTTTCCTCTGAAGTACAAACCTCAGACCATGGCTCTGTTCGAAGGAAAAATATCATCAAGTCAATACATGAACTATTTCAGTATAATGACGGTGTTGCTACAAGGGAACGACGCCCTCCTCACTCGGGTGTTCAAGGGCTGCCTCTCAGGAGTAGCCTATCAGTGGTACCGTAGCTTGGCGGACAACTGCATTACTTCCTTCGAAGACTTCAAAGCGCTATTCTTCACACGATTCTATGAGGGTAGAATGGACATGTCTATGTCCTCCCTCATTGAAGTCAAGCAAAGGGAAAAGGAGGACGTTCGCACCTTCGTCGAACGTTTTTGTCAGGCCACCTTACAAATGCCTCCAGGAGTTCCAGACTCGGCATTAGTAGACATTTGTAGGAAGAACCTCCTTCCTATAGTGTCGGTGTTCATAGGACCATATCAGTTCCATGAGTGGCCCTCGTTCATCGTCTCGGCAGTGGCCGCCGAAGACAACAGTCGCAAGGCGCGCGACAACGGCATCATGATCTCCGCCTCCGACAGAGGCAAAAGGCCATCTCCCAGCGGCGACCATCCTCGCAGCTCTAAGGGAAAAGAAGCTCTGACAGTCAATACGTCCAGACAAAAGACGGCGACGACCACGCAAACAAAGCCCGGGACTTCCAGGCCCGTCGAGGTCTACTCTTTCGACGACGACGATATCCCTTGTATATTTGAGTGTCTCGTTAAAAGTGGCAAGATCACCCTGCCGGAGCTAAGGCGGCCCCAATAGGTCGGCAGCACCGACGACCCTAAATACTGTATCATCCACAGATATGTACACCATCCAACAAAGATGTGTTACGTACTGAAGAGGAAGATCCAGGGGTTAATCGATGCTAAGGCCATCACCCTGCACGATACCGAGAAAACGGTCACAGCCAACATGATCTCTCTGCGGTTCGGCGATCTGCCTCCCCAAGAAGTCATGGACGGCGTCACGCCCATTTCCAGAGCCACAATGGACATTGTCAATCTTCCTCCGGCTAGGGATCAAAATCATAACCTGGTACCCCTGACCACCAGTCAGGGCAAGATTATGTGGGTTCATCCAGATTTTGTGTCAGAGCTCGAGGAAGGGACTAAAACTACGTCCAGGAGGAGCCCAAAGTACAAACCATGCCATATGGTCACAAATTCTTCGTCATCAGACGAAGACGAGGTACTTGCCGCAACCCGGTCAGGGAGAGCCTACCTCAACGACTACGGAGCAAGTCAGGAGGATATACCGGCAGACGTTTCAACTACCAAACCTGCAGGGCCAAGCCCCGTCATACCGGAAGCCAACCCTTCAAAACTGACACCGGCGGACAAAGGAAAACAAAGAGAAGTGCGCTTCGATAAACCTGTGAAAAACATTCCGAACAAAGGTTTTGAGAAGCCGTATAACTTCGACATCCTAGCCCAACTGGCTAATACGCCGGCCAGGCTCTCCATCTTCGAGCAACTCAGGCTCTCCCAAGACACTCGTCTAGCCCTGAGTGAAGCACTGATGCAGGCGGAGGCATGCTTGACCCAACTCAAATCTCCCGACGAAGAACCAGTGGCGTGCCCTCAATGCCACAGTGTGATGGAGGTGGTCCCAAATATCACCTTCACCCAAAATAACATGCTGTTAAAACATAACAGGCATGACAGACCCCTCTATTACACCGGGTACATCAGTTCCATGGAGATTGATCGGATTCACATAGATCCGGGATCATCGATCAGCATCATCCCGCATAGTCTGCTCAGACCTTTGAGGATTTCTACCAGCGAACTGGCTTACACCTCCACTACAATCGTGGGATTCAACGCCGGAAGAAGTAAGCCGTTAGGAAAGATTCGCCTGAGGATCCAGATTGGCAACCTCAGATCGGTGGCCACATATTACGTGATCGATTCAGAGGTATCCTACAACATCTTGCTGGGAAGACCGTGGATCCACGATCACAACATCGTTCCTTCAACTCTACATCAATATCTTAAATATGTAGACCCCCAAGGGATGGTACAAACGGAGGTGGCCGACCTAAACCCATTTAAAGAAGTAGAGTCCTACTATTCTGACGCCGTATTGTACTCGCAGGACCACACGGAAGAAGTGGCGGGCAAGACAGAGAAAGGATCCCACCGGGAGTCAGAAGAACCCTCTGTCGCACCACCGCTGTCGATCAGAGTGAAAGGACGAACCACTCGTCCAAAAGCCATAGAGCCCATGGCTATTTACCTGAACAGATCCGGCTCGGGGAAAAGAAGCAATTCTTCAGCGGTTACTCTGAACCAGAAGCCTCCACCTTTGGTCATCAACCTTCGGCGCGATAAACAGCCGACCGATGTAAATACGACCAGGAACGGAGTTCCAGATGGCAATAAACATCCTCTTTTCCAGTACATTAATACTCAGATTCCAAATCAGGAACCCACTCCCCGTGACGAGGTAGAACCCATAGCACGAAAGTTCTTGGAAGCTATGGACTCCTATCATCCATATATCTGGGAAGCAGCGTCATCATCCAACGTCATCACAACGTATGGACCGCATGAAGGTTCTATCTTCATAATCCCGCCTACCTGCAGCAGCCAGCGTCCAATAGTGTTCGGCCGCATGCGCAATCAGCCAGCCATCCAGGAAGATCCTTTCGATGACGGTACTGGGAAGATGTAGGTTCACCGATACAGCCCTCAAGCGCTGAAGATCATACAAAACATGGGCTACGACTTGAAGCGAAAGCTAGGCCTCAACTACGGAAGAGGCAGAAGAACGCCGCTATGCGGCGACCCCCGCTACCAACAAAATCATTTTGGGTTAGGGTATGCCACCTCCCTTACGGCTTCCACGTCGGATAAGGACATCTTTTCCTCCTCCTGGGACGGCTCGTCACCTCCCGACTCACCTGATGCTCTCGAACAAGCACTATCAGCAAATATGGTGATGACAGATCCCTCAGAAGCAGAGGAACGAGATTCTGAGCCGTTTGAGAATGACTCTTGGGCTCAACAAATGGATACACAGTGGGAATTCTGCTTCGAACAAAGGGAACCTCCAACCAAAGATGAAGTTATCCAAATCAATGTTGGGGGTGAGCTTTCGCCAAAGCCGATATTTATCAGTGACAATCTTCCACCAGCCGAGAGGAAAGAAATCATACAGCTAATAAAGGAATACATCGACGTCTTTGCATGGGATTATGGAGACATGCCGGGCCTAGACCCGAAGGTAGCTACTCACAAACTCAACATATTGGCTGACTCAAAGCCTGTGAAGCAGCACCAACGCTGGTTTCGACCGGACATGATGGACGCCATTGAAGCTGAAGTCAAAAAGTTGATAGCCTGTGGGTTCATCCGGGAAGAACAACATCCCGACTGGGTCGCCAACGTTGTCCCAGTCATGAAAAAAAATGGGAAGGTACGTATCTGCATCGATTACCGAGATCTGAATGCGGCCTGCCCTAAGGATAAATTTCCTCTTTCCATCACGGACATCATGATCGACAACACCTGTAGTTTTGAACGCATGTCTTTCATGGACGGGTTCTCGGGATACAATCAGATCAAGATGCATCCTGAAGACGAAAAGCACACTGCCTTCTGCACCCCGTTGCGAGTGTATTGCTATACGGTCATGCCCTTTGGATTGAAGAACACCGGGGCTACGTACCAATGGGCTATGAGCGGCATATTCCATGAACATTTACGCAAAACAGTAGAGTGTTACGTAGACGACATAGCAGTCAAGAGCCGCCTCAAAGATGATCACATTCAGGACCTAAGGACGGTATTCAAGTTAATGCGCCGACATTAACTCAAGATGAACCCTACGAAGTCCTTCCTGGGTGTATCTAGTGGCAAATTCCTGGTATTTGTTATCACCGCCAAAGGCATCCAGGTGGACCCTGACAAAGTCCAAGCCATCGTATAAATGCGACTGCCCCGCAATCTGAGGGAACTCCGGGGATTTCAAGGCCGTCTGGCTTATATCCGGAGGTTCATATCCAACCTCTCAGGAAGATGCCAGCCTTTTTTGCACCTCATGAAGAAAGGTGTATCCTTCGTGTGGGACGAAACCTGTCAGCAAGCATTCGGGGAGATCAAACGCTACCTCACCAGTCCGCCAGTTCTGGTGCCTCCCATCATGGAGAAACCGTTCTTTCTGTACGTCCGAGCAATGGATCATTCGCTAGGAGCTCTTCTAGCGCAGAAGAACGACGAGGGGCATGAGCAGGCTATCTACTACCTCAGCAGGATGATGGTCGGAGCCGAACACCGGTACAACCCAGTGGAGAAAGAATATCTGGCTCTGATGTTCGCTATCCAAAAGATGCGGCACTACGTCATCGGCCAGACTATTCATATTATCTCCAGGATTAACCCTCTTCGAGTACTAATGAGCAAGCCGAGTATTCTTAATTCCTGACTCGCAACCTGGGCGATGCTGTTAACACCATATGACATGGTGTACATCCCGCAGAAGTCCATCAAAGGCCAAGCGCTGGCCGACTTTCTGGCTGCTCATCCGATCCCGGAGGCCTCCAAGTTATACGAAGACATTCCCGACGAAGTTGCAGAATGTAACTCCATAATGGAAAGTGACACATGGCAACTGTTCTTTGACGGCGCCTCCAGGACTGGCCCCCAGGGAAACATGGTTTCAGGGGTAGGAATCGTCCTGGTCACTCCTGATAAACTCGTCATCTACCGGGCATACTCTCTTAATGAACCATGCTCCAACAATGTGGCGGAATACAATGCCCTGTTGATCGGGCTCCAAGTCGCCGAAGAGCTGGGGGTCGAATCCCTGGAAGCTTTCGGCGATTCTCTTCTTATCGTCAATCAAGTCAGAGGGATATACGAAGTCCGGAATCCAGACCTCATCCCCTATCATCGAGCGACAATCGAGATAGCCATGACGTTCAAAGGGTTCTTCCTAGAGCATGTACCTCGATCTCAGAATCTGGAAGCTGATGCCCTGGCCAGTCTAGCTACGGACTTAGCTACCCCTATAAGAAGGCAAGATTCGGTGATCCTTCTTAACAGAGATTTATTTTGCATGAAGAACAACCTTCACATAGAACGCAGCCACGCTGTGAACACAGATCCCCCCGAAAGGGACTGAGAAGTCCCTTCATAGATTTTGTCGCATACGAAATCTTGCCAGAGGACCCCAAAGAAGCAATATTCGTCAAGAGACGATCATTACGCTTCTATTTCGATGCATCTTCACACTGCCTATATCGTCGAACCTACGACGGACTGCTATTAAGATATCTCTCAGACGACGAAGCATAGCAGATTATCCGAGAAGCTCACGACGGCGTATACGGAGCGCATCAGCCCGGTCCTAAGCTACAGGATCGTATCAGGAGAATGGGCTACTACTGGCCCACTATGATTACAGACGCGATCAGCTATGCAAGACAATACAGAGCCTGTCAGGTTCATACAGACTTCATACACCAACCGTCTGAATATCTACATCCTACGGTCGTATCCTGGCCCTTCGAAGCATGGGGTATGGATATCGTCGGTCCCATTCACCCGTCTTCCTCCAGAGGCCATCGGTTCATACTGGCCATCACGGATTACTTCTCCAAATGGGCAGAGGCGATCCCTCTGGCTGAGGTAAAAGCGTCTGACGTGATCAGCTTCATCAAGCACCACGTCATTTATCGCTTTGGGATTCCTCGAAGGATAATCCATGACAATGGGCCTCAGTTCATCAGCTAAGCATTTCATCGATTTTGCGATAAAAGTCGAATACATAATATTGCCTCTACGGCATATTATCCAGCTGCTAATGGTTTGGCGGAAGCTTTCAACAAAACCATTATCAAACTCCTGAAGAAGTTCGTTTCTTCAAACAAAAGAGACTGGAACGAGAAGCTGGGCGAATGTCTCTGGGCATACCGCACAACGGTACGGACACCTACAGGTTATACCCCCTTTTTACTGGTCTACGTGAGCGAGGCAGTTCTTTCCATCAAAATACAGATCCCGTCGCTCAGGATAGCAGTGACTAGTGAGTTGACTCGAGAAAAGAATGACCTGTTAAGGCTCCAAGAGCTTGAAGGATTAGACAAAAAATGCCTACAAGCTCAACAGCGCATCGCGCTTTACCAAGCACGCATTTTCAAAACTTTTAATCATAAAGTGAAGGAAAGAGTGTTCAAAGTCAGCGAGCTAGTTCTAGCCGTAAGAAGACCGATGATTCTTACCCACAGAAGTAAAGGCAAATTCCAACCCAAGTGGAAAGGCCCTTTTGTGATCGAGACAACGTTCTCGAACGGCGCCTACAGGATAGCCCAGCCTAATGGAGACCTGTTAATGGCTCCTATCAACGGCAAATTCCTGAAAAGGTACTATGCTTAATCCCCCCTGCTCGGGTGGGACATAGCAAGGCCCTCGATTCTGACAAAACTACTTCCAAAACGCAATTAGTAGGGTTGCGCTCTATCATGTCCGTATGACCTCTGAATAGATGTGTCCTGCTAAGAGGTTTATCGGGAGTCTATCATGTCCATACTACCTCTGATAACACTTTCACCAAAACCGGTCATTTATATTCCGAAATGATGGGTCCACAAAAGTCAGAAAAGAGTCGCCTTTATTTATTCCCGAGAGAGAGGCAAAATTACATCTGGGCAAGCAAAAAAGGGAACAGGATACATCATGATGGCGGGTGAGTCAAATTGTGAATCTGCCGCTCCAGCGCAGCTATCCTCTCATTTCTAAGAACCAAGGCGTTGGCACGAGCCTGCTCCAGCCGTGCCTCGGGAGTGTCCGTGAGGGTCAGATCAGCCTTTGCCCGAAGACAGCCTGTGCGAGCAGCTTTTGCACGGTCCAGCTCCCGTCGCGCTGTGCTCAGTCGACCGGATGCTACGTCTAGACCTGCCAGCGACTGAGAAGCCCACTACTCTGCCCGAGCGAGTTTTTCCTTCAGCTTGGAGACCCTCGCTGCATTCCCTTCATGCTCAGAGCGACACCGCGTCTCAACGGCAAGAGCCTCTTCCACGACAACTTTTCTCCTATCCACCTCCAGCTTATGCTTCTGGATAGAGTTGTCTAGGCTTTCCACCTTCGTAGCAAGCCGCGCAGTCATGAGGTCGAACCGAGCCTGAAATCAGCATCGAGACCCCGAGTCAGCTGCAAATGTTCGTTAATAGGTTGCTCTAACTCATTAACCACCGCCTCCAGGGCGTTAGCTACCCCAGGATCGCCGAGCTCCCTGATGACCCCGATCGAAGCAAGAGAAGTCTTCCTCAGGCGCTCAAAATCCAGACTCTTCGCTAACACCATTGACACCATCGTTCTCAAACCAGTGTAGAAAAGGCTGGTATGTTGCTCGATCAACGCAACTACATCCGACTGAACGCCGGAAGCGCCCGCAATGTCAGCAAGTCCCTCTCCAGGGATGATTGCAGACGAGGTGGCCACAGCCGTCGCATCGACACATGGCGCAATCGAAGAAGGTGCGGTAACGGCGGTCGAAGTCGCCGCCACACTCACAAGAGGCAAGGTCACGACGACGTATTCATCCTCCTCTCGAGGTGACGAAGCTACTCCAGGCGTACTGGCCCCCGAAGCCACTTCCTCATCAAAGACGAACGCCTCCTCGTCAGAAGCCCGAGCTGAACCAGAATGCGCTTCAACGCTATACTCCCCGTAGGCGCTATCCCCTGAGAAGAAGACAAGAAAGTCAATATCAGTATGATGACAATCTTTCTCAAAGGAGATATAAAAACAACATTTTATCCGGAGCCAACGGCATATACGACGCATCTGCAGTCGATATAGCTAAACCACGCCTTAATGACGCAATACGAATCGTCATGCCTGGAGAAGGAGGTGGACCGACCGACATCGCCGAGAGTTCTGTCAGGCCTCCACCAAGACGTGGTCGAAGTTTATCGGCCGGAATCTCGCCAGGCGCGCTCACTAACACGACAGGAGTCATGCCCGCTGCTGGCCTCGGGAAAGATTCTCCCATCTGCCTCGGCCACACAGGCAATCTCGCTCCGCTACCTGGAGCAGTAGCCGCCACAACCACCTCTAACGAGGATTCTCCGGCATCGACGACCGGAATTGTAGGAGGCCCCTCTCTAGAAGGCGAAGAACCTCCAGCCAAGGAGTCATCCCCGAGGTAGGGAGAGGCTGGCTCCCTCCCAGGAGCCGCAATGCCAGGAATGCGGAGAGGACGAGCAACCGTCTCCTTCCTTCTCTTGCGAAGAGAAACTTCCTTCAGAGCAGAAGCCCGTCGCTTCCCAGAAGGGACTACCAAAGCCCCCGTAGGCAGAGGCACTTCGCACCTCGGCACCGATACCAGAGGCTCGTCCGGAGTACCAGACTCCTCACCTTCGTCCGAAGAAACCGAAGGGACGTCAACTCTTCCCCCAGGCTTGGGAGAAGGCACCCGGAAGCTTCCACGTACGTCGAAATCACGATGGAAGGTGTTAATCGCCACGTAAAACTGGGCGTAAGAATGGAGAATGCGAAGCTCCGTGGAGGTTGTAACAAATGGCACAATGAAGGTTGCCCTCGTATAACCCATAAGGAAATATCGCCACCCTCTAGCTCCATCAATGAGTCTGCCCCTGGACCTAAAGCTGGTAACGGCATTGCCCACATGCAGCTGATCCTACCCAAACTGCCTGGCAAACCGACTAGGCAAGTAGGGCTCGAAGAAGCAGTGATCTTCGCTCCTGTACAGCAAATGGGAGGGTCTAATACAGACCAACCAGTTAAAAGCTTCCGGGGAAAGGTCGGTCTTCTCTTCACCTGAATCCTCAAGCCGCACCCCTGATTGATTGCGATGCATGGGGGGAGCAGTACAGAGGAGCTTCCAACCGTGGCCGAGGTTCAACACCAGCCGGCAGTCTAAAACTGTGCTCACATTCCAGGAGGAATCCTTGTAATTCAGCAAGAATATACCCCCCGAGCTGCTACCGGACCCAGGAGACATCACCCGGGGATTGTGGAGAACTAACCATCCCATCATGTATAGGTATGGTAACTCCACCCTGGGAAAGCTCTCACGTCGAGCTTCGTCGACGAGCAACCCGTCAGTTATGGCTCTCAAGCCAGCCTGTATACGGTACACCATGGCAGGAAGCAAGCCCAGTCTTGCCCCAAACACCAGGTGCACTGCCGGCCACAGGATGTTTTGGTGAATGCGGTCTGCGGACGTGGTACCTGGCACCACTACTCGGCGCAACCATATGGAGAGGAAACCAGCCAGCTGGTCTTCCTTAGACAAAGGCCTGTGACAACGCCTCAAGTAACTACAGGCCTTGGTGCCTTCCGGGTACTTTCCTACCCCCTCGACAAGAATCTGGTCCGGAGCTTCAGCCTCCTCAATAAGAGTCTCCACAACCTGGGCACTAAGCACGCCCAAATAGTTCACGGGCTCATTCTTGCCACCCGAGGCTTTCTTCGACCTGGCGGCCCCGGCCCGGTGAAAGAAGAGGTAGGACATCCACTTGGTGGTATGAGCCAAATCAGAAGGCTCGTTATAAAAGGCGGTGCATGCGAAGTATTGACACATCAGCTCCAGATATACTTCCGCCACCCGAGGGTCCAAATCCCCCAACTCCCGGTTGGTGGGAACATACTCTTCATATGGAGTATCCCCCATCGGCAGTCTCAAGACAACTGCCATCTCGTAAAGCGCCAACCCCAACTCCCCCAGTGGAGTGGCAAAGGTCCCGGTGAGCGGAATATACCGCTCCATCAGCGCCAAGAACAAATTGGGGTTCGGAGGCAACCCGACGCTCGTCGCACTCACAGCGGCATATAGTCCAATGCCCTCCAACTCTCTCTGGAAGTGCTTCAAGGCCCAGTCAACTAGGCATCTCCATCGGGAGTTCATTGGGGCGATCCACCCATTGCACCGAGGATTCTCCTTGGGATATACCCCCCCCTCGACCCATGAAGTCGTTGCAGAAGGTCGACAATTGGACCGGCTGGATCTCCAAGCTATCCTCACTTGGAACACTGCCCAGGCACAGTCCTCTGAACAACATCACAACGCCGGAGGGGCGACTGACGAATGACCCCTGGTCAGCTCCTTTTAGATAAAAAATCTTCCCCGGCTTACCATGAAGATCAGGAGTCAGCATCCACGACATCTTTCTAGGATGCGTCGCATGGAAGAAGGCCGAGATGGGATAATCCCTCGGCATCGTTGGCAGGTACAAAACCAAATTCCCGGCTGAGAAGACCAAGGGCTCCCTCTTAAGCTTCATCTGGGACTGTTTGTCGATCATGTCCCCGAAAAGGAAAGTCGGCTTTACGTACGGCTCCCCGTCTACATAAGTCAGAGGCTCCCCGTTGATTATGCTCAGCAGCATTCGCTCGCCCTGAGCCGATATTAAGACCCTCATTCCTTCAGGGTACTGGGGTCCGGAGATAGGGAAGGACACGTGGGACAGATCCTCCAGGTAGTTCGAGTGCAGCATCCCAGCAGCGGAGCCCATCACCTCGGCCAGTGGAGACTCGCCCAAGTCAACTACAAAAGTGCAAGGAAAAATACGTCATCACAAGTCTTGCATGAATATATGAACCGAAAGAAACAACAGTCTGTGCTCTACGCAGGATTGTGCATATCTGGCAAATTTACGCCGGAGGTCCCCCCCACAAGTGTAAAAATTCAAATTTTACGATATACCCTAATTTTTGGTAGCCAGAGCTTCTACGCTCAGAACTACAAAAATGTGGAGTCTTTACGCTGACACATTAGAAATATGGGCGTAAAAGATAAAAATGCCTCCGTGCATCATCTTCCTCAAGAAGAGACTATCAGCACAGAAGACGACCTAGCGCGGTCACGTTCAACGTGTACGAAGGATTTTTTGTCATTTTTGTCACCCCGAAGGCTTTACCTCGAAGATCGGGTGCACTGCTCGTCGGCGGGATACTTCGCTCAGAAGGAAGCTTGCCTTGACCGACCAAAGACTCCCTCACTGGGGCGGAAGAATGAGAAGAGGAACCTATACCCTTCCCCTTAGCGAAGGAGGTTTGTTTCGACGCCATTTTCTGAAGATTCGAGGGAACGAAGAAAAACTCGAACAGTCGAAAGCTCTCTTTCACAGAAGACGGATAAAAAGTTTCTCTCTCAGAGAACTTGGGATATATATAGAGTTCGGGCCGACTCTTTGAATCCTCAGACGGACTCCTCGAGACCCTAACCAAATCTCACAAAATTAAATAATGGGTTATGATTGGATGCCACGACAGACCACTAACCTTGAAAGACGGACAGTCAGCAAATTCAAAAAGTTTTTCGTGCAAAGACGATTCAGCAGGTCCTACGCTGAAGGAACTTTCTACGCTCGATAGCAACAGATCTACGGTTTTACGCTCGTAAGCTATAAGTCTATGGTTTTACGCCCGGATGCCTTTGTGCTAAGTAGCTTTTACGCTCGAGAGGCCACAAATCTACGACTTTACGCTCAGCAGATACCAAATCGATGATCTCACGCTCGATGGCGCTCAGTTTATGCTCAGAAGCAACATATCCGCAAGACTTCACGCTTGGAGAAATTTTCTTTTCAGGAGCTACAGATATACAGTTCTATGCTAAAGGAGCTTCCTACGCTCGACGACTATGAATCTACAACTTTACGTTCGACAGCTACAAGTCAGGTTTTTGGCCCGGATGCCTTTGTGCTCAGTAGCTTTTATGCTCGAGAGGCCACAAAACCCATGACTTCACGCACAGGAACTACAAGTCTACGATTTCACGCTCGACGGTGTTTTATGCCCGGAGTCTACAGACTGATGATTTCTCGCTCCACGACTTTCCGTATATTCGAATGGTCCCCAAGATGGTCAATTACAGGAGTTCACACAGAAGATGCTCCTCCTTGGCCTCAACGTATCCCAAATACCCAAAATATACAAGAGTTCAAACATTGAGAAATTACTCTTCTCGGGTCAATTGGAGGTTCGCCCAAACTCCAGTCTGAATACCTCGTCTATCAAAAGATGGCAACTCAGTTTTTGACAGCCATTCCTCGACCCTGTTCCAAGGGATTTTTGAGAAGTCACTCTTGAAGGCGAAGACTGAACAAAAATTCTGTTTATCAGAAGTTCAGAGCTCTACGCGGTTCCTCAGTCCCAACAACAGGACAGTTCTAAAAGGTTCAAAATGCTCTACAGCGTTCTATGAACTACTCGCTATACGTAAAGGACAGGACCTAGCACTCTTTCTACAGAGTCGGCATACAGATTCAGACGTGTTGAAGCTGCACATATTCAGACATCACAGCAACATATGGCAAGATGATCATATGAAGAAGAAAGACGATTTTTATTAAAGATCAAAATCATGATTACATATGAGGGAAATCCAATCTACAAGGGTTTTTTTTTCATTTTCATGATTACATCTGAGGGAAACTCCGTCTACAAAGGAGATACCCCCTCGTCATCTGAGGATCGCCGCCAGAATCTGTTCTACCGGGTTCTCGCATCAGGGCAGGTCTTCCTCTTCTTCCATGGCGGTTCATTTACTTCCACAGTAATGAACAAGAAGATCCTCCATTCGCCATGGCCGATCCAGCTGAGGGGTCTTCCACCCAGCTCGATCAGGGACGATAGATTACAGTTTGTCTAATCTCGTCCGCGGGGATCTAAGGAGAAGAGATACAGCTTACAAGCTGTATGGTCAAATACGACCCTTCCTCTCTCCTGGGGCAACGCCATACAAAGTTGCTGATTATCCCGAGCAAGGGAGGCTAAGATATCCTTCCATGATCCATCGTTGCAGTGGACACTTGCTCGAAGACGCCATCTTTTTTGGCTCCTTACACGCAGGAAAAACATGATCTTCTTCTTCCTCAAATCGACCCGGTGAACTCCAGTGATCATCTCTGCGTGGTGATGAAGATGTAGGGAGAACAGGCTAACTCCCCCAGCCTTTTATAGGCAAAAAAGATCACAGCGGTCCCCCATAAATCTGCCATAAAGTCTGCACCTACCGTTTCAACGCTCCACTCAGAAACGTTTCGAGTTACGAGGGGCCATTCATGCTTCATTCAAAGCGTTTCAAATTCTAAGGAATTTAAAAGCTCTGAAGGGGGTCTTATATAAGCATGAAAAATACGCTGGGAAGAGCTACACAGCCTCTTGATACAGAGCAGCGTAAGCAGAGGCCTTAAGAGCCATCAGGCGTACGACAGAGTTTTCTCCGCTAAAATACAGCGTGAAGAATAAAGCTCAAAGGACCATCCGCATAAATGCAGTACGTCCAAGCCGCTCCAGCGTGAAACAGAGTTCTTTATCGCCTCCATGGCGTAAAACTTAACCGCTCTCAAAGCAGCATGATAGCGTACGAGGAACGCTTCATCTTCCCCGAAATGAACCTGTCAAGTCACGCAGTGAATCTGACCTCTGACTCCTGACAAAAGGTGATACACGGCTACCCAAACGACGGCTGGAAACGATGGCAGACCTCTCGGGATGCGTCCCTCAGTATGATGGCGGATCTCACCATTTAATGCAGAGGATTTGGTAAAACATCACCAAACCATCGTTTACCGGAGTCCCCTCAGCATAAACCGCTCTTTTGCGTACAAGGGAATACGCCGCCCTGTTTTACACAGGCAAACATGAGATGTTTTTCGCTCCGCAGCAGACAAACCGCCTGCCACGTCAAAAGCTGCACTTCGTACGGGATTCGAGGCACGTCTCCACGTCTAATTGCACAGAGCGATGACAGTTTCTCTCAAGACACGTCTCTGCGACGGGTGCACAGAAGGCCTGCAGACCTTCGAAACATACCTCCGTATTTAATGCATAAGGTGATGGCAAATCCCTGCAAGAGATTTGGTTATATCTTCAAAAGCCGTAATTTCGGCTAAGATGTCCACATCAGCACGATATGCAGCAACTTCTACGCCCATTCAGGATCTGTGCTCAAGCGGCTTCTACGCCCATTCTGGCACGATATGCAGCGGCCTCTACGCCCATTCAGGATCTGTGCTCATGCGGCTTCCACGCCCACTCAGTCTCTACGACTACTCGGCTTCTATGCCTGTTCGGTTTCTAGGCCTGTTCGGCTTCTATGCCTGCTCGGCTTCCACGCCTACTCGGCTTCTATGCCTGTTCGGCTTCTATGCCTACTTGGCTTCTATGCCATGGTGACGGACATTTGGCTTCTACGCCAACCTCTTCTACACAATGGATACCTACCCGTGTGGCTTTTACGCCGTGATCTTAGTAGCAACCGTACGTGTTGTGTCCCTTTAGTTGGACCCACGTCACCCGCTCAGTCAAAAGATCATCTATACGTAGGCATTGGTTACTTTAACCGTTGTGTAAAAGGGTGTTGTACTTTCCACTCCTCGGTTGCTACACCAACAGAGTGGTCACTGTCACCAAAGACTCTATAAATAGAGGCCATGGGGAACTAGGTCGAAGAATTTGGTCAAGAAACCGATAGCAGATCCCAGGTTAAAAAATTCGGTCAAGAGTACCAATACCAGATCCAAGGTCGACAGTCGGAGAAGATCGAACAAGGAGGAGAAGAGAGAGAAAGAGAGAGAGAGAGAGAGCCCGGAGCTCAGGCAAAGAACGGGGATCGACGACTTTGGCATCGTACATCCACCCTCTCCTGCAACCTTCGAAGCTGCTACCTGTCTTCCACGGCACTTCTTCAACATCGCGCGGTCCAAGGGCTAAAGTGATCGACCGCAGATCAGACACCTATAGCAATTTATACCCAGATTAAATAAATTGTACTCCCACATCCTCGTATAGGATTATATTGTACAAGTTTGTTTGTAAACCAAAGGGCGCAGGTTTCGTACAAACCCCGTCATTGAAATATACTTTCATTCTTTCGTTTAAATACCACAAACATAGTCTTCTGCTAGAATATAGGAATCCTTGTTGTTAGGATGATAATTAGGGTAACATTCCTACTAAAAATACAGCTAGAATATTGACACATCACTAAGTTTAGAATACCTAATGAACCCTAGCATCCCTTACTTATAGATTAATTGACCATTATCCATTGATATATTTATGAAGGACTTGAGAGTAGTATAGCCACTATTAGGGTTAGTTATAAATTTGACCATATTGTTTGACCCTAGTATTGAGGAGCCAATAGAAATCCAAGGTTGAATATTTGGACTAAACCTAAATTTCATAGTGAGATAGTATTAGAGAACTTTAAATTTAGATTCTTGTCTTGATATTAGCATAATAGTACCTTAGGAAGCCAAGAGGAATAAATAAAACATTTCTCTCGATCGTACCTCGAACACAGAGATTAGCATACCACCTTTCCTTAAGAAACCATGATAATATCAAGAGTCTCTCTATTTAATTTTATATCTTGTTCCTCCGAAACCTTAACTTTCGCTATTTATGCGACGACTAAAAATTTTCTTTCATCTTTCAATTCGTGCCACCTAACCCTTCTGATTGTAGACCAAGTGATTTCTTTTATGTTAAGGATATATAGTTTGCTAGAATTATAGTTGTTAATCTTGAATTTTAAAATTATGTGCTTGGTAGTTAGAACCTGATAGTTAAGTTGTTCATTTAGATTGTGATAATTATCCTTTAGTTGTAGATCACGTACTTTGTATCCATAACTCAATACAGGTTATGTCTTCTTTCACTTAAGAGCCAGTAATTTTTTTATTCTTAATATTAATACTTTATTTTATAAGCACTATAATTGAGACTTAAGATGACCATTACCTATGAAATTTTATAATGCAATATGATACCCTAATAAATACCAAGATCTTTTCCTCGTGTACCCCAATAAGAGTTTCTACTTTATTTGCAAGGACAAGGTTATTTGGTAGAATCCCCTTAAGGCAGTTACAATATTAGTTAATTCTTTTAAGTTGGGTAGTATGCCTCACAACCTAGTATCACATTGTCCTTTTGACCCATTAATGAAGTGTAATGGAATGATACCAACTATAGGCTTCCATAAGGAGATAATGTTTATCCAGACTGTAGAACTTAGAGGCACATACCTCCATTTGGTCGACTAGAGACTGAGACAAGGAGTTAGTATGGAAAATATAGAGGCACAATACCGGACGAGTCTCATCTTCTTGGAGATCTTGATTTATCATCATAATCCAGCGTACTTATATTTTCCGAACTACCTCGACTTATGCTGCTATTATAGCCTAGTTTTGCAAGCTTATTCTTTTATCGAGCTTGTTCATGACATATGTGTTATTAGGGTCTGATCAACCACACAAATACGTTGTCTAATCAAAATCAGTGTATTACGGTCTGATCAACCTTAGTGCATTTGGTTCGCTCCTCACATAACTACTTTACGTGGATTGAGATATATAGTTGACTAGTAGACGAATATATTTGCCCTTAGGCATTTCTGAGCATATCATATCAGTT
The DNA here is from genome assembly GCA_036927795.1 of Iris macrosiphon. Taxonomy (NCBI): domain Eukaryota; kingdom Viridiplantae; phylum Streptophyta; class Magnoliopsida; order Asparagales; family Iridaceae; genus Iris; species Iris macrosiphon. The sequence goes on along the minus strand of JAYESA010000008.1, from coordinate 62,058,571 downwards.
ACATAATTGTACTAATATGAGCATATGAATAAGAATATACCATAATAGGATTTCAATCCACAACTGCCTTGATAACTCTCCTTTTGAATTCTTTGATCATCTTGAACCCCGTACTTGTATACTATCACCCCTCCTTAAATTTTTTATTATTGTTCTCTGTCTTCCCCTATTTCGAAAAGACGAACGCTCGTGGTTGGTATAAGTTTGATACATGGAGAGTACTAGATATACCCTATAGGCCAATCGGATTACCTTATGACTATCTTTTATAATTAAGGGCACATCACAGTGAGATATTTTGTGTGTTAAAACTTTGAGGATTGAATAACATGATTAAATAATTTAACGAATATTTTTCTTAAATGTATAGTCTTATGTGATAGATGGATAAATTCTAAGTTGGGCAGAAGTTGTATTGTCAACTTGATTTGAATTTCTTTTAGATTGTGATGAAGTAAAATTAGATAGAGAGAATTATGCCTTATTTTAATTTTGAGGACGAAATTATTTTAAGTTGGGTAGATTGTAAACCCCCTCGACCAAAATTTAGGCCTACTTGGCTTAAATAGAGAGAATAGGGCTAGTTTGAATCCAATTATAAATAGAACACTGTATTTTAATTGATTTTACAATATTTATATCACTTAGTGCACCTTATCGTTGCTTCGATAATTGGAGCACTACACTAGTCATTGCCTTCCTATAAATTTTATACCCTTGTCCTAGACGTGCCAATCATCTATTCTGACCTTTGTGTAACTTATAATTATGCTCTCTTGTGCTACATTTTAGTCACACAATATTTATCGCAGACGTTTATATTTAATTCTAAATAAATTCAACTTTGTATCCTTATGCGTTCCAATCAAAATTGGAGACACAATCTTGACCCATTTTGTGCAACCCAATTTATGATAATATTCTATCCTGAGTCCTCTACGTCCATGACACTTGTGTTCTACCTAATTTTAGCCCTATGTACTTCTAATTAATTTTAGAACACCATTTTGTATTAATTATAATTAATTTAATCCAATTTTCATCTTTGTGCAATTTTTTCGATTGTGGGGCACTTTTATGCAAAAGTGTATTAAGGTGTCCACACCATTGGACAAAACACAGGTAGAAACCCTATTTTCCTTCATTGATTGGTTATGGGATTTTTCTCCATGAATTTGGAGTGTGTAACACTCAACATCAACTCTCCTTAAATCTTGGCCCTCCATTTTAAAATAATGCAATCATAGCCCTCCAAACATCTTCATGAGAAGCCAAGCCCATCCCAAGGAGGATGTTGACCAGGCCCAACTTCCAAGGTCAACACCCAACCCAAATTTTATATATATATATATATATATATATATATATATATATATATATATCATCCTTTCTTTATTTTTCTAAACCAATACCTATACCTAGCCGACATAATCATCCCCATCTCCTGTTCACTTTCTTCCTCCTCTTCCCGCAGCCGGAGCCCCGGCCATCCCGACCTCCCTCCGGTGAGCCACCCCGCCTGAGCCCCTATCACGACCGCAGTCCGTCGACCCCGCTGAACTCCCCATCACAGCCTCCTCCACCGCAGACAACCACGAGCCGCCTTTCCCGTCATCCTCGTGAGCCAGGACAGCCGCCTGAACCTGGATAGCAGGCCGTGACCCCACTGCTCACCGCTGTCTGCCACCCTATTCCCTATGTCGACCTCGTCGGACCTCCCGACCACCACGAGCCACCATCTCCACCTTTAAATGCCCCGCACCACCTCATTCTCCGTCAACCACGCTGACCTTCGCCTGAGAAGCCACTGTGCACCGCCTCCTTCACAATCTCTTCGCCAGCGAGACCCGACTGCACCGACCACCGAGACCCCGACTCCTCCATGTTCTTCTCCTCCGCCTCAATTGACGTCGGAGCTCCCGTCGAGACCGAAGAAGCCGACCCGCTGATCCCCTACCTCGACAATACCAATACCCAACCTCGCTGTTCTCTTCTTCCTCCTCTTCTCTCCTCCTTGATAGCCCAAACCTCGACACGACCACCTCTTCTCTCGCCTGGTCTGGCCATCTCCACGTCCAGACCCCTTTTCTCGACTACTCCCCCATGTTCATCTCGACCTGCACCACAACCTGCACGACCCCCGACTTCCCTCTCCGTCGCTCACCAGTGTCGACATCTCCACCATTCCCCCTCGACCCGACTGAGCAACTCCGCCATGATCTTCTCCCCAACTGAAAGCCCACAACTTCCCATCTGCAACCACCTTCCTCTACGATTGAACCTCACCCCTCGCTGGTCTTCCCCTCAAACCTGGTCAGAGCAGCCCCTATCCATTCATCATCATCATCACTATTATCACCCTCATCATCATCATAACCTTCATCATCATTATCACTAATCATCATCACCAATCATCATCACCATCATCATATTCATCGTGGACCCGTTACCCTCGCTGAAGATGACCTGCAGCAGTCACCCTCGATCCTCGTGCCCGTGCACGCTAACCTCGAGGTTCAAACCTGTCCCTCTCCTTTCATACTGTGTATGTATGCTTGTGATTAGTATTGCTTCATGGTTCAGTTTAGTTGTTATGAGTTCAGACCGTGTCGGTTAACTTAAAGACTAGTGTGCTCATACGTGTGTGTGCGTATGCAAATAATATTAGTTTATATATATGAATATATGGATATAGATATATGTAATTAAATGCTAAAACTAATATATGAATATATGGATACTGTGGATTTTCCCGTAGCCCCTGAGTTCAGACCATGTCGGGACCCTAACGTAGCCCCTGAGTTCAGAGTATTATGGTTGTGTATGTGCTAGTGTAATGGCTGATATTGTATTGTATCATATTATATGTATATAGGACATTGGATTGTTCTACGAGACTTCAAGAGCAGGTTATTAGCACTACGCAGCTTTCTTGCCAGGCAAGTATACCTTGCCATTGTACTATAATTTATATTCCATATGTTGCATGCATCTTATTTCTTCATATTTAGTCCATATATTTTAAACTGTTATATATAAACTGCGTATCCAAGGAAACTTGGGTGCAACGACGGTGACGTCATATTCTGTTTTTATTATATATATATATGCATGTGGACCTAGTTTATGAGACCGCCCCATATCATGAGGCATCATTTGGTTTTATTGGTCGTGACACATCTGTTACACGAGTGTGAATCTCATGTAGGACACAAACTTGCGTGGCAGGTTGGCCTCCTGTATGTAAGGGATATGCATTAGGGATAACTGCTGTTAGAAATTGCAAGCTAGGAGACTTGGCAGTTATTAGAGGTACTATCGTGTCATGGATGTGACATGCTTAGAGCATGGAGTGGTCTCACGACCCGTACCCGGAATTTGGGCATGAGTCATGGGTACGTCCAGCCTACGCAATAGAACGTTGTCTAGGTCACAATAAATACTAATATAACTCATAACCTGTCAATGATGTCAATCTCCATAAGGAGGATAATATACATCTCATAATATCTCATAATGTAAACTCAATCACAACAACTATAAGAGTATTAAGGCACGATAAAAGATAAGAATAATGACAGTCAACCACCATGTCTCAAAAAAAGAATAAATCACAGTCTAGCTGTCCAACATAAAGTCTCCACAAGTCTTAACATAAACTAAGAATAAGTCTAAATATAAACTCAATAACCTCAAATAAGTCTTAGTGCATAAGATAAATACTGTCTAGATAACTGCAGGTAATGTCTCTTCTAAAGGAATAGTCTCCTCTAAAATCTCTGGTGTGTAGTCTGCAACTATACCCGGTCCATAGTGTGTAGTACAGAAATCCTCAAGATCCTATGGAAAAAATATCCAGTCAGGATTGGAATGAAGTACAAGCACTAACAGCAGTTCCATATATTTTGACAAATACTATAACACAGTGTAAAGAAATACAAGACAGATATGAAATACTGGAAATAAAGAAATGCTAGAATAAAGAAATACTGGAATAATGAAGTACTGGAGCATATGTCATCATCAATGTACATCTATCAAGGAAATAGAAATACGAGTGCTCGCTAGAACAATGAACTGGCATATAAGTGAATACTAGAACAATAACTAGAACATGTAGAGATGCTAGATCAATATACTAGAGATACATGTCAAGATCATCTAACTAAGTGTGTAAAATATCAGTATATCATGTGATCGGCTTGGGACTGATCAGGCTTGCTATGTATGACTAGCTATGATTCATGTAAGGTCAGGCTAACCATCTGGATAGCTATGATGCAAGCAATAGTCAGGCTAATCATACATAACAGGCTATGAGGCATGTAATGGTCAGGTTGAACCGACGTGAGGTATGGGTGAGCTATGATGCAAGTAGAGTTGGGTATGATCACATAAGCTACTATTATTTCCCCATTTTTCCCAGCTAGCACGATGGATTTCAAATCACGACTCCTCGTGACAGGTCTCGATAATGCCAACTTGTGTAAACAACAGTGTCAGAGTCATGTACGCTATACAACTAGAATTATAGAGATAATCAACATAATAGAAACTTCAGAGAATGTACTTGTCTGTGGTCCTTAGCTGGCAATACCAATGTCCTAGTTCCAAAGTATCGTCTGAGTGATCCAACAGTCCTATAGACATATAATATAATATAATATAATATTGCATCAGATATTACACTAACACACACAATCAAAACATAATGATCTCAGAGACTATGCTAGGGTGTCATGTCTGTAGTTGCTGTGCATAATAGACAGTCAATAATACGGTCTTGCCAGTACGTCAGTGTACATATGGCAGTCTGCTAACATGTTATGGTCACAGGTCAAGGTAGCTATGGGATATCTGTGGTTACACTCAGGTCATCTAGTACATAGACATATAATACATATTATTATCTATCATATACATTAATACTCATTTGTTACAAATATAATAGATATATGTATATATACTTAATAAAATTTATACTACGTATATATATATACTAAACATGTACTAGGGATACATATATAATACATATATGTATGTATATATACTAATTGAGAATTATACTATATATAGATATAGATGTATATATATACTAATATACATTTAAACATATACTAATACGTATGCCAATACATACATATCAATTATATCCATATACCAACATATACTAACTACACAATACATGTATATTAACATAGCTAAAAATATACGTATGCATACAAACGAGGAAAGCACGTATGTGTGTACGTGTACATGTACGCGAGAGGGGACTCGAACCTGGGTATGTGGGACGAGTCGTGAGTCGAGGTTGTCGCGGGGTGTTCGGTTCAGTCGAGCGGGTTGGCAGCGTCTCCAGTTGAGGTCCGGTTTAGTTCGTCGAGGCGAGTTCAGCGGGGTGGAAAGTGCAGCGGGATATCGGTGGGTTGCTGGTGGTTCAGTCGTCGTCCTTCGGTCTGGCGTGGGGTGCTGCAGGTCTCCGGCATTCAAGCGTTCATGCTCGGTGTTGTCGAAAATGGCTCAGGCGGTTGAGTCGAGAGTAGACGGGTCGTGTTCGAGACTTTCGACATTCAGGCGAGAGGTTGGAAGTGCACGGCGGTACTGAGGAGTCGGGAACGGTCGTCAGGCGGTGCAGCGGGTCAAGCACCAGTCGACGAGGATGGAGGAAGGAAATCCGGTCGATGATCGTCAAAGTCGGGTGAAGGAGAGGGATAAGAACGTTCTGTGGGTGCAGTGCTCGGGCCGTGACGAGGAAGGAGATGGCAGCGGTGCAGCGAGGCGGGTCTGGTGGTTTGGTGCAGACGTTCAGTCGTGCTCCGGTCGATGAGGTGGCTCGGCGAGGGGTTATCCGGCGGTCGAAGGGTGCGGTGATGGGTGAACATGGAATAGGGGGAACAAGTCGACTGAACTTGGGTTTGGGAATAAAAAGAAAAAGTAAAGTAATACTATTTATATATATAGGTATAGAGTTTGGGTTGACCTAGAATTAGGCTTGGTCAAAGACCTCTTGGAATTGGGCTTGCCATGGATATTTCAAGGGCTAGGATTCAATAAATTCGAATGAAATTGCTAGAATTGCATTGGTTCAAGGTCTTGAAGTTCATGGTTTAAGGAGATTGATGTTGCATTGCACACTCCCAAAATTATGGAAAAATATACATGAAGGAGAAATGGGTTTATTTATGTGTCGTGTCCAACAGGGTGGCCACCTCAATACACTTTTGCACAAAAGTGCCCTACAATGGAATATTGTACAAAGTAAGGTTTATGGTTTAATTTAATTATACTGAATGCAATATGTGTTCTAAAATTAATTAGAAGTACATGGAGCTGAAATTAAGTGGGACACAAGTGTCATGAATGAAGTAGACTCAGAATATGATATTATCCTAATTTGGGTTACTCAAAATGGGTCAAAATTGTGTCTCCAATTTCGATTGGAACACACAAGGATACAAAAGTTAGATTCATAAACAATTAAATGTAGTCGTTTGCGACAAATATTGTGCGACTAAAATAAAGCACAACAAGACATGGTTATGAGTCATACTAGGATCAAAATAACAGTCTGGCATGTCTAGGACAAGGGTGTAAATTTGGTTGAAAGGCAATGGCTAGTGTAGTACTCTAATTATCGAAGCTACGGTAAAGTGCAACAATCAAATAAAATTACAGCAATTTAAATATAATTAATTTATCATGCAATCATTTACAAATTAATTATAAAAAGACAAAAATACCCCTAATCTGAAATATAGGGGTGACAAGTCTACCCTCCTTAAAAGAATTTTATCCTCGAAATTAAAAATAAACTAGCACAAGAACAAACAATCAAGCAATGAATTATACCTCAAGTCTCGAAGAGATACGGATACTGCTTGCATATTTCGTCCTCTCTCCCCCAGGTTGACTCACCTGGAGAGTGATGTCTCCATGCAATACGAACCAAAGGAATAGTCTGGTTTAGCAATACCTTCTCTCTACGATCCAAGATCTCAACGGGTTGTTCAGGATAGCTGAGCGTCGGTCCAACCTCGATCTCTGAGTGATCTAGTACGTGACTAGTATCTGTCATGTACCATCTCAGCTGCGACACGTGGAACACGTCATGCACTCCATCTAGAGCAGGTGACAAGTCAAGTCTATAGGCCACTGCACCGACCCTTGCAAGAATACCGAAGGGCCTGACGTATCCTGGACTAAGCTTTCCGCCTCCACCAAAATGAATCATGTCCCGTGTCAGAGAAATTCGTAGGAACACAAATTCGCCAACCTAGAACAAACAATCTTAACACGCAATCTAAAATAAATAATCACAAACCAATGAATAACAAAACCTATACCTGAAACTCTAAGGGTCTACGGTGGCTATCGGCCCAATGCCGCTGTCTATCCTGCGCCACTCGCAGTCTGTCTCTGATAAGTTTTACCTTTTCTGCTGCATCCACGACCATTTCTGGTCCTAACAAGGCTCTCTCTCCAACATCATCCCAAGATAACAGTGTACGATACCTTCGTCCATATAGAGCCTCAAATAGTGACATCTCAATGCTAGCCTGGTAGCTGTTGTTGTAAGCAAACTCTACTAGGTATAGATGATCCTCCCAAGAACCTCCGAGATCCAAAATCCAAGTACGTAACATGTCTTCAAGAGTCTGAATAGTGCTTTCAGACTGCCCGTCTGTCTGGGGGTGATACACGGTACTGAACTTGAGCTGAGTGCCCAAGCTAGTCTGCAGACTCCTCCAGAAATAGAAAGTGAAAAGACTATCCCGATCTGAGACGATACTCACAGGAACTCTATGTAATCTGACAATCTGCTGTACGTACATCTCTGCTAACTTCTCTGTTGATGTACCCACTTTGAATGGTAAGAAGTTGAGTGATTTGGTCAACCTATCTACGATGACCCAAATCGCGTCCTTTTCTCCTGGAGAACGTGGAAGCCCTGAAATAAATTCCATAATCAAGTGCTCCCACTTACATTCTGGAATGGGTAAAGGTTGAAGCAATCCTCCTGGCCTCTGTCGATCTGCTTTTACCTACTGTCACACTAAACATCGGGATACAAAGCGTGTTACCTCGTGCTTTATACCATACCACCATACGTGCTCTCTCAGATCTCGATATATCTTATTGGCTCCAGGATGCATCGAGTATTGAAAGCGATGTGCCTCCTGTAAAACTTCTTCGTGCAGCTCTCCACTCAGCACACACATCCTCGTGCCATGCTCTAAAGATCCATCATCCGCAATAGTGAAGTCGTCTATCAATCCTGTCCGAACTTGTGCCCTGATATTCCTTAGAGTCTCATCATCATACTGTGCAGTTCTAATTCTATCCATCAGCTCTGATTGTATCTGCAATCCACACATCTGAATCTCAACACTTGGAAGTAGTACTTCAATTCCCAAGCTCTCAAGATCAGCCAATAAATGTCTATTTGTAGTCAAGTACATAGCCATCGGATACCTGCTCAAGGTATCGGTGACTACGTTGGCCTTTCCTGGATGGTACTGTAATGAGATATTGAAGTCTTTCATCAACTCTAACCACCTTCTCTGCCTCATGTTCAGCTCCTTTTGTGTAAATACATACTTCAAGCTCTTGTGGTCTGTGAAGATCTCCATACACTCTCCGTACAAATAGTGTTTCCACAGCTTTAGAGCGAAGATAACTGCTGCTAACACCAAATCGTGAGTGGGTTAGTTCTTCTCATGAGGGCGTAATTGTCTTGAAGCATAGGCAATTACTTTCCCGTGCTGCTGAAGAACGCATCCTAAACCTTTTCCTAAAGCATCACTGTAGATAGTGAATCCACCTGTCCCTGATGGCAACATCAAAATTGGCGCTGTCGTCAATCGCCTGACATTCCTCTGTACAGACAAAATCTACATCTTTCTTGGTCAACCTAGTCATCAGCTCTGCAATCTTGGAGAAGTCTTGTACAAATCTTCTGTAGTATCCTGCTAGTCCGAGAAAGCTCCTGATTTCAGCTATCGTACTGGGGGTAGCCCATGATTCCACTGCTTCGATCTTCCTTGGGTTAATTGAGATTCTGTTACCCGTCACCATATGTCCAAGAAATTCTACCTTGTCAAAGAAGAACTCACACTTTGAAATCTTCCCGTACAACTCTTCCTTTCTGAGAGTCTACAAGACTATCCTCAGGTGCTCTTTGTGCTCCTCTGGGGTCTTCGAATACACAAGAATATCGTCGATGAACACCACTTCGAACTTGTCAAGGTACTGATGGAATACCTTTTTCATCAAGTTCATGAATACTATTGGTGTATTGGTTAATCCAAACGGCATTACCGTGAATTCAAACTGGCCATATCTGGTCCAACAAACTGTCTTCGGTATGTCTTCTCTCTTCACCTTCACCTGGTGATAGCCTGACCTCAAGTATATCTTTGAAAACACCTTCGCTCTACTTAATTGATCGAAAAGATCATCTATCCTCGGCAGCGGGTATTTGTTCTTGATAGTGAGGTTGTTCAGAGCTCTATAATCGATACACATGCGTACCGTGCCATCCTTCTTCGGTACGAATAATACCGGAGCTCCCCATGGCGATGAACTGGATCTAATGAAACCTTTGTCTTGCAGCTCCTCAACTTGCTTTTTTGGTTCAACCAACTCGTTGTTGTTGACTCTATAGACATATTACGAAATAGGCTCCACTCTGGGTATCAAGTCTATAGAGAATTCAACATCTCTGTCTGGCGGCAAACCTGGCAACTCCTCTGGAAATACATCCAGGAACTCCGCTATCAGTGGATGTGATAACTCCTCTTCTTCCATCCTGGCTCTACAAAAAGTGCCTCTGCTCCGCTTTGCTGCTCCTTTGGCGATCTCAAACTCTGGTTCTCCTGGTGGTCAAAATACTACTCTGCCTTTGTAAAAATCTATAGAAGCATGGTGTTTACTCAACCAGTCCATTCCGAGTACAATATCGTATCCCAGAAGTGGCATGACGAGTATACTCATGCTCAACTCTCGGCCTTCCAATGACACTCTCCGATCCTTGCAATAATCACGGACTAGGATAATGCCTCCTCCTATCATGATCTTGCAAGTCCTATCTAATGGTTCCATTTCTAAACGATGCTTAAGGGCATAGGATACAGATATAAAACTATGGGAAGCGCCAGAATCAAATAATACAAGTGCTGGAATAGAATTGAGAGAAACTGAACCTAAAATTACGTCTCCGGCTGGCTCGGACTCCTCAGTAGTCATGGCGTAAGCTCGTCCCTGTGGTGCTCCTCTCTGCTGCTGCTGGTTTTGAGCAAACCTCTGCTGCTATGGTGGAAGTGGAGGTCCTTTATGCTAGCCTCCTGGTACAGTAGGTACTCTGGCTGGTCCTCTCTGAGCTGCTGCTCCTCCTTGGCGAGTCTAAATAGATGGAAAGTCCCTCAGCTGATGTACTGATGATCCATATGACAAGCAAGTACCCAACCTCTTCCTGCAGTTGTCCCTGGTATGTCCCATCTTTCCATAATACGTGCATTGGGCAACGGGCTGATTATGTCTCTGTGATTGTTGATGTTGGATGTGTCCTCGAACTAGTGTATGTTGCTGGTGCTGCTGCTGGTACGACCTCTATTGTTGTTGATGAAAGTGTGGGCGCTTGGCCGGTCCTGTGTTACCTCTTGTTGCTCCAGAAGTGTCGCATCCTCTCTTGGGACTGAGGTACAAGTCATCTTCGGCAATCTGGTCATCCATCAGAATACCCTTAAATGTAGCGGTACGTCATCCCGAAGTACGAGACTTGATCACTCTATTTAATCTCTTCTTGAATTTCTGTACTCTGTCTCCTGGTTCTCGAATCATCGATGGCGCGAATTGACTAAATCGGCAAAACTCTGCGGCGTATTCATCGACTGACATGCTCCCTTGGACTAAGTCATGGAACTGACTTTCCAATGCTCCCAAAGCCACGTCAGGAAAGAACTTCTCCTTGAAGAGTTCTTTGAAGTCCTCCCAAGTAAGTCATTCGTCAGTGAGTCTCGGTTCTGTACGATACCACGTCAGCGCGATATCAAACATCTGACTGCCAGCGGCCTCGATCTGAAGAATCTCTCGGATCTGTGCTAAGTGCAAGTTCTTCTCTATGTCCTCTAACCAATCATCAGCATAGAGTATTCCTTCAGTGCCTTTGAACTCTCGAGTCATCATCCTCTTAAAGTCCACTATAGTACCTGGTCTCTGTTGTTGCTGGCCAGGATATTGCGGTTGTCGTGCTACTCTCTCCACAGCCTGGAGAGCTACCTGTTGAGCGTTCTCCATGCTCTCTCTTATCAGTTCTATCTGCGCCTGGTGTGCCTCTGCTTGTACTCTCTGGGCTTCAGCTCAAACACGCTGAGCTTCTGCTATCACTCTCTAGGCTTCTAATATGCCTTGGATCAGTACGAACATCTGTGCCCCGTCAGTGGGCACTCCTGCGGGAATCGGTGTCGGTGGTGGTGGAAGGTTGTCCGTCATAGCTGGGGCAATCCTCTGAATAGGTGGAGAAGGAATCCCATTAGCTGCAGATACTCCCACATGAACAGGAGATGTAGGAGGAACTCCAGATGTCTGTTCGTCAAGTCGAGAGGTAGCAGGCCCCCTCTGAAGTTGATGCTTCCACTCTCAGAGATCTAGTCTGCGGCGGCATCCTGAAGACAGGCCAAAAGAATTAATTAAGGTGATAGATACGATATCATCAAGGAAGGACAGTAAAATTCTAAAGGAAGCAATCAATTAGAATGGCATTATAAAGATCAGAATTTTCCTAATTATGATTGAGCATACTCTCATCCTAAATCATATTTCCTATATCCTATCGCAGGCTCGCAGTAGCATAACTAAGTTGTCGCACTACCACGATATCGCATAACTTGCAAAACTCGACCTGCATGGGCCACCACTAAAAACGTGTGGCGACCCGCACCCAGAATTTGGGCATGAGTCAAGGGTACGTCCAGCCTACGCCGTAGCATCGGCGGTAGAACGCTGTCTAGGTCACAATAAATACTAATATAACTCACAATATGTCAATGATATCAATCTCCATAAGGAGGACAATATATATCTCATAATATCTCATAATGTAAACTCAATCATAACAACTATAAGAGTAAAAGGCACGATAAAAGATAAGAATAATGACATAGTTGTTTGCAAGCAAAGGTTTCATATAAAAAAAGAGTACAATTAATCTTATACGAGGATGTTGAGTACAATAAAATAATTCTAGGGAAGTATTGCTATAGGAGTCTGATTTGTGTTGATCACCTTGTCCCTTCGACCACACGATGATGAAAAAGTACTGTAGAAGAAGAAGAAGCTTCAAAGGTTGCAAGTGGAATTGAATTCTCGTTGCCGAAGTTGTCAACCAACACTCTCTGTTTGTGCTCCCTCTCTCTGATCTCTGATTAAACCCTCTCTGGTCTCTGTCTTCCTGTGTCTGTGTGTGTCTCTGTCCTTATGACCAGGGGTCTCTATTTATAGAGATTCATGACATAACTGTCTAGGTTAGCGTAAAAGGCCAAACTGTGAAGAGAGTTGCATCTTTTACGCAGCGGTTATGACAACTGCTACCCACGTTCCCACGGTCTTCTGAATCTGCGTATGACACGTGTCCTATTACAAGGTAATGCATATAACTGCTTCTCGAAGATCATAGAATACAAGCCACGTAGGTAACTGGCCCTGCGTAAAGATGGTTGGCATAAAAGCCAAATAACTGTCTTGTCGGCGTAAAATCCGAGCTGTAAAGAAGAAGACTTTATTTACGCTGCAGTTATGATAACAGCTACCCACGTTCCAATTATCTTCTGAATATGCGTATGACACGTGTCCCTTCATGAGATAACGCGTAAAACTGCTTCTCGAAGATCATGGCATGCAAATCACGTAAGTAACTGCCCCTGCGTAAAGATGGTTGGCGTAAAAGCCAAATAACTGTCTTGTCGGCGTAAAAGCCAAACTCTGCGTAAAACTTGATGATGCATGAATAATAGATAACCAGCATAAAATAGCCAATTATCCGTCACGACTGAGGTCTTGAGCGTATTATGGGCAAAATAGCCTTATCATGTACCTTTGCAGATGTAGCCGAGTTGGCGTATTTCGAGGAGATAGCATACGGCGTACTCCTTATAGTTAAAAATAGCCTGGTTGGCATAAAATACAAGGATGGTGATGTGAGCGTATTAGTCACAGTTTTAGCTCTCCCAGCCAATTATCCATCACGACTGAGGTCTGGAACGTATTGTCCTAAATAGACTTATCACGTACCTTTGCAAATGTAGCCGAGTTGGAGTATTTTGAGGAGATAGCATACAGCGTACTCCTATAGTTGAAAATAGCCTGGTTGGCGTAAAATGCAAGGATGGTAATGTGAGCATATTAGTCACAGTTTTAGCTCTCCCAGTCATGACAAAATTTAAAGAATAGAACCAAATCTCGTATATTAAATGTAGAGATATGCCTCAATCTTGTGCATTAAATGCCGAGATTTGCCTCGAGCTCTGTAAGAGAAGCAGCTTTTGATGTGGCGTCTGATTTCGTCTTATCTTGAGCGTAAAACTCATTTCTACCCATATAGAATCGGCAACGTATTCTTTGATTGCGTAAAAATGACTTGTATCAAGAATATGTCGCTAAACGACAACCTGGGTCTCTATGCAAAATCATCATCACAGCCGTCCTCTCGATCATCGTACAGTACTTTTGTTAGGAGTCAGGTTCACTGTTTTGTCTGACAAATTCATCCGAGGAATACGAAGAGTTCCTCGTACAACTTTATGCTGCATTAAAGACAAACGTATTTTAAACTTTACGCTGGAAGGTAAAGCAACCTTTTTACGCCAAAATAGCCTTGAGGCGCTGCTTTATGCGGGCAGCTCTGACGCTTTACTTTATGCCAAAAAGCTCTGAGGCCCTGTTTTACGCGGACAGCTCTGATGCTCTGTCTTACGCGGACTTCATGTATGTTGGGGGTTTTTATGCATACAATTTTCTAGCGTATTTTATGCTTCTACAAGACCCTCTTCAAAGTTTTCAAATTCCTCATAATTTAAAATACTTTAAATGAAGCATGAAATGGTCAAATTTGACTCGTTCTTTGAGGCTGATTTTTTGACGATATTTAAGAAGTTATTGGGATTTGTATGTTCTTTTCTGCCTATATAAGGAAAAGTAAGTGAACTTGTTTTTCCATACTTCCTTCACCTCAAAGATGGTTGTTGAGATTCATTGGGCTGAACAAAGAAAGAAGAAGATTATGCTCTTCCAGCATGCAATGAGTCATAAGAAGAGACGTCTTCGAGCAAACATTCTCTGCAACGATGGACCATGGAAGGATATCATAGCTTCCTTTACTCGAGATAATCAGCAATTTTATATGGCGATTCGTCAAAGAGAGAAAAAGGGTCCCATTAGACCACACAGCTTGCTAGCTGTATTTTCTCCTGTTGTGAAGCTGGACCCTGGTGGGCAGCTTGGCCGTGTCTTCCAGTATTGTGTTGGGTCTGAATTCCTAACATAAATCTGAGCATGGTCGTCGATGACGTATGGAGGGGGCTTGAATAATTTAAACAGGCCCAGTTCTGTATCCTCCCTCCATTAACCATTTTCTTGGCGCCCAGCGTATAGGAGCCGAAGAAGTGCTGTAGAAGAGGAAGTGAAGATCTCCATCATATGAGAACCTAGCGTAATAGATTCCCATCGTGATCCTGAAAAAAATCCTTTGTAAAATGGATTACCATCATATGTAATCATGATCTCGAATATTAATAAAAAATCCTTTGTAAAATGGATTTCCATCATATGTAATCATGATTAATAAACTTGTCTTCTTTTACGCACTATTAATTTGCCATATTGCTGTGAGGAAGTCTGATAATACGCAGCTTCAATACGCTTGAGTAGTTTTTACGCAGACTCTGATAAATATGCATCCAGTCATGTTCCAACTTTTATGCATAAAGAAAGATGCGTAAAAACTCTTTAGCATTGGATTGTCTTAAAAATTAAATAGTCATGCTGTTTTTGACGAGGAGTCGCATAGAATTTTGAACCATCATTTCTTCTCCGAAGAACATTTGTTCGGAACATCATCTTCAAAAATGGCTTCTCGAAAGATTCTTGAGACAAGGCAAGAAATGTCCGCTCCAAACAGGCCCTCCCAGAACTAGGTATAAAAATTCTGGCTAGACTTTGAATGAACCATAAATGGCCCAAAAAGTTATCTCCAATAAAGATAGATATTTTTAGGGAACTCCTTGGCCCTTCGTCTGATGAAGTCCTCTCGACTAAAAAAGAAGGGAAGACGCTGATGAGAAGAACATTTCCTGCGTAAACTCTTGTGACTGGCTTTTTCAGGCATGAAACCCCAAATTATCAAGATATACGCGTATTCTGCTAATTGATCTGTCCCGCATAATTTAAGATGCACATAAAATCATAGATCCGTAGCATTTGAGCGTAAAATCATATATCTGTAGCTTCTGAGCGTAAAATTATAGATCTGTAGCCTCTGAGCGTAAAATCATAGATTTGTAGCCTCTGAGCGTAAAATTATAGATCTGTAGATTCTGAGCGTAAAATTATGGATCCTTGCTCTGCGCATAAAATATGAGCGTAAAATTAGGGATCCGTTACGCAGCATGACAATCTGTCTTCTCTTTCAAATTATTTGCTGATGTGGTCCCAAATCATAACTAATCATGATAAGATCGGATTTGGTTAAGGATTCGAAGAGTTATTTGAACTCTATAAATAGACCTAGGTCGTGAGAGAGAAAACCCTTCGCCTCTTTCTGAAAACTCTTCGTCTCTTTCTGAGAACTCTTTGTCTCTTTCTGAAAATAACTCAGATTCACCATGGCACCAAAACAGACCTTCGTCGCTAAGGAAAAGAAAGTCGCTTCATCATCTCGCTCCTCTGCTCAGGCACGAGCGACTCTTACTAGGCCAAGTGAGCCTCATTCTGAACGAAGTGCTCCAACGTCTAGCTATGCACCGGGCATCACAGGTAAAACTTCAAAAAATAAAAAAAACCTTCGCACACATCTTGCGTGTATGCGCAAGGTTATCTTTTGTGCTAAGAGCCTCTTCGAGGAAGATGACGCACAGAGATATTTTATCAATACACCCATATTTTAATATGTCAGCATAAAACTCCATATTTTTCAATCTGGCGTAAAAACTCAAACTGTCAAATTTGACGTATACTGCAAACCTTGTGTTTTACGTACTGGAAGTAAATTCCAGCGTAAAACTCCATATTTTGCAGTCTGGCATAAAAAACTCAGACTGTCAAGTTTTGGCGTATAGTGCAAGAATGTAGCACTTTATGTTTTACGCGCTGAAAGTAAATTCCAGCGTAAAACTGACTTATACTCTTGCTTTTTGCAGTGGACATACAAATCCCTCCTCTGGCCGAAATAATGGGCTCTGCTGCTGGAATGTTGAATTTCAACTATTTGGAGGACTTGTCCCATGTGACTTTTCCCATCTCTGGAAACGAGTATCCTCAAGAAAGGGGAAGTCTGATCTCGGCCCAAGGAGAAAGAATGTTGCTGAGTATGATCAGTGGAGAACCCCTGACATACATAGACGGTACTGAGTATAAGAAACCAGCTTTCTTACATAGGGATGTTATTGATAAGCAATCCCAGACCAAGCCCAAGAAGGAAGATTGGATATTTTCTGCTGAGGGCACGGTTATATACCTGCCAAAGATGTCCAAGGATTACCCTATCTCTGCATTCTTCCATGCCACACATCCCAGAAAGATGGCATGGACTCTGATTCCCGATCTTCATGGCCAGCCAGGGAAGATCTTTTATAAGAAAGGATTAAACCAAGGATCCTTTGTAAGCAGTCCCTCAGGCCCTGTTATGCCCTTCAGAGGACTACTACCAGGCAGAGTCCCTAGTGAGGACTCTTCACTGCTCCAGCCATTTCAAATGGCAACTTTCTGCAATGAGTTCATAGGGCTGGGAGGAGTATATCCCAAGGTTAACCCTCGCACCAGTGGATGGCTTAGCCCCCACAATCTTCGATGGGCCAGTTTGACTGTATGGGCCCTGAAGCACTTTCAGATGGAGCTGGAGAGTGTCAATTTATTTGAGGCCGTGAGTACTACTAGTGTTGGGCTGCCCATCAACCCCAACTTGTTCTTAGCTTTGATGGAGTGATATAACTCGCTCACCGGGACCTTCGCCACTCCAATAGGTGAGTTGGGCCTAGCCCTTCATGAGATGGCAGATATCTCAAAGCTGCCAATGGAAGACACTCCTTATGAAGAGTACGTTCCCACAAATAGGGAGCTGAAGGACGCCAATCCTCGGGCAGTGGCAGTGTACCAAGAGTTGATGAGCCACTATCTTGTATGCACCGCCTTCTACGGAGAGCCCTCTGATTTAGCCCATATTAACAAATGGGTACCTTACCTCTTCTTCCATCAGGCTAGAAATGCCAAGCAGGACAAGGTTGTAGATAGCAAAAACAAACCTTTGAACCCTATGAACTTTCTTAATGCCAACACAATCGATGATCTTATTGAAGATGCATGGGCTCCAGGTTGTGTTCTCAAAGAAGAGATAGGGGATTATCCTGCAGGAACCAAAGCCTACAGTTATATGAGGCATTGTCAAAAGCCTCTATCAAGAGAAGCTCAACTGGCTGGCTTCCTTTCTGTTTGGCTACGCCGATGGGTGGTACCTGGCATCGCGTCTGCGGATCACATTCATTGCAGTACCTTATGGCCCACAGTGCGTTTGGTATTCGGAGCGAGATTGGGCTTGCTCCCTGCCATGGTTTGCAGGATACAAGCTGGCCTTAGGGCCATTACTAAGGGACTACTGGCCGATACTACACAGCATGAAGGATATCCTATAGTGGAATTGCCATTCTTATATCTGATGGGATGGTTAATCCTTCACAACACCAGAGTGATGCCTCCCGGATCTGCCAGTGGTTCAAACAATAACTTTTTGTTAAATTACAGGAATTCTTCTTGGAACGTGACTAGCGTCATAGATTGTCGACTAGCACTAAATTTTGCCCATAGTTGGAAGCTCTTCTGCACCGTCCCCTCCGTACATATCAATCAACAGGGAAATAAACTTCAGGATGCAGGTCAGGGGAAGACTATTCTTTCTCCTGAAGCCTTTTACTAGTTGGTCTGCATTAGACCTTCCCACCTGCTATACAGAAGTGAGGACCACTGCTACTTGGAGCCTTATCTGCCTAGCCATTTCGCTAGGCAATTTGGGTATGATCAGTTGCACGTGGGAAATCCCATCACCAGTTTCAAATTCAAAGGTGGACTTATTGATAGAGCTAGAGGATGGCGGTACTTTATAATAGGTTGTATTGGAGCAACCTTTGCTGTGCCCGCAATATGTCTCTCCATGGAGTTGCGTATTCTTCATTCATACGCACAGTTTTATATGTCCATCAATACCTTCTATCGTAATTTTGACGTATATGAAAGTTTTAGAATGCCCTCCCATAAGTCCACTGGAAGAGAGGAGATATCATCTGTCTCCTCTGATGAAGGTGATGAAACAACTGGTGCAGATGACTATTTTTTTATATTACCGAGAGGCATAATAGCTCCGCCAGTAGAGCCTCTCATTATTTCTAATAAGCGAAAGGCTTCTACTCAGAAAGAGGCTTCCCCCCGCAAGAAGAAGCAGACTACCAGAGGTCTTAAAAGAACTTCCACCAAGGGGGCATCTTCCAGGAGTGAGCCTATTATTTCCTCTGTTAGGGGTAATTCTTTGATTAGGGGTCCTTCGCCTTTTAAAGAAGGAGCCTCTACAGTCCCAGGTGAAAGTGCTGGATATTCTTTGGCCGTGACTACTGCCGCTACCATCGTTACTGGTGATGCTTCTATATCGTCTTTGAGGCCGCGCTCAATAATAATCAGTATACCTTTACCCAGACAAATAATGGGGCTAGCCCCTCCTTCATCTGTAAATATTTTAAGTGAGATTCCACCCAATGGAACCTCGAGTAGATCTGGGTGATGATTGGGATAACTACCCTCAAGCGTCAGTTAGTGTACCCTTCTCGCCAAGTATGATAACTTGTTTAGCATCATTAAGAAATAATTTAGCTATACAGGCCGCAAACGCAATATACATACCATCGGCTATGGGTAAATATTGTCTTCACGCTTTTTTTAGGAAAATTTAACATCAAATTGATTTTAACTTTCTCTTATCTTAGTTTCAGGCGAAGACTTCTATGGGGAGGGCGGAGCTGAAACAACCTTTGATTTTGTTGCGGATCAAGCTGATAAAACGGCGGTGACCACCGTCGAAGAAGCATACCTTGAAGTCGTTGATCCTTCATCCGCAACATTCTCAGATACAATCCCTCCAGCAGTAGTTCAAATAATATCGGAGGTGGATGAACCCACTATCTCGACTGTGCCTCCTTCGTCGAGCGTGCCAGCAACTTCAACTGGTGTTGGTGTCTCTTCTTTTGTTGTGCCATCTATTGAAGCAACAACTATGGCAACATCCTCTGCAGTCATTCCAGGAGGGAGATTTACTGATGTTGCGGCCACTCCCAGCGTCCATTCGAGCTTTGCTATGCTAGTTGAACAATATACTAGCATATTCTACCTCACTTTGAAAGAATTGATATCCATGGTGCTGGAGAAGAATCTAGGCTTTGATGCTCTGAAGATGTCCTCCAATCTCACTATAGCGCAGATTAAAAATTTCAATGACACTAAAAGAGCTGATGTGCTAGAGCAAATGGTTAATGGTTTAGAACAACCCATTAACGAATATTTGCAACTATCCTGAGGCAGCATCAATGACTTGGTTCAGGCTGAGTATGACTCACTAACTGCGAACTTTGCTCAGAAGACATAAACTTTAAACAAATCCATCCAGGAACATAAACAAGAGATGGAGAAAGGGCAAGCAGTATTGGTGGAGAGTATTCCTCAGCTAGCCCAGTGTCGTGCCGAATGTGAGGGATATGAAGTGAGTGTTTGAGAATTGGAAGCTGAACTTGCTCAAGCAAGGGAGAGGCTTCTCAAATCATCGCTAGTTCGTGATGTATTGGAGGGCCAAGTGAAGACAGCTCAACAGAACTTGACACATGAGGGTGTCATCCATGCAAGTTTTGTTGATTCTCTGTCCGAACTATCTCTCTTGAGAAATGATGAAGCAAGGCTGGAACGGGCTCGCACCAACATTTTAAACTCCAGGAATGAGAGGATGACTGCTTTGGTGCAACAGATCCGCGATTTAACTGCTCCTCCCCAATGATGTACTTTTTACTTTTTTGCTCCTTATTTTCTCAAAAATAATAAAGATACATTTTCTGACTTTGTGGACCCATCACTTTAAAATATAAATGATAGGCTAAGATGAAAGTAATATCAGAGGTAATATGAACATGATATACTTTCGGTAAGGTTTAGCTGAATATATCTATTCAGGGGTAATATAAATATGATAGAATATAATCAAACTAAATTTGTATACAAAACACTATCAGAGGTAATATGAATATGATAGGTTTTGGATTAGTTGAACATATCTATTAAGAGATCACATGAACCTGATAGAATGTGATTCAGCTAACCTTTGTACATAGTATCGTCAGAATAAAATCTTCATCATACTCCATTAAGCAAAGGAGATCAAGCATAATACTTCTTCAGGAATTTGCCGTTGATAGGAGCCATTATCAAATCTCCATTAGGCTTGGCTAGTCTGTAAGCGCCATTTGAGAATGTTGTTTCAATCACATAAGGGCCCTCCATTTCTTTACGATTGTTTGTGTGAACTTCGGATATCATACCAGAGATAATATGGACATAGTACAATATCGTGTTTGTTGAGGACGTCCCGCTGAAGGATCTTTGGTGGACCTATTATTTGTCGTGCATGTTGAGTACAAATAATAAGTTCGAAACAAGCCCTATCAGAGGTAATATGGACGTGATAGGTTTTGTGGGTAGTAAAGACATTCTGCTGGGGGGTTTTTTTGTGGACCCATCACTTTTTTTTCTTTTTTTTTGCGCACGTTAGTGCAAGTAATAGGTTTGAGACAAGTCTTGACAGAGGTAAATTGGACGCTGTAAAATATGACTCTGTGGGGATGGTGGAGAGACATATTTTTGTTGAGGGGTAATATGGACTCGTTTCCATTGCGGGCATCCCACCGGGGGGTTTTTTGTGGACCTATTACTTCTTGTGCACGAGAGTGCAAGTAATAAGTTTAAGACAAGCCCTGCCAGAGGTAATATGGACGTGGCAGTTTTCGTGGAACTAACACCGCTGGCGTACTTAGAGTTAAGTACGGGTGCTAAGTTGAGATGACGACCGATATCAGAGGTAATATGGACATGATAATCGATAGCCGAACCCGGATGGTTTGTCCAGAGGTAATATGGACATGACAAACTCAGCCTGAGAGAAATATTATGATAGCAGTTCAAAGGTAATATGGGCGTAAACTAATATCCAAAAAATTCATTGAGGAGTGATTTATTGAGTGTGGTCTATCCGAACATGAAGATAGACCAAAGGATTGCTCCACTGGGAAGATTGATGGGACGATAGCTCTAAGGCAATATGAGCATGGCTAGCGTCTAACGAGATTGGTTTGAATAGTCACTTGCGGGAGTATGCGAGTAGACCTAAGGATTGCTCCGCTGGGGAGATTTTGAGGATCCATCATCCATTGTGTATCCGGGACTCTTGGATACGGATGATGGTTTCTTTTTTTACAAGGATTTGTAACGAAAGAGAAAATGTTGCACATAGACACTCGCTGGGGATGAAGAACCAAGAGTTGATTCATACCTCTGGGTTGTGGACTTATTACCTATGGCGTACAGATAATAAGCTAAAATGACTAGCACTACCAGAGCTTATGCGAACGTGATAGTAGAAAATCGAAGAGCAGAACTTTACTCATAGGTGATATGGACATGAAAAAAAAGTTCTAAAAATATCTTACTCAGAGGTAATGTGGACGTGGTAAAATATGACTCTGTGGGGGTAAAGAAAAACAGGACAGAGGTGGTGATAATTTTACCCTGCTGGGGAAAGTGGAGAGACGTAGTTCCGAGGTAATATGGACATGAACTAATCGATAGCAACAACCTGGAAGGTTTGATCAGAGGTCACTTTGACATGGAAAACTCAGCTGAAGGTTGCTCAGCTGGGGAGATTTTAGGGATTCATCCTCCGGTACTTCTTGAGGGGGAAAATTGCCAAGTTGGAGTGAGATCAATTTGCAGTGACCGTCTTCTCGTTATAAATACAAAGTGATAACTTTGGCGTCAATCAACTCCATGATTTTTCTTTTTAGTGCATAGCATGCCTTTGTGGGGTGATGAATATACCGATAAAAGAGACAATATTCTGGGTCATTGACCTTGCCAGCCCTTTCAGGGTATCTGATGTTGGGTAGTCGAAGCTTATTTTCCTTCATCAATATATTGAAGATTTCAATGATGTCATCATCTTTGAAGGAGAAAGTCCCCTTTGGCTTTCGGGCTTCCGATACCTGGGTCATACGGTCCTCAGGGAAGATGGTCATAGTTGCATCATCTTCGGACTCGGAGGAAATTCTACCCCCAGCTTTGGATGCTGCTCTGTTTTGTCGAGGGAGACTACCCCAGACATGTCGTTGTCTGGTTCTTCTTCCTGTAATGACAAGGAGTAGTTCAATCGGTCAAAAACTGACCGCTTTGCTTTAGAAAAGCAACGGTTAATTACAACCTCATGACTATTACAACAATGTCTCTAGGAGGTGTAATAGACGTATTAGGAGATCCCCTGTCTTTGCGTTTCTGGATCAAGAAATCACGCAAATCAGGGATATTACAAAAAGAAAAAGAAGGCTTATTCTGCCTTTTTACATCAATAGGAATGTGGAGAGTAGGAATCATAACCCTTTCTCTGCCATAGGAATACAGCAGTTCACCCATATGAGTAGCATATGATCCATCATATGTCTGAGGAGCGTATTTTCCCGTGAAATGGGTCTTGTTCACGCGGACAGACTTATCCTAGCATAATTTGGAGTTGTGCACAGGTTCACGTAAAACAGGGAAAGTCCTCAATCAGCCTTCAGCGTCACGCATAATCTGAAGAGTGGGAACTTTCTTCTCTTGTGGGCGTACCAGCCTAGAGGTTGAGAGATTCGCCAATTGTTTTTCCTTGATGTGATCAAAGGGTCCATCTGCCTCATCATAGACGGGAGATATATTTTTATGCGCAGGGCGCGTTTGAAATTTTTGATTTGGCACTGAGGTCTTGCCAAAAATTTTGTCTGGCACGTCACATACGGGAGACGAAGGTTTACGGGCAGGGCGCCTCTGAGACTTCTGGATTGGCACTGAGGCATTGTCAGAAGTCTTGTCTGCCACGTTACAAACGGGAGACAAAATTTTACGTGTAGGGCACGTCTGAAACTTCTGGACTGGCACTGAGGCATTACCAGAAGTCTTATCTGCCACGTCACAGACAGGAGACATATTTTTATGCACTGGGCGTGTAGGCTGTGTCGTCACAACCTTGTTAATCAATGAGAGAGAGCTTGTAGGAAGGGTAGAGGATGTCTTAGGCATCCATACTTTATGCAGCTTTCTGTTGTTCTGGACATAGGAGGAATGAGAGCCACCCCCTGCATGAAGCATATCTTCATAGGCAGATTGGTCGAACTGGACGACCAAAGTCTTCTTCGTCGATCCGACGGATACAGCATCGTGTTGAGCAATTGCTTTCTCGTCAGAGAAGAAAACTTTCCCGAGCAGATTCGCCATTCTGTGTTTGCGAGATTTTAAACAAAGAGGTTTATACGAAACCTTTGCTTGCAAAGAAAAAAAAGAGTACAATTAATCCTATACGAGGATGTTGAGTACAATAAAATAATTCTGGGGAAGTATTGCTATAGGAGTCTGATCTGCGGTCGATCACTTTGTCCCTTGGACCACACGATGATGAAAAAGTGCTGTAGAATAAGAAGAAGCTTCAAAGGTTGCAAGTGGGATTAAATTTTTGTTGCCGAAGTTGTCAACCAACAATCTCTGTCTGTGCTCTCTCTCTCTGATCTCTGATTAAGCCCTCTCTGGTCTTTGTCTCCCTGTGTCTGTGTGTGTCTCTGTCCTTGTGACCAGGGGTCTCTATTTATAGAGATTTATGACATAACTGTCTAGGTTGGCGTAAAAGGCCAAACTGTGAAGAGAATTGCATCTTTTACGCAGCGGTTATGACAACGGCTACCCACGTTTCCACGGTCTTCTGAATCTGCGTATGACACGTGTCTCATTACAAGGTAATATGTATAACTGCTTCTCGAAGATCATGGCATGCAAGCCACGTAGGTAACTGGCCCTGCGTAAAGATGGTTGGCGTAAAAGCCAAATAACTGTCTTATCGGCGTAAAAGTCGAGTTGTGAAGAAGAAGACTTCATTTACGTTGTAGTTATGATAACTGCTACCCACGTTCCAATTGTCTTCTGAATATTCGTATGACACGTGTCCCTTCATAAGATAACGCGTATAACTACTTTTCGAAGATTATGGCATGCAAGCCATGTAGGTAACTGCCCCTGCATAAAGATGGTTGGCGTAAAAGCCAAATAACTGTCTTGTCGGCGTAAAAGCCAAACTCTACGTAAAACTTGATGATGCATGAATAATAGATAACCAGCGTAAAATAGTCAATTATCCGTCACGATTGTGGTCTTGAGCATATTCTGGGCAAAATAGCCTTATCACGTACCTTTGCAGATGTAGTCGAGTAGGCGTATTTCAAGAAGATAGCATACGGCATACTCCTTATAGTTAAAATTAGCTTGGTTGGCATAAAATACAAGGATGGAGATGTGACCGTATTAGTCACAGTTTTAGCTCTCCCAGCCAATTATCCATCACGACTGAGGTCTTGAACATATTCTGGGCTAAATAGCCTTATCACGTACCTTTGCAAATGTAGCCGAGTTGGCGTATTTCGAGGAGATAGCATACGGCGTACTCCTATAGTTGAAAATAGCCTAGTTGGCGTAAAATGCAAGGATGGTGATGTGAGCATATTAGTCACAATTTTAGCTATCCCAGTCATGACAAAATTTAAAGAATAGAACCAAATCTCGTGCATTAAATGTAGAGATATGCCTCAATCTCGTGCATTAAATACCGAAATTTGCCTCGAGCTCTGTAAGAGAAGCAACTTTTGACGTGGCGTCTGATTTTGTCTTATCTTGTGCGTAAAACTCATTTCTGCCCATGTAGAATCGGCAGCGTATTCTTTGAATGCGTAAAAATGACTTGTATCAAGAATATGTTGCTAAACGACAACCAGGGTCTCTGTGCAAAATTATCATCACAGTCGTCCTCTCGGTCATCGTGCAGTACTTTTGTCAGGAGTCAGGTTTACTGTTTTGTTTGACAAATTTATCCGAGGAATACGAAGAGTTTCTCGTACAACTTTACGCTACATTAAAGACAAACGTATTTTAAACTTTACGCTGGAAGGTAAAGCAACATTTTTACGCCAAAACAGCCTTGAGGCGTTGCTTTACGCGGGCAGCTCTGACGCTTTGCTTTACGCCAAACAGCTCTGAGGGCCGATTTTATACGGACAACTCTGACGCTCTGTCTTACGCGGACTTCATGTATGTTAGGAGTTTTATGCGTACAATTTCCCAACGTATTTCATGTTTCTACAATAGTCAACCACCATGTCTCAAAATAAGGATAAATCACAGTCTAGCTGTCCAATATAAAGTATCAACAAGTCTAAATATAAACTAAGAATAAGTCTAAACATAAACTCAATAACCTCAAATAAGTCTCAGTGCATAAGATAAATACTGTCTAGATAACTGCAGGTAATGTCTCTTCTAAAGGAATAGTCTCCTCTAAAATCTTTGGTGTGTAGTCTGCATCTACACCCGGTCCATAGTGTGTGGTATAGAAATCCTCAAGATCCTTTGGAAAAAATATCCAGTCAGAATTGGAACAAAGTACAAGCACTAACAGCACTTCCACATATATTGACAAAAACTATAACACAGTATAAAGAAATACAAGACAGATATAAAATACTGGAAATAAGAAAATGCTGGAATAAAGAAATACTGGAATAATGAAGTACTGGAGCATACGTCATCATCAATATACATCTATCAATGAAATAGAAATACAAGTGCACGCTAGAACAATGAACTGGTATATAAGTGAATACTAGAACAATAACTAGAACATGTAGAGATGCTAGATCAATATACTAGAGATACATGTCAAGATCATCTAACTAAGTGTATGAAACATCAGCATATCATATGATCGACTTGAGACTGATCAGGCTTGTTATGTATGACTAGCTATGATTCATGTAAGGTCAAGCTAACCATCCGGATAGCTATGATGCAAGCAATAGCCAGGCTAATCATACATAACAGGCTATGAGGCATGTAATGGTCAGGTTGTACCGACGTGAGATGTGGGTGAGCTATGATGCAAGTAGAGTTGGGTATGATCACATAAGCTACTAATATTTTCCCGTTTTCCCCAGCTAGCACGATGGATTCCAAATCACGACTCCTCGTGACAGGTCTCGATAATGCCAACTCGTATAAACAACAGTGTCAGAGTCATGTACGCTATACAACTAGAATTATAGAGATAATCAACATAATAGAAACTGTCAAAGAATGTACTCGCCTGTGGTCCTTAGCTGGCAATACCAATGTCCTAGTTCTAAAGTATCGTCTGAGTAATCCAACAGTCCTATAGACATATCATATAATAAAATATTGCATCAGACATTACACTAATATACACAATCAAAACACAATGATCTCAGAGACTACGCTAGGGTGTCATGTCTGTAGTTGCTGTGCATAACAGACAGTCAATGATACGGTCTTCTCAGTATGTCAGTGTACATATAGCAGTCTGCTAACATGTTATAGTCACAGGTCAAGGTAGCTACGGGGTATCCGTGGTTACACTCAGGTCATCTAGTACATAGACATATAATACATATTATTATCTATCATATACATTAATACTCATTGGTTACAAATATAATAGATATATGTATATATACTTAATAAAATTTATACTACGTATATATATATACTAAACATGTACTAAGGATACATGTACAATACATATACATATATATATATATACTAATTAAGAATTATACTATATATATATATATATATATATATATATATATATATATATATATATATATATATATATATATATGTATATATATCCTAATATACATTTAAATATATACTAATACGTATGCCAGTACGTACATATCAATTATATCTATATACCAACATATACTAACTACACAATACACATATATTAACATAGCTAAAATATACGTATGCATACAAATAAGGAATGCACGTATGCGTATACGTGTACATGTACGCGAGATGGGACTCGAACCTGGGTACGTAGGACGAGTCGTGCATCGAGGTCAACGTGGGGTGTTCGGTTCAGTCGAGCGGGTTGGCAGCGTCTCCGGTCGAGGTCCGGTTCAGTTCATCGAGGCGAGTTCACCGGGGTAGAAAGTGCAGCGGGATATCGGTAGGTTGCTGGCGGTTCAGTCGTCGTCCTTCGGTCTGGCGTAGGGTGATGTAGGTCTCCGGCGTTCAGGCGTTCGTGCTCGGTGTTGTCAGAAACAGCTCAGGCGGTTGAGTCAAGAGCAGGCGGGTCGTGGCCGAGACTTTCGGCGTTCAGGCGAGAGGTTGGAAGTGCACGGCGGTGCTGAGGAGTCGGGGACGGTCATCAAGCGGTGTAGCAGGTTGATCTCCAGTCGACGAGGATGGAGGAAGGAGATCCGGTCGATGATCGTCGAAGTCAGGTGAAGGAGAGGGATATGAATGGTCGGTGGGTGCAGCGCTCGGGCCATGACGAGGAAGGAGATGGCAGCGGTGCAGCGAGGCGGGTCTGGTGGTTTGGTGCAGACGTTCAGTCGTGCTCCGATCGATGAGGTGGCTTGGCGAGGGTTGTTCGGAGGTCGAAGGGTAGGGTGATGGGTGAACAGGGAATAGGGAGAAGAAGTCGGCTGAACTTGGGTTTGGGAATAAAAAGAAAAAGTAAAGTAATACTATTTATATATATAGGTATAGAGTTTGGGTTGACCTAGAATTAGGCTTGGTCAAAGCCCTCTTGGGATTGGGCTTGCCATGGATATTTTAAGGGCTAGGATTCAATAAATTCGAATGAAATTGCTAGAATTGTATTGGTTCAAGGTCTTGAAGGCCATGGTTCAAGGAGATTGATGTTGCATTGCACACTCCCCAAATTATGGAAAAATACACATGAAGGAGAAATGGGTTTATTCACGTGTCGTGTCCAACGGGGTAGACACCTTAATGCACTTTTGCACAAAAGTGCCCAACAATGGAACATTGCACAAAGTGAGGTTTATGGTTTAATTAAATTAAACTAAATGCAATATGTGTTCTAAAATTAATTAGAAGTACATGGGACTGGAATTAAGTGGGACACAAGTATCATGAATGAAGTAGACTCAGAATAGAATATTACCCTAATTTGGGTTGCTCAAAATGGGTCAAAATTGTGTCTCCAATTTCGATTGGAACACACAAGGATACAAAGTTAGATTTATATAGAATTAAATGTAGTCATTTACGACGAATGTTGTGCGACTAAAATAAAGCACAATAAGACATGGTTATGAGTCACGCCAGGATCAAAATAACAGTCTGGCACGTCTAGGACATGGGTGTAAATTTGGTTGAAAGATAATGCTAGTGTAGTGCTCTAATTATCGAAGCTACGGTAAAGTGCAACAATCAAATAAAATTACAGCAATTTAAATATAATTAATTTATCATGCAATCATTTACACATTAATTATGAAAAGGCAAAAATACCCCTAATCTGAAATATAGGGGGGACAGGTGGGGAGAACAACAAGTAAGGCATTTGGGCTCCTTCGTACTTTTTTTTTATAATTCGTACACTCCGCCGGAGATGCGCGGTCGTGATGACCCCTATATTACCTGGCGGCCTCTGTCGTTCAAAAGATGACATGCTTTGTAGGCTCCTAAATCTCTAAGAGAATCATGTCAATCCCATTTATGGCCAGATAGCCCACTTGTTAGAAAGTTGTTCTCAAACTGCATTCACATAGATGGTTAGGCGACCCATTGGATATTTATTTCAGTACTTTATTGGCATGCTTCTATGTATCTTATTACGTTCCTCTGAGGACCTGGTCCCTTTCCAGGTATAGACGATCAGGATTATTCGTAGGAGCGCGGATCAGGACTTGCTACTTATCTTTCGAGGAGGTCTTCTCTTCGAGTCTTATTATTCATTAGTTGATATTATTATTGTGGTTACTTTTATATTCTAGTTTGGCAGTAGATTTGTTTCCACCCGACTTTTATTCTTTGATACTTCATATTGAGATTCAGTTATATAGTTGATCGATTATTTATTCATTTATCTGATTCTGTGGATGATATTTATTTATGCCATGTGTCTTATGATAGTTTATACCACTTATGAATTATTGTTATTCATAATACAGCGTACGTATGTGTTATGGTTTCCATATATTGGAGTCTCCATATACATAAGGCTGACATTGTTGCGTATTTCCAGTCCTACGTATTTTGGGACTGGGGCATGACAGTAAGGCCTGTATCACGATACACTATGATACGGGAAGATAGATTTGGGTATTTCTATGTGTTGTGTTGGTGTCCTAGTGCATCATTTTCCTTTTATTGCATTATAATTAGTTATTTTAGTTATATATATATCATAAATTATGTATTATATGTGTTTTAAGTGATTTGGGGGTTTCCATCTTGGTGGTGTTGATATTAGAGGTGAGTATCATGAGTATCACAAGCTTGTGCACTTTATGTTTGACATTTTGACTATTCTAGTATATGTATGTGTGTGTGGTGTGTTGCATTGAGGGTTAGGTGCTAGTGTATGGTGGATTCGTGAGAGTGTATTATATGTGAAGTTGTATCATGGAGATGATTGTGTGTAGAGATTCCTGTGTAGCAGGGCATCATGGATTAGGGTATTGAGAGATATATAAATATGAACGAATACGAGTATGAGGAGTTGTGAGATAGATGGAAGTAATTATAGGAGTTTTGGCTAATTGCATCAACTACTTGAGGGTATACAAGCATATGAGTGTTGTGTGCAGGTATGTAAAGCATAGATAGACAGTAGCAGTAGCTACTGTAAGAAACTTAGTTGCTGTTGAGTGTTCTGCAAGGGGTTGGACAGTGCTCGACTGTAAGGTGTCCAAGGGAAGGTATCGGGTTAGGGTTAGCAATTCAGTGTGCACACAAATTTATTGGGGTAGCTTGCAGTTTGGTTCCAGTATGGTATAGAGGTAGTATCAGTAGGAATGAAGGGAATGTGAGTACTTGTACATACTGTGATGTGTCACTGAGATATAGATGTGCATGTGTATTAGCTGAGGAGTGTTCTCAGTTTAAATTGGGTACAGATATTAGTGTCCAAGTAGTGAAAACAAGCTTTGGGGTCAGAACCAAGTGTTAGATTCTATCACAACTGTCAGGTATCAAGGTTGTTCACAAGGCGAATTGATACTCTGTATCAGAGGAAGAACTGCATCACGGTTTTAGTAGTTAAGTGAGGTTTATGTAAAGAGATAAAGTGTTTAAATTAAGTGCAATAGGTATTTGAGTAGAGCACATTAGTGCAGTAGGTGAAACTGATATGGTTGATCAGTGATACTGACGTTTTGATACCCAAATCAGTGTCAGGTGATGAAAGGGGTAGTGTCCTACTTTTTATGAGTAGTTTCATATGATTGTATATATATATATATATATATATATATATATATATATATATATATATATATATATATATATATATATATACTGTGAGTTACTTTAGACTTAGATAATGTGAGTCAAACGGTAGGTATCAGTATTAAGTTATAGTATCAGTAAGTAAGATACACTAAGGATATAGTCAAGGTATTTAGTTAATAGGTAGTAAGACTAGGTTAAAATATGGGGGTATGAGCTGGGTATTAGTACTAGTATATATATGAACCTCTATATATATAGTATAGGCCTAGTATTAATTATTATACTTTAGTATGACCTAGTATACCTAGAATACCTTAGTACTACCTAGTATTATAACTAGTATGAGCTAGTATTACCTAGAATTGACCTAGAATTGACCTAGATATCCAACCTAAAGCTAATTATACATGTTTATTATTCTAACTCACAAATTAACATAAAATATCATATATAGGACACTTGGACTCCAGTATAGACAATGTTTGATATTCGTTGCGCCGGATCTCAGGCGAGCACATTCTCTGATAGTTTTTATTATTTTGATGATTACTATGATATTAGTGTTTTAGTGTTGTACTTGATTCCTGACACAATGTTACACGGATTAGTATATCCTGGATCTCGTCACGAGATATTTTCCTGTGGATCATGTGCATGTCATGTGATTCCAAACATGTATAGATTCTGATTCATGAGTTGGTTGGCCCCCTACTTTATGAACCTTGTGTCGTAACGTATCATGGTTGGATCCACTATACTAATCGGGGGATGGGAGAAGTATTAGAAAGTTATGTGATTATACCCCATACATGTTCCTACGTCATAGCTAACCTTACACCTCATGTTTGGTTAGCCTGACCTTATTACATGCCTCATATCTTGCTATATATGATTGAGCATGACCCTTACCTGTATCATAGCTAACCTTACATCTCACGTATGGTTAGCCTGACCTTACATATATCATAGATAATTATATGTAGCAAGCCTGATCATGATCCCAAGCCAATCACATAACAAACGAATATTTTAAATACTTAGCTAGTTTACTTTATTCTTCTATTCCAGTTTGTACGTGATGAGAATTATATTACCTGCTTGCTCACTGCTCATTATTTTCCTGTGATATGATTACTTGTTACATATTTCTTTGAATTTCTATTATTACTTTTCTATCATGTATTATTATTAGTTATTATTTTAATCTTTATCAATTTAATTGGAACTGCTGTTAGTTTATGTACTTTGCTCCAATCCTGACTGGATAACATTTTTCAGTATTGATTTGGAAAGTGGGGGTCCGACTTACTATGGACCTCGGAAGGGTGTAACTGAGGAGCAAGTTCCCATGGAAGTGACACAACTAGTAGTTACTTAGCTAGCCTTTAGTATTCTTTGGTACTGGATTTGTTTTCAGCTACTGAGACTTCTAAGATGTTATTATTGAGACTATATTGATGTTGAGGATTGCCAGACTCCTAGACTATTCTTGGTGATTGAGATGTATATTTCTATACTTCTCTCTGACTCTTTTATATCATATCGTGTGTTTTATCTTCTTTATAGTTTTAACGTGATTGATTATTGATATTGCCATTATATTATCATCTTTCCCTCCTTATGGAGATAATATATCGTTGACATGGTATGTTATCATATTGTAAGCTGTTGATAGATAGTATTATTGACCTAGA
Source organism: Iris macrosiphon (assembly GCA_036927795.1). NCBI lineage: Eukaryota > Viridiplantae > Streptophyta > Magnoliopsida > Asparagales > Iridaceae > Iris > Iris macrosiphon. Next base: position 62,026,013 of record JAYESA010000008.1, on the reverse strand, counting down.
CAATATTCTACTTCTACGTCATTTTTATGGTGTAGGCTGGGAGTTGCCATATACTCGTGTATAATTATCCGGACTTGGGTCGTGACAGGTTTCGATAGAGTAGAGAAAGATGAACAAGACGAATATAAATAGAGGAAGATAAGGAAGTGGAGAGACTCGTACAGCTGGTGAAAACAAAATTGTTATTGTGTACTCTCCAACATGAAGAAGGAGTACATCTGTATTTTTTAGCAAAAAATTAACCAATGGCTAACATGTTTGGGTTCAGGTCGGCCCAAGTAAGGAGTCGTTCACCAAAGAAAACTTTTACAGTCTTGGTGATCGCAAAATATGATAAAGGAAAACTGTGGGCTAAAAAAATTTTTTTAGAAAAGAAGGAAATTTTTGTTTTCTTTTCCATGACTGAAATTAGTATTAGTTTGAAGTTTGACCCAAAGAAAAAGAATATAAAACATTAATTTGCATCAGTAGAGGATTTTTGGGCCAGAAATAAAATCATAATGGGAAGGATATCAAGTTGTTAGGATTTAAATATCTAGAATAGTTAAACTAATATTAACAATAATATTTAAAATCCTATATTATATATATATATATATATGTGTGTGTGTGTGTGTGTGTGTGTGTGTGTGTGTGTGTGTGTGTGTGTGTTTTAACTCTAACATTACTGATAATACTAGCTAAAAATTGGAATTAAAATGGGGGTTTACATTAAAATCCCATATGTCTAAAAAAATAACATGTAGGGGCCACAACTAAGACCATGTCATGCCCAGTCCTGAAATACGAAGAATGGGGGTATACCTCGGCCATCTACGTACTATAGTATACGCTAGTATCCCGTAATACAGTCACGGTTGTACCTAGACAAGGGGTAGATATTGCAATGCAAGTATCCTATGTCCTAACAGAATATATTATGTCTCAGTCAGTCAAACTATAAGCAATAATATAGAATACATAAGATAAAGTAGTAGGGAGTCCATGATAGTCTATAAAAAATAGAAAGCTGGCACAGTATCAAAAATATATGATTGCATCGTCAGTTGCAATCCTCGATTCTCTACCAAAATTATGCTACTAAAATGGCAAGGTAATCAACTTCCAGAATATATGAGCTAAACAGGTAATAGACGTGTTCATTTCCATTATGGATAATGATTATATGGCCAATCATTATGGGTATAATGGTAGATAGTAAACACCAAGTTACTATTATTCCTTTCTTCCCCCTCATGTTGAGTCTTAAATGCCTCAAAAGAATTAAAATATCATATAAGTAGTAGAGAAGAAATTCACTCAAACCCCTCGATGATCATCCACTGGTAAGCACTATCAAGTTGGAAGGCAGGTAGATCATCGGTCTCTGCTACTAGATCAGGCCAAACAAAACTAGAGAGGTTGGCCTTAATAGCAAGTACCACAAGGAACACGAGTGAATAAAGAAGAAAACTCGATAAGTAATCAATACTTAGTTGTCACTACCACATTTCTAGATGAGAATATTTTTGTCATTTAGCATATTTATTATTTAGTGATTAAATATTTATATATTGTGCTACTAATTATTTATATTGTGTTGTGCTATTTATTATTAGTTAGTGGGCTAGCCTATTTATTTGAACTTGTTATTAGTGGACCTAATGAGAACTTTTCATGACACATTGAGCCCAACATTGGGTTAGGCCCATTAGACCCATTCCCTTAATTAATCAAGAAGATTAGATTAGTTTTATGTAGAATTAGAAGCTTCCTAATATAGTCCTCCCTAATTAAACCTCATAACTAACTAGTAGGGGTGTATTAGACATTACACATTGCTTGGAGAGGGAGAAAAGGGGGTCGACCACTAAGAGTGCCTCTCCCCCCCCCCCCCCCTCTCTCTCTCTCTCTCTCTCTCTCTCTCTCTGCTCTTATTAATTTATTTTACTAGAGATCCATAATTGTGTTCTTTTCCAAATTAATTCATCCCTCCACCAAATTTACCCTAATTCAATCTCATTCTTAAGGTTGTGTTTTGTTCTAGGTGGGTGGTTTGGTATTTCTGAGGATTTCTCTTACACGAGGCACGATTCATTTCGGTGGAGATGGGAAGCTTAGTCCGCGATTCAGCAGACCTTTCACTATTCTAGAGAGGGTCGGTGCAGTTGCATATAGACTAGACTTGCCACCTGTACTGGAGGGAGTGCATAACGTGTTTCACGTGTCGCAGTTAAGACGGTACGTGGAGGATCCTAGTCACATATTGGATCACTCAGAGATAGAGGTGGGCCCTACTCTTAGCTATCCAGAGCAGCCAGTTGAGATTCTAGATTTGAGAGAGAAGGTGCTGAGGAACAAGACCATTCCTTTGGTACGCGTTGCATGGAGGCATCACTCTCCAAAAGAGCCTACATGGGAGAGAGAGGATAAAATGTGAGAGCGTTACCCATATTTGTTTGTGCCTTGAGGTATGTTCTTTCATAGTTATGTTCTGTTCTTTTGTTATGTTCTGTTTTTTTTTAGAGTAGTTTTCGTCTTTGAATTTCGAGAACGAAATTATTTTAAAGAGGGTAGACTTGTCACTACCACATTTTCTAGGAAAGGATATTTTGTTCATTTCATAATTAATCAAATATTGTACATGATGAATAATTATTTATTATATTATTTAATTATTGTTAGATGTTAGTTTATTATTTTGAACTTGTGTTAGTGGACCTAACTAGTTAGTTTAGACCCATGGACTAACATTTACAAATAGTAAGAATTGAGCCCAATTAGAAGCCCATTGATTAGGAGGATGATTAATTTAATTAAACCATTAGACTAGAACCTTTCCTCCTTAATTATTTTTTTATGAGAGGCCCCAAGGAGTATAATGGATATTATGTAGTAGCTTGAGAAAAGGGCAAGGGGGCGGCCTATTAAAAGAGGGAGGAAAAGTTTCTCTCTTCTCTTTTCATTTCAAATCTAGATCTAGAATTTTTCTCAACCAAATTCATTCATTCCCACATTATTTTCCTACCAAATTTTATCCAAATTACTTTCCAAATCACCATTGGAGGCTAATAGAGCAAGGATCTAGAAAGAGGAAGCAAGGATCTATAAAGAGGAGCAAGGATCTACAAGTTGGACGCGCATTTCATCAATTTGGAGCTTGCATTAAGAATCCATCTCCTAATAGGTATAATTCAGTTTTTCTCCTTTAATTAGGTTCTAAATCTAAGATTTAACCATAAAAAATTAACCCATATGCATAGGCTACCCATAGAAATTAGAATTGAGTTCATAGGAGGCCTATGGAGGAAGTTATGATACTTTTTGTGTCAATTTTGGAAGAATTCCGAGATTGACACTTGTTGTGTTTGTCAATTGGTCATATAGATCAAATTGGCATGTATTTGTTTGTTTGTGGTTAGTGTAGTGTCCACAATTGGATATGTGTAGGTCGTATCCCAACAAATTAGTGATACGTGTTGATTTGAAGGTTTTTCCTCCGATACGGGACTTTGTGCATGTAATATTTTGACAAGGACACGTAGATATATATTTTACTCTTCGTATTGTTCATAAATAGTATATTAGGCTTGGTCATATCCTTCGGGGTACGTTTGGTTGTGTGGTGGACTCGTGTCACAAGCGTATCATAGATCTAGTGTGATACGGGTGCGATGCACTCCACGTGTTTGTTGTATTTCAATTCTAGATCCAATTTTCTTTGTTCTTAGTTATTGGTAATATATGTATTCATATATTTATGTTCCAGTATTATGTATATGTATATAGATATCTATATATATGTATTTATATATGTATATTGATATTTAAATACTATTGAATATATATCTATGTATCTACTTGTGTTGTTCACATGTTATGTATATGTGTATATATATATATATATATATATATATATATATATATATATATATATATATATATATATATTGATATTTGTATATTGGTGTTTATGTTCTCATTTGTTTTATATATATATATATATATATATATATATATATATATATATATATATATATATGAGATACTATATCTATATTTATGTGTGTATGCTTATATCTATCTATAAGTATATATTTGTGGTTGTGTATATATATAGATGATAGAGGGTATACATATATATATATAGTTTGATATATATATATATATATATATATATATATATATATATATATATATATATATATATATATATATATATTGGTGTATATATGTAGGTGTATTATTGTGTGTGTGTGTGCAAGAGGGGGGAGAAGAGACTCGACAGCTTACAGGAAAGCAACAGCTTACAGAACAGCAGCAGCAGCTTACAGAAGCTGCAGTAGCAACAGCAATTCAGATAAACAACAGTATCAGCAGGTAAGGGTTTAAGAGGTTAGCTAGAGGGTTAAGGTGCAGTAGCTAGTTAAGAGGTTTAGTGGTTATTACTAGTATATCTAGCAGTTAGAAATAGTTAGATTTGGGTAATAGTTAGTGGTACACTTGTTAGTATTAATGTTAGCTCTTAGTAGTAAGCTAGTTACTATGATTAGTTAACTAGTTAATTAACTATCTCATTATTAGTACCTAGTTTAGTTAGTAACTATATATATATTAGTCATTAGATTGGGTAGCTACTATATATTAGAATCATATTTACCTTGAGATACCAAGGTAAATGTCAAGGTATTGAGGATATTCAAGGTATTGGATTTGGGTATCAAGATGGGGGGTTTAGTAGTGCGATACTGCATTGGTTCAAAGCCAAGGTATTCATTTAGCATTGTAGTTAGAATTAGTATATATAATATTGTTTGAATATGCATATATAACTATTTTATATTTTTTATTGTGTATCTTGCGATACGGTATCTTAGTATTTTAGATTTAGCATTGTATGGCCTAGTTTCATAGTGTATAAACCCAATATTATTGAGATAGACTCATGCAACCTATAAATAGGTAATTTGACTGATTTGACTTAGAGTTGACCTAGTTTGACTAGTTTGACTTAGAAATGGCTTTACGACCTAGAAGTTGACTAGTTTAACTTACTTTCTTTCTGAAACCTTGTATTGATGTTGTATTCCCTATCTAGGTCTTCGAGGTACTGTATCAGACATCTGTGAGACTATTTACCGGACTTCAAGCGAGTATATTCTCTGATAGTTTCTTATTTATGATATCCTCTATGTTTATTGTATCTAGTGTAGATATTCTTGATTTCTTGACAAGATGGTTACACGCATTGGTATATCTGTATCTCGTTATGAGATGGTATTTCTTGATATATGGTGTATCTTGTGCAAGCCTTGTTTTCTTGTTTCTTGTACATATACAGACACTGACTCTCGGAGAGACTTGCTATCTTCCTAGAGAATCTCGTGCCATAGCATACCATGGTTGGATCCACTATACCAGTCGGAGTGGGAAGTATTTTAGTATAGATATGTGATCATACACTTCTTGTTCATATCTTATTTCCTGTGAGTGTTGGGCATACACCGCACGTATGACTAGCCAGGCCCTTATTCTTGTGCAAGTTTCTTGTACAAGTTCCTAAGCCGATCACATGTTAAAGCTAGTACTCACTCACTTAGTTATTAGTATTCTTGTTCATTATCATATTTTTCATTTTTGTATTTATTTCTAGTATTTCCCTTATTGTATATCTCTTGTATCTATTGTTGCATCTTTTATATTCACATCTATTTACTGTTACATAGTTTATATCATTGATTAGAACTGCTGTTAGAGATGTACTCTACTCCTTTCCAGACTGGATATATTTTTCCCAAATGAAACTAAGGAGTGGTATCCTACATATTACGGGCCTCAGGATGTTGTGGGCTTAGAGTCAGAGACCCTGGCTTAGGAGGGACTTATCCCGACTAAGACAGATGACCCGGGACTTGTAGCTTCTTGGTATTCTTTTGTACTGGATTTATCTCCAGCTTATTATTTAGTATTCCTTCAGACTCATTGATGTTATTATTTAGACTCATGAGTGTATTATGACTATTATATTCTTTTATCATATTCGTGCTTATTTCTATCTTAGATCTGTGATTGAGTATATTGATATTGTTGGTGGCTCATTATATTGTTAGATAGATTACCCAAACAGCGTTCTACCGTCGATTCTGTGGCGTAGGCTGGGCGTTGTTCCTGACTTACATCCCTACACCGGGTGCTGGTCATGACACTAACTCTATCCAATAGCGACGTAGCGAAGATAATACCTATATATCCGGACAATTCATAATAATATAAAAGTACGAGTATGCTCGAGTATGTGAAAAGATAATAATAGTGTAATAGGAATAAACATATCTACTCAGGATGGTATGACCACCCTATAATTTTTTTAATTATTTATTAGTATTAATGTAAATCAGTTAATTAGTATATATTTTTATTATTATTAAACAAATTAAAATTTTAATACATGGATATTTCTTTTTCTCATATATGCATTTTGAGAGCATAGAAATTATCCATATTTTTGTTTCAAAATTTTGTCAATATTTTTCGGGCATACGAGAAAAGAGTCATGTCGAGCGTTTAGAATGTATTGAGTATTTTTTTAGTTATTTAGTTATATGTGTGTGTGTGTGTGTGTGTGTGTGTGTGTGTGTGTGTGTGTGTGTGTGTGTATAATAATTAAATATAATAATTTGTTCCTCCTTTCCAATTGTTCCCTGCAGGGAACAACCTTCAAACTCGCGACTCCGCTCTGTTATTCGACTGTGCATTTTTAAAATTTTGAATTCTAATTTTTCTTCCAAATCATTTCCATATCCATCCCTCATAAACCCTCAACATTTCCACAAATTTTCAAATCAATTCCTTAATATGAGATGAAATCTCTTTAAAACATTCTAGATTCAAAAATTTTGTTTCTTCTAAACGTATATACCCGACCCCTACCCAAAGTCGAGATAAACCACAAACCTCTAGCATCAAACCCCTTCCCTACCTCCGGTGACCCACCCACTGCAGCCACGACCGTCAGCAGACCCGGGCGCAAGCCGCATAGTGGCCCGCACACAATAGCAATGACCCCCTATTCAAGGTCAGATTTATCCCTCCTCGTTCCTCCATTTTTAATCTGCTTGTTTGGTTTGATTGAAAATTTAATCCTCTTTATTTTCCTTCAAATAAATTAATTTAGTTTTCTTTATATTGATCGTAAATCGAGTTTTAAATCGATAAAAAAATATGAATCTTGAATCACAGAAACCATACCACCCATATTTGAAGGTCAATATCTCCCAATCCTGTGAATCAAACTAGGGTTTTCATTTTTTAGTATAAAGCCTATATAACCAAATTTAATTCCCTTTAAATAGATTTATTTATTTCAATTTTAATCCCAAGTTATTTCAGCTTAAAAATTAAAAAAAATTAGTTTTCAAAACCAATAAATTTTGAGATGCGGGGTCCGTCCCGTCAAACCGGACAACCTTGTCACATAATAATTGCACCGAAAGGTGCGTATGGTATTTTTCGACATGTAAACTTTGACGAAATTGACATGTATCCGTCAAAAGTCTCTATATTATAACTTTTTAAAATTTCTCAATTACTTTGTACATGCTCATCGTGTCAAAACAAAACTTGGGTCATTGGACTCGTATCTTTATGTTGGTCATATATACAAGTTTTGTTTGATTCTGAGAACATTGACCATAACATTGATTTGTGGGACCCGCAATTCGACTCAACGTGCGATTTTGTGATCGGCTCATCAAAATTTAATTCTGGACATATCGTGAGTTTATAACGTCGTTCTAGTTTCATTAGACATATAGTTTGCTGATTTTGAGAAATTTATATCTGGTATATTTTTTGGTACAAAGTGGACCCACTTATGGATCTCGTTTGACCCAAAACTGTTATTTTTGTCCCTATGTCCAAATTGGACTTATAGGTAATCTATTTTTACTATTTTACTTATTCTGAGAATGTTGGTGATGTTATTCTTAGCATCCGGAGGCATTTTTTTAGATTCCCTCTTTTTTGCGACTATTGACTTATCCAGATCACTACATTGACGCCACCTTGCCACCATTAAGGATCCAGACAAGTATACCTTGATATGATACTATCTTTACTCTATATTTACAGTATGCCACTTGTATATTCTATTATTGATACCACTCTGGATTATATAACTGTGCGTCCAAGCTATACTTGGGTGCAAACGACTGGGTTAGTCGTTCCCGTGTCTTGTATTTACTTTATGCATGTGAATATAGTTTTAGGCGACTACCTTATGATAGGAGGATATACTTATATCTTCTTTGGCCATGACACCCACATGACATGACAGAGACATCTTGTTAGGGGCACGGACTGTGTATTTGACTGGCCATCGGTACGTAAGGAACGTGTGACGGATAAAAAATATAACTGTTGTGATTAATGTATTAGAGACTTTGACAATTATAAACTGGATATGTTGTATATACGACTTGGTCATTCTTGGGAATACGGGAGAGGACAATCACTAGACTCATAGAAACTTTTACACTTCTCCCCGATGATAAAAAAAGATGTCTTATGTAGACAAAGGGTTCTAGTCTTGGATAAGTGTTAGGCCTACATATTCATCCAGAGCTCCCATACGTATGACGATGTCTTCTAAATTGCCCATTTAGGCGGTTAGAATCACCCTTGCATTTTTTATAAGTTATTTTAGTTTATATATCTCGTATATTATGTATCTTGTTACGTCCCTCTGAGGACCTGATTCTCTTCCAGATTTGCAGTATTGATTGTCGTTGAGTTCTTCTGGAGCTACTGATAAGTATCAGCTCGGTATGCAAGTATTATGATTTGGTACGTGTATTATATCTTCCGTAGTTATAATACATTTTCCTATTGCTTTCTTATCAGCTATTACAGCCTAGTATTTGTAGACACTTATTATTCATTTTGAGTCTATTTGGACAAGTATTATATGGGGTGCATAGTATGATACATGTTGTCCATTCTTATATTTTATATTCTTGTGGATTAAGACATAGCTATATTTATTGTGTCATCTAGATAGTGACCCCTACATAACAGCTTATACATATTTGAGCTGAACTGGACTCCACTTGATATGTAGCTGGACTTTGCCACATGACCTGGTCCTATGTATTTTTTAGATTGAGGTGTGACATGGATTTTGTGGTAGCTCATGTAGGTCAGATCATATCATTACGGTTACGTTACTATACAGAACTAGCCTACATTAGTATATGTGTATTAGGATATCAATCCACAATCGCTATTGAAATATCCTTTGATTTTAACTATCGTCTTTACACCTCATATTTGTATTCAATCATACCTTTCATGAAGTCCTTGTTATTGTTTCTCGTCTTCTCCTATTTCAGGAAGATGAACACTCGTGATTGATGACTCTTTCGATTATATTTTTTTTTTTTGTAGTATAGAAGCAATATTGATAGAATACCTCAGAGGTGGGTGATTATCTAAGTTAGGAGCGGTTATAATAGATGACTCTACTAGATAGACTGATTAAAATTGAATGGAAATTTAGATTTTTATATATGATTAGCCTTAGTAGAGAAGTTTTTTTTTATCAATGGTTATAAACTCCTACCATTTACTTAAGCATATAGAGTTGGATTAGATGTTTTACTCATTCATGAAGATTGGTTAAGAGGATAAGATAAATTTTTCTTGATGTCTGAAATGACTAGGTATACGATAATAGGGAACATACAGTTGAACTATGGGATTAGTGTAGCTCCCAAAAAAATAGGACCACCCTTATAGAAGACTTAGAAAGTATGACTTGAGATTTGTTTTTATGGATAAAATGGATCGATAAGAGATTTGTTTTTATGGATAAAATGGATCAATAAGCCTTGTACTTAAGACTAGACAAAATCCTGTATAGAATTCTATCATTACATTGAGTTTGAGAAATTTTACTTGGAGGATATAATCATAATATTGTGCTTAGGAAGGAAGTAAAATGGGAATACAATAGCATTTTAGTCAAAAGGGCTCTTACGAGAAAGATATATATTTGATGATCATGTAAAAATTGTATATTATGATAGTAGAGACAGAGAAGGATAATAGTACAGAGGGATAGGTAATAGAAGGGATAAGTTGTATAAGAATAGATGGTCATTCAGATTTAAGGTTAGACTAGTATTGGAATGACCTATCGAAACCATGATTTGAAGATTGTACATTATTAAATATTATGTCAGGAGTATTAGATCTATGTACCTGCTTAACGTAGTCTTTACCGTTACTGAATAAGTTAAGTATAAGAAGAGTTAGACTTACTTGTAAGAATTATAAAACTTGCTTATCGCTAGAAGGCGTAGATTGTTAAACGTACTGTTAAGGAGTTTTGAGATATAACATATAGGAATACAGTATAGAGCTTAACAATTGCTTGTGATTTTCATATCTTCTGTGGGTACCCATAAATAAGGACTTAAAATTAGAGATAGAGACCTTACCTTGAATAGACTAGTTATGAAAAACCTTTGATCAATAAAGGTTTGCTAGAAATCCCAAAAGGATTCTAACTAGAGAAATTAAGTTTGAATTGAGATACCCATAATGGTTATAAGAAGGAAAGAATAATAAGAGGAGACTATGTTCAAGTAGAGTAATTGAAGAAGGGTAAGGATGAAATTCTAAGAAAATTTTATTTGAAGTAAGATGGAAATTGAGGAGTGTCATAAAGTAAATTGAGACAACGATTACAATAAAGATTATCTACAATGAAGTAATAAGAATTACGAAGAGTGCATCACTTAAGTAAGTTGTGTGGCGGTAAATTCAATCTTAAGGGTTGAAACTCAAAAAAAGGAATAAGACGGTTATCTCAAAGTGTTTGCCATTTAAATCAAAAGGAAGAACAAAGAGAACTTGATTTGATTAACAAACTAGAGAGTACAGAGAAGATTCCTAAGAGACAATCTAAGTACAAGTTTATTTTGATCTGGGAGGTGACGATGGATGAGGGTTAGGAGTGTAGCAACTCCCTTTACTCCGTGGATGATCCGGACATAGAAGCTTCTCTTCTTGGTTTTAGTGTGAATCTGCAGATAGCCAGCCAGCCTTTTGGTTTGCTCTCTCTCTGAGGCAAAAAATAGTCGACCGTTTGGGACGTCCAAGTTGCCTCTATTTATAGCCATCTTGTTGATGGGTTATAGGTTCCGCATGTCCCCCTGTTTGGTGGCCGCAGGGGGCTTCTTCAACAAAATACGGTTGCAAATGTGGGCGCATATTGCGGGCAAGCCGCCACATGGATTTGGTTCAGATTTTCTGTTTGAAGAGATCTCGGGGCTGTTGTGTGCATAACTCGGTCAATTGGATACTTGATCAATACTAACTGTACAAAAAATTATCTTTGGTTGTAACAGAAAATCTTGTGAGTCGAGAGCCGCATTCTATTATAGTCGCATAGAAGCTCTCGTTTGGCCTTGGTCGGAATGACCCTCTAGCCGTATGTGGACGAGGTCACATGGGTCTTAAAGCCGCATGCATACTCTTGTTCGGCCTTGGTCAGGTGGACTCTCTGGCTGTATGATATCAAGGCCATATGGGTCTTGAAGCCACATGCGTACTCTTGTTTGGCCTCGATCTAGTGGATGTTCTGGCCGCATGATGTTGAGGCTGCATGGATCTTGAAGCCGCATACGTAGGACATATGGCATGGACGTATCTCGAGGCAATTAATGCATTAGTGTGACTTAATATCTTTTCCTGAGTCATCGTCTGAACGGATTCTGAAGCATCTCAGGGTGATAAGTGAGGTGTTAGCGCTTCTGACCGATATTGAGATCTGTGTCAGGGGATTTTATACAATCGTCCTGCTCTGTGGTCGTTCAGGCCGCATATAGTATATTATACGGCTTCTCTGCGACTTGGTTGATTAGGCTGCATGTGGTTCTCTATGACTTGATTGTTCGGGCCACATGAAGGCTATTACACAGCTTTGGTCTGGCCGTATCTATCATGCTTTATGCGGCATGAGCTCTATGCGGCCTATAATATTTTTATGCTTCTGCAAGACCCCCTTCAAAGTATCCAAAATGACAAGTTTAGAATATTTGAATAAGAAGCATGGTCGATCACTTTTGGCCGCATCAGAGTGATATATAATATAACCATGTTATCGCGTGACTCTGTGTTGTCTTATAGCACGTTCTAACAGGCTGTCAAGTCATTAATTGAGTGGATTTTGTTCGATCTTCGAGAAGATCTCTTGGGGTTCTGCACCGTCAGGTGATAAAGTGGCCCAATAACTGAGGAGTCGTCATTATTTGTGACAGTTACGGAGATCGAGATGACTCGGGATCCGAACAGCTGCTGTCTCATCTTCTGCCGCATGCTGCTGTCTATATATATGGGGTCAAATAGGAGAGAGAAAATCCTTTCCTTCTCTCATCCTCTTCTTTTTACTACTTTTCTGTCATGGCTCCCAAAGTCGTTCCCTTAGTCGTCGTCGCTGCCAATGGCAAGGGTAAGGCCAAGGACAGTAAGGGGAAGGGTCACGGCACTGAGGCGGACCCTCCGTCGTTCCCCACCGACGTTCAGTGGCCTGGCAAGGGTAGGTTGCCGGGGAAGACAAAGTGAAGTCCTAAACATAGAGACACTTTTGCACCATTGGACTGTGTTTGATAATAAACGAAAGAAATTGAAACTAGGTTTATACAAAACCCTCTCTTTGTTTACAAACAAGAAAAAGAAGTATAATTAATCCTATACGGGGATGTTAAGTACAAAAATTTGATTCTGGAGAAATATTGTTATAGGAGTCTGATCTGCGGTCGATCACTTTGTCCCTTGGACCACACGATGATGAAGAAGTGCTGTAGAAGACAAAAAAGAAGCTTCAAAGACTGCAAGAGGGATTGAACTCTCGTTGCCAAAGTAGTCAATCAACACTCTCTGGATATACTCTTTTCTCTTGAAAAATCCTCCCCCCTTTTCTCCACCTTTTCTCAACCCTTTCTCGACCCTGGACCTCCGTGGCCGGAGGTCTCTATTTATAGAGTTTAGCTACAGTCCGCGTAGAAACCGAACAGCGGAGAGAGCTGCACCTTTTACGCGGCGGTTATAATAACTGCTACCCACGTATGAATGATCTCCTGAATCTGCGTGTGACGCGTGTCCCATTATGAGGTAACGTGTATAATCGCTCATCGAAGATCACGGCATGCAAGCCACGTAGGTAACTAACCCTCGCGTAGAGATGGTTGGCATAAAAGCCAAATAACTGTCTTGTTGGCATAAAAAGCCAAATAGCTGTTCTGATGGCGTAAAAGCCAAGTAGGCATAGAAGCTGAATAATTATCAAGTTGGCGTAGAAGCCAAGTAGCTGTCATGTTGGAGAAGAAGCCAAATAGCTGTCATGTTGGCGTAGAAGCCAAATTCTGCGTAAAGCTTGATGCTACATGGATAGGTAACCAGCGTAAAGATAGCCAGCTATCCTTCTTCGACTAAGGTCTTGAGCATATTCTGGGCCAGATAGCCTTATCACGCACCTTTGCAAATATAGCCTGAGTTGGCGTATTTCGAGGAGATAGCATATGGCATACTCCTATAGTTGAAAATAGCCAGGTCGGCGTATTTCAAGGAGATAGCATACGGCGTACTCCTATAGCTGAAAATAGCCTGGTTGGCGTAATGTGCAGGGATGGTGATGTGGACATATTAGCCCTAATTATAGCTCACCCAGTCAAAAAGTAGAACCAAATCTCGTGCATTAAATGTAGAGATTTGCCCCCATCTTGCGCATTAATTGCAGAGACGTGCCTCGAGTTCTGTACGAAGAACAGCTTTTGACGTGGCAGTTGATTTCGTCTCATCCTGAGCATAAAGCTCATGTCTGCCTGTGTAGAATAGGCAGCATATTCCTTGAATGCGTAAACGATATCTTATATCAAGGGTTATGTTACTAGACGACAGTCTTGAGTTCTGTGCAGAGCAATCATTACAGCCGTCCTCTCGATCGTTGTGCAGTACTCTTTGTCATGAGTCAGATTCTCTGCTTCAACTGACAGGTTTATTCGAGGAATACGAAGAGTTCCTCGTACAACTTTTTGCTGCATTAAAAGCAGACAGGTTTTACGCCGAAGTGGCGATGTAGCAACCTTTTTATGCTGAAGCAGTTTGGGAGGACTGCTTTACGCGGGTGGTTCTGGAGCTATATTTTACGCTGAACAACGTTGAAGCTATACTGTACGCCAATGGCTTTGAAGTCATGTTTTATGCCACCCAGTGCTGGAGCTCTATTTTACGAGCTTCCTGTATGTTGAGGGTTTTACGCGTATGATTCCCCAGCGTATTTTTTATGCTTCTACAAGACCCCCTTCAAAGTTTTCAAATTCCTCGTAATTTGAAATACTTTGAATAAAGCATGAAATGGTCAAGTTTGAGTCGTTCCGCGAGGCTGATTTCTCGACAATTTTTTTAGGAATTTGTTGGGATTTGGTGTGTTCTTCTCTGCCTATATAAAGGCAAATGAGTTAACCTATTTTCCCACACTTCCTTCGCCACAAAGAGATGGTTGCCGAGCTTCGTTGGGTGGACTTGAGGAAGAAGAAGATCATGTTCTTCCAGCATATAAGGAGCCGTAAAAAGAGGCATCTTCAAGCAAATGTCCACTGCAACGATGGATCATGGAAGGATATCATAGCTTCCTTTGCTCGGGATGATCAGCAATTTTATATGGCGATTCGTCCAGGGAGAGGAAGGGTCGCATTGGACCACACAGCTTGCAAGCTGTATTCTCTCCCATTATGGCGCTGGACGAGGGTAGGCAGTTTGGCCCTGTCTTCCAGTATTTTGTTGGGTCTGAACCCCTAACACAATTTCTAGGGCATGTCTGCCATGACGTATGGAGGATGGGCTTGTAAAATTGATACATGCCCAGTTCTATATCCTTCCGCCATTAAATATTTTCTTGTTAATCGGCTGCGAAAGCCGATTAACTGCTGTAGAAGACGAAAAAGATCTACATCAATATGAGAACCTGGTACAACAGATTCTTGGTGTGATCTTAAATGAAAATGAGAAACCCTTTGTAGAAAAAGGATTTCCATCATATGTAATCATGAAGATAAAAACCCTTTGTAAACTGGATTTCCATCGTATGTAATCATGATTAATAAATTTGTCTTCTTTTACGCAAGCTGATTTGCCATATTTGCTGTGAGAAAGTCTGAATAATTTTACGCTGACTCCGATAAAAGAATATCTGATCTCGTCCCATCTTTTACGCGTATCTGAAGACGCATAAAAAGCTCCTTTAGCATTTAAGTTGAAGATCTAAACTGTCATGCTATTTTGGACGAGGAGTCGCGTAGAATTTCTGAACTGTCACTTCTTTGGTATGAAGAATTCTTGTTCAGACCATCATCTTCAAGAATGGTTTCCCAAAAATCCCTTGAAAAAGGGCGAGAAATGTCTGTTGAACAGGCCATATTTGAACTTTTGTAAAATATTCTGACTAGACTTTGGAAGAACTTCCAAAATGGCCCAAGAAGAAGAGTCATCTTCAATGCTAAACTCTGTGTGTTTCAGGCACTAGGAATGTTTTGTAGCCAAAAAAGGAGCATCTTCTGCACAAACCCTTGTAATTGGCCGTCTGTAGCTTTCGAGCGTAAAATCGTAGATTTGTAGCCTTTGAGCGTAAAAAGTTTCTGAGCATAAAATCATATATTTGTAGCCTCTGAGCGTAAAACCGTAGGTTTGTAGGCTCTCGAGTGTAAAAGCTCTTGAACGTAAAAGCATCTGAGCATAAAATCATAGATTTATAGCCTCTGAGCGTAAAACAGTAGATTTGTAGCCTCTGAGCGCAAAAAGCTATTGAGCGTAAAATCGTAGATTTATATCCTCTCGAGCGTAAAATCTAGATCTACTGACTGTCCGTCTTCTTTTTTCAAATGATGGGCTGACGTTGTCCCAAATCATAACCGAATATTTAATATTGGATTTGGTTAGGGATTCGAAGAGTTATCCGAACTCTATAAATAGCCCAAGGTCTTGAGAGAGAAACTCTTTATCTGTCTTCACAAAACCCTTGCTTTTCAAGAACCCTTCTTCTTCGTCTCTTTCTTGAGAACTCAGATTCGCCATGGCACCTAAACAGGCTTCCACTGCTAAGGGAAAGAAGGTCTCTTCCTCTTCTCGCTCCTCTGCTCCAGCCCGAGCAACTCCCATTAGGCTGAACGAGCCCCGATCCGAGCGAAGTGCTCCGGACGTCACAGGTAAAGATTGCAAGAAGAAAAACCCTTCGCACACATTGTACGTATATGCGAACCAATACGCCTATATTTCTAATGTGTCAGCGTAAAAACTCTATCTTTTCGCAGTCTGGCGTAAAAACTCAGACTGTCAAAATTTGGCGTATACTTCCAACTTTGGATTTTATGCGCTGAATATGAATTTCGGCGTAAAAAAAATTCAAATTTTGTCAATCTGGCATAAAAGCTTAGACTGTTAGATTTTGGTATATATTGCCAACCTTGAATTTTATGCCTCGGAAATAAGTTCCAGCGTAAGACTCAAGTTTTTGCAGTCTTGGCTTAAAAGCTCAGACTGATAATCTTTGGCGTAAACTGCAAGAGAGTATCGTCTAGTGTAGAAGCTAACTTGTTTTCTTGCATTTTGTAGTGGACTTACGGATCCCTCTTTTGGCTGAGGTGATGGGCTCTGTTGCCGGGATGCTGAAATCAAACTATTTGGAGGACTTGTCCCATGTGACATTTCCCATTTCTGGAGCCAATTATCCTGAAGAAAGGGGAACCTTAATCTCGTCCCAAGGAGAACGCATGTTGTTGAGTATGATCAGTGGGGAGCCCCTGACATACATAGACGGGACGGAGTATAAGAAATAAGGTTTCTTGTTCGGGGATGTTATCGACAAACAGTCACAGACTAAACCCAAGAAGGAGGATTGGGTGTTTACTGCTGAGGGCACGGTCATGTATCTGCCTCGGATGCACAGGGATTACCCTATCTAGGCATTCTTCCATGCCACCCATCCCAGGAAGATGGTATGGACTTTGACTCCCGATCTTCACGGCCGACCGGGGAAGATCTTATACAACAAGGGATACGACCGGAGGGCCTATATGAGTCGTCCTTCAGGCCCTGTTATGCCCTTTAGGGGATTGTTGCCGGGTAGTGTCCCGAGTGAGGATACTTCGATGATCCAGTCGATTCAGATATCGACCTTCTGTAATGACTTTATGGGGCAGGGAGGAATGTACCCCAGGGTCAACCCTCGGACCAGTGGATGGCTTAGCCCAGGGAATCTTCGATGGGCCAGTTTGACTGCCTGGGCCCTGAAACACTTCCAGACGGAGCTGAAAAGTATTAGCTTATTCGCGGCAGTGAGCGCCACAAGTGTTGGGCTGCCTGTCAATCCTAACTTGTTTTTAGCCTTGATGGAGCGATACAACTCGCTCACTGGGACTTTTGCCACTCCGCTGGGTGAGTTGGGCTTAGCCCTTCATGAGATGGCAAAAATTTCAAAGCTGCCGATGGGGGATGCTCCTTATGAAGAGTACGTTCCTACAAACTGGGAGTTGAGGGATACAAACCCTCGGGCAGTGGCAGTATATTAGGAGCTGACTATCTTGTCTGTACCACTTTTTATAATGAGTCATCTGATTTGGCTCATATCAACAAGTGGGCAACCTATCTCTTCTTCCACCAGGCCAGAAATGTTAAGCCGGACAAGGTGGTAGATAGCCGAGATAGGTGTTTGTGGTATTAAACAAAAGAATAAAAGTGTATTTCAATGACTGGGTTTATGCGAAACCCGTACCCTTTGGTTTACAAACAAACTTGTACAATATAATTATATACGAGGATGTGGGAGTACAATTTATTTAATCTGGCTATAAATTGCTATAGGTGTCTGATCTGCAGTCGATCACTTTAGCCCTTGGACCACACGATATTAAAGAGGTGTCGTAGAAGACAGGTAGTAGCTTCGAAGGTTGCAGGAGAGGGTGGATGCACGATACCAAAGTCGTCGATCCCTGCTCTTTGCCTGAGCTCCGGTCTCTCTCTCTCTCTCTCTCTCTCTCTCTCTTTTGACCTTTTGATCTGGTATTAGTTTTTATTAACCATGTTTCCGACCCTCCAATTTGTCGACCTTGTTCATTTTTTTCCCCCTTGTTCCCCATTGATAGGGGCCTCTATTTATAGAGTTTTGGTGACAGTGACCACTCCGTCGGTGTAAAAACCGAGGAGTGGGAAGTACAGCACCTCTTTACACAACGGTTAAGATAACCAATGCCTGCGTATAGATGACCTTTTGAGTGAGCATGTGACGCGTGTCCAACTAAGGGGACAAAACGCGTATATTTGCTGCGAAGATCACGGCGTAGAAGATACGTAGGTAGGTATCCCTTGTGTAGAAGAGGTTGGCGTAGAAGCCAAATGACTGTCACCTTGGCGTAGAAGCCAAGTAGGCATAGAAGCCGAATAGGCATAGAAGCCGAACAGGCATAGAAGTCGAACAGACGTAGAAGCCGAATAGGCATAGAAGCCGAATAGGCATAGAAGCCGAATAGTCGTAGAGGCCGAGTGGTCGTAGAGACTGAGTGGTCGTAGAGACTGAGTGGGCGTAAAAGCCGCGTGAGCACAGATCCTGAATGGGCGTAGAAGCCACTGCGTACCGTGCCAAAGTGCTGATGTGGACGTCTTAGCCGGAATTACGGCTTTTGAAGATATAATCAAATCTCTTGCTGAGATTTGCCACCATCTTATGCATTAAATGCTGAGGCATGTTTTGAAGGTCTCCAGCCCTTCTGTGCATCCGTCGCAGAGACGTGCCTTGAGAGAAACTATCACCGCTCTGTACAATTGGACGTGGAGACGTGCCTCGAGTCCCGTACGAAGTGCAGCTTTTGACGTGGCAGGCGGTTTGTCTACTGCGGAGCGTAAAATAGCTCATGTTTGCCTGTATAAAATAAGGCAGCATATTTCCTTGTACGCGAAAGAGCGGTTTACGCTGAGGGGACTTCAGTAAACGATGGTTCGTTGATGTTTTAACCAAATTCTCTGCATTAAATGCAAAGATCCGCCATCATACTGTGGGGTGCGCCCCGAGGGGTCTGCCATCGTTTCCAGCCATCGTCTGGGTAGCCGTACAGCACTTTTTGTCAGGAGTCAGAGGTCAGATTCACTGCGTGACTTAACAGGTTCATTTCGGGGAAGACGAAGCGTTCCTCGTACGCTTTAACGCTGCTTTGAGAACGGATGAGTTTTACGCCATGGAGGCGATGAAGAACTCTGTTTACGCTGGAGCGGCCTAGACGTACTGCACTTACGCGGATGGTCCTTTGAGCTTATTCTTTCACGCTGTGTTTTGGCATAAAAAGCTCTATTGTACGCTTGATGGCTCTGAAGGCCCCTGTTTACGCTGCTCTGCATTAAGAGGCTACGTAGATCCTCCCAGCGTATTTTTCATGCTTCTACAAGACCCCCTTTAAAGCTTTTAAATTCCTCGGAATTTGAAACGCTTTGAATGAAGCATGAACGGCCCCTCGTAACTCGAAACGTTTCTGAATGGAGCGTTAAAACGGTCGATGCTGACTTTATGGCAGATTTATTGGGGACCGCTGTGATCTCTTTCGCCTATAAAAAGGCTGGGGGAGTTAGCCTGTTCTCCCTACATTCCCATTACCATCCAGAGATGATCGCCGGAGTTCATCGGATCGACCTGAGGAAGAAGGAGATCATGTTCTTCCAGCATGTAGGGAGCCAAAAAAGACGGCATCTTCGAGCAAGTGTCCACTGCAACGATGGATCATGGAAGGATATCTTAGCCTCCCTTGCTCGGGATAATAAGCAACTTTGTATGGCGTTGCCCCGGGAGAGAGGAAGGGTCGTCTTTGACCACACAGCTTGCAAGTGCTGTCTTCTCTCGTTGCCTCCGGTGACGAGAGGCAGACAGACCGGCTAGAGTGGCGGTGGTCTGTAGGAAAGCAGAATTACCCTGCCTTTCTTCTATTGGAGGATGGGTCATCTGCCCAGTTTTGTATCCTCCTGCCACTGATCATCTTCTTGGAAGAAGAGGAAGACCATCACAGGCGCGAGACCCAGTCAGAGCGGCTTCTCGGTGTGGTCTTCAGACGATGACGAGGGGCCCCCCTTTGTCGACGGAGTTTCCCTCAGTTGTAATCATGAAAATGAAAAGAAAACCCTTGTAGATTGGATTCCCTCATATGTAATCATGACTTTGATCTTTAATAAAATTGTCTTCCTTCTTCATATGATCATCTTGCCATACGTTGCTGTAAAGTCTGAATATGTGTAGCTTCAACACGTCTGAATCTTTATGCCGACTCTGATAGAAAGAGTATTAGGCCCTGTCCTTTATGCATAACGAATAGTCCATAGAACGTTGTTTAAGCATTTTGAACATTTAGAACTGTCCTGTTGCTAGGACTGAGGGACCGCGTAGATCTCTGAACTGCTGCTTCTGATGAGCAGAAATTTTGTTCAGACTTCGTCTTCAAGAATAATCTCTCGAAACTCCCTTGGAACAGGGTCGAGGTTTTGGCTGTCAAACTGATTTTGCCATCTTGATAGACGAGATGTTCAGACTGGAGTCTAGATGAACCTCCAATTTTGGACCCGAGAAGAGTAATTTCTCAATGTTTGAACTCTATATGCTTCGGGTACTTGGGATGCTCCGGGTCAAGAACGAGTATCTTCTGTGTGAACTCTTGGCAATTGACCGCTTTGGGGACTGTTCGAATATGCGGAAAGTCACGGAGCGTGAAATCATCAGTCTGTAGCCTCTGGGCGTAAAACACCATCGAGCGTGAAATCGTAGACTTGTGGCTCCTGAGCGTGAAGTCGTAGGTTTGTAGCCTCTCGAGCATAAAAGCTACCGAGCACAAAGGCATCCGGGCATAAAACCATAGACTTATAGCTGTCGAACGTAAAGCTGTAGATTCGTAGATGTCGAGCGTAGAAAGCTCCTTTAGCGTAGAACTGGAGATCTGTAGCCTGTGAGCGTAGAACACCATCGAACGTGAAATCATAGACTTGTGGTTCCTGAGCGTGAAGTCGTAGGTTTGTAGCCTCTCGAGCATAAAAGCTACCGAGCACAAAGGCATCCGGGCATAAAACCATAGACTTATAGCTGTCGAACATAAAGCTGTAGATTCGTAGCTGTCGAGCGTAGAAAGCTCCTTTAGCGTAGAACTGCATATTTGTAGCTCCTGAAAAGAAAATTTCTTCGAGCGTGAAGTTTACGGATCTGTTGCTTCTGAGTGTAAACTGAGCACCACCGAGCGTGAGATCATCGATTTGGTATCTGCTGAGCGTAAAGTCGTAGGTTTGTGGCCTCTCGAGCATAAAAGCTACCGAGCACAAAGGCATCCGGGCGTAAAACCATAGACTTATAGCTTGTGAGCGTAAAACCGTAGATCTGTTGCTGTCGAGCGTAGAAAGCTCCTTTAGCGTAGAACCTGCTGAACCGTCTTGCACGAAAAACTTTTTGAATTTGCTGACTGTCCGTCTTTCAAGGGTAGTGGGCTGACGTAGCATCCAATCATAATCCACTATTAATTACGAGATTTGGTTAGGGTCTCGAGGAGTCCGTCCGAGGATTCGAGGAGTCGACCCGAACTCTATATATATCCCAAGCTTTTGAGAGAAAAACTTTTTATCTGTCTTCTGCGAAAGATAGCTTTCGACTGTCCGAGTTTTTCTTCGTTCCTTCTCCGAACACCTCGAGTCTTCAGAAATGGTGCCGAAACAAACTCCCTCCGCTAAGGGAAAGAGTATAGATTATTCTTCTCATTCTTCTGCCCCAGCGAGGGAGTCTTCGGTCGGGCAAGGCGAACTTCCTTCTGAGCGAAGTATCCCGCCGACGAGCAGCGCACCAGGTCTTAGAGGTAGAGCCTTTGGGGTGACAAAAATGATGAAAAATCCTTCGCACACATTGAACGTGACCGTGCTAGGTCATCTTCTGTGCTGATAGCCTCTTTTGAGAAAGATGATGCACGGAGACGTTTTTATCTTTTATGCCCACATTTCTAATGTGCCAGCGTAAAGACTCCATATTTTCGTAGTTCTGAGCGTAAAAGCTCTGGCTACCGAAAATTGGCGTATATCGTAAAATTTGAGTTTTACACTTGTGGAGGGGATTTCCAGCGTAAAATAACCAAATTTGTACAATCCTGCGTAGAGCACAGACTATCGTTTCTTTGGTCTGTATGTTTGTGCAAGATTTGCAATGACATATTTTCCTTGCACTTTTGCAGTTGATTTGGGTGAGTCTCTACTGGCCGAGGTGATGGGCTCCGCTGCCGGGATGCTGTACTCGAACTACCTGGAGGATCTGTCCCACGTGGCATTTCCCATCTTCGGACCCCAGTATCCTGAGGGAAGGGAGTTTTTGATATCGGCTCAGGGCGAGCGGACGCTGCTGAGCATGATCAATGGCGAGCCTTTGACATATGTAGACAGAGAGCAGTACATAAAGCCGACTTTTCTCTTTGGGGACATGATTGATAAACAGTCCCAGACGAAGCCCAAGAGGGAGCCCTAGGTTTTCCCTGCCGGGAATTTGGTTTTGTACCTGCCAACGATGCCAAGGGATTATCCCATCTCGTCTTTCTTCCACGCGACGCATCCCAGGAAGATGTCGTAGCTACTGCTCCAGGTAACGGAGCGAGATTGCCTGTGTGGCCGAGGCAGATGGGAGAATCTTTCCCAAGGTTAGCAGCGGGTAAAGCTCCCGCCGTGTCAGCGAGCATGTCTGGCGAGATTCCAGCTGATGAACCTCGACCGCATCTTGGTGAAGGCTTGACGGAACTCTTGGCGATGTCGGTCGGCCCACCTCCTTCTCTAGGTATGACAGTTCGTATTACGTCATTAAGGCGTGGTTTTGCTACATCGGCTGCAGATGCGTCGTATATGCCGTTGGCTCCGGGTAAATATCATCTTTATGTCTCCCTTTAGAAAGATTACCATCATACTGATATCAACTTTCTTGTCCTTTTCTCAGGGGATGGCGTCCACGGAGAGCACAGCGTTAAAGCGCCTTCTGGCTCTGCTCCGGCTCCTGGCGATGATGTGGAGGCGCCTGACTTCGAGGAGGAAATGTTCTCAGGGGCTAGCTCATCCAGAGTGGTTTCGTCATCTCAAGAGGAGGACGAACCCGCCATCGTGACCTCGCCCCTCGCGAGTATGCCGATGACTTCGATCGTTGTCGTCGCACCTTCTTCGGTCGCGCCACGCATCGAGGCGGCGGCTGTGGCCACCTCGTCTGCAGTTATCCCTGGAGAGGGACTTGCTGATATCGCGGCCACTCTTGGCGTTCAGTCAGATCTAGTTGCGTTGACCGAGCAACATACCAGTCTCTTTTACACCGGTTTGAAAATGATGATATCAATGGTGTTGGCGAAGAGTCTAGATTTTGAGCGCCTGAAGAAGACTTCTCAGTTTTTGATTGGGGCCATCAGGGAGCTCGACGATCCTGGGGTAGCTGACGCTCTGGAGGCGGTGGTTAATGGTTTAGAGCAACCCATTAACGAATACTTGCAGCTGACTCGGGGCAGCTTCGATGCTGAGGTCCAGACCAGGTACGACCATATGACTGTGCGGCTCACTACCAAGCTGGAAAGCCTAGACAACTCCATCAAGACACATGAGGTGGAGATGGATAGAAGAAAAGCTGTCGTGGCAGAGGCTCTCGCTCTTGAGATGAAGTGCCGATCCGAGCATGACGGAAATGTAGCGAGGGCCTCCAAGCTGAGAGAAAAACTCGCTCGGGCAGAGGAGTGGGCTTCTCAATCGTTGGCGGGCCTAGACGTAGCGACTGGGCAATTGAGCGCGGCACGACGGGATTTGGACCGTGCGGAAGCTGCCTGCGCGGGCTGCCTTCAGGCAAGGGCTGAGCTGTCCTGTATGAATACCCCCGAGGCACGGCTGGAGTGGGCTCGCGCCGATGCCTTGGTTCTTAGGAATGAGAGGATAGCTGCATTGGAGCGGCTGATTCACAATCTGACTACTCTGCCATCATGATGTATCCTTTCTCTTTTTGCTTCCCTAGATGTAATTCTGCTCTTTATCGGGAATAAATAAAAGTGACTCTTTTCTGACTTTTGTGGACCCATCATTTCGGAATATAAATGACAGGTTTGGACGAGAGTGATATCTGATGATAAACTCTTGATAAACTTTTAGCGGGACATATCTGTTCAGAGGTCATACGGACATGATAGAATGTAACCCAACTAATTGCGTTCTGGAAGTAGTTTTGTCAGAATTGAGATCCTCGCTATATTCTACTCGAGCAGGAGAGATTAAGCATAGTACCTTTTCAGGAATTTGCCGTTGATAGGAGCCACTAACAGGTCTCCATTAGGCTGGGCTATCCTGTAGGCGCCGTTCGAGAATGTTGTCTCGATCACATAAGGGCCTTCCCACTTGGGCTGGAATTTGCCTTTACTTCTGTGAGTAAGAATCATCGGCCTTCTTACGGCTAGAACTAGCTCGCCGACTTTGAACACTCTTTCTTTCACTTTACGATTGAAGGTTTTGGAAATACGTGCTTGGTACAGCGCGATGCGCTGCTGAGCTTGTAGGCGTTTCTCGTCTAACCCTTCTTGCTCTTGAAGCCTTAACAGGTCATTCTTTTCTCGAGTCAGCTCACTAGTTACGGCTATCCTGAGTGACGGGATCTGGATTTCAATAGGGAGAAGTGCTTCTCTCCCGTAGACCAGCGAGAATGGGGTACAACCTGTCGGTGTTCGTACCGTTGTGCGGTATACCCAGAGACATTCGCCCAGCTTCTCATTCCAATCTCTCTTGTTTGAAGAGACAAATTTCTTCAAGAGTTTGATAATGGTTTTGTTGAAAGCTTTCGCCAAACCATTAGCAGCTGGATAATATGCCGTAGAGGCAATATTGTGTATCCGATTTTTATCGCAAAATCGATGAAACGCTTGACTGATGAACTGAGGCCCATTGTCGTGAATTATCCTCCGGGGTATCCCGAAGTGATAAATGACGTGATGCTTGATGAAGCTGATCACATTAGACGCCTTTACCTCAGCGAGGGGGATCGTCTCTACCCATTTGGAGAAGTAATCCGTGATGGCCAGTATGAACTGGTGACCGTTGGAAGAAGACGGGTGAATAGGACTAATGATATCCATACCCCATGCTTCGAAAGGCCAGGACGCAACCGTAGGATGTAGATATTCAGACGGTTGATGTATGAAGTCTGCATGAACCTGACAGGCTCTGCATTGTCTTGCATACCGTATTGCATCTGCGATCATAGTAGGCCAGTAATAGCCCATTCTTCTGATGCGATCCTGTAGCTTAGGACCGGGTTGATGCGTTCCGCATACGCCGTCGTGAGTTTCCCGAATAATCTGCTATGCTTCGTCTTCAGATAGACATCTTAATAGCAGTCCGTCGTAGGTCTGACGATATAGGCATTGTGAAGATGCATCGTAGTAGAAGCGCAATGATCGCCTTTTGACGGATACTGCTTCTTTGGGGTCCTCCGGTAAGATTCCGTATGCAACGAAATCCATGAAGGGACTTCTCCAGTCTTTTCTGGAGGGATCTGCGTTCACAGCGTGGCTGCATTCTATGTGAAAGTTGTTCTTCACACAGAATAAATCTCTGTTAAGAAGGATTACTGAATCCTGCCTTCTAATAGGGATGGCTAAATCTGCAGCTAGACTAGCTAAGGCATCAGCTTCTAGATTCTGAGATCGAGGTACATGCTCTAGGAAGAACCCTTTGAATGTCATGGCTATCTCGACCGTCGCTCGGTGATAGGGGATGAGGTCTGGATTCTGGACTTCATATATTCCTCTGACTTGATTGACGATAAGTAGAGAATCACCAAATGCTTCCAGAGACTCGACCCCCAGCTCTTTGGCGACTTGGAGCCCGATTAGCAGAGCGTTGTATTCTGCCACATTGTTGGAGCAGGGCTCGCTAAGAGAATATGCTCGGTAGATGACGAGCTGATCAGGAGTGACCAGGACGACTCCTACTCCTGAAACGACGTTTCCTCTAGGACCGGTTCTGGAGGCACCATCGAAGAAGAGTTGCCACGCGTTACTTTCCATCGCGGAATTATATTCTGCAACTTCGTCGGGAATGTCCTCGTATAATTTGGAGGCCTCCGGGATCGGATGAGCAGCTAGGAAGTCAGCCAGCGCTTGGCCCTTGATGGACTTTTGCGGTACGTACACCATGTCATATGATGTTAATAGCATCGCCCAAGTCGCGAGTCATGAATTAAGAGCACTAGGCTTGCTCATCAGTACTCGAAGAGGGTTGATCCTGGAGATGATATGAATAGTCTGGCCGGCGACATAGTGTCGCGTCTTCTGGATAGCGAACATCAGAGCCAAGCATTCCTTCTCCACTGGGTTGTACCGGTGTTCGGCTCCGACCATCATTCTGCTGAGGGAGTAGATAGCCTGTTCATGACCCATGTCGTTCTTCTGTGTGAGAAGAGCTCCTAGTGAATGATCCATCGCTCGAACGTACAGCAAGAATGGTCTTCCCATGACGGGAGGCACCAGAACTGGCAGACTGGTGAGGTAGTGCTTGATATCTCCGAACGCTTGCTGACAGGCTTCGTCCCATACGAAGGATACACCTTTCTTCATGAGATGAGAAAAGGGCTGACATCTCCCTGAGAGGTTGGATATGAATCGCCGGATGTAAGCCAGATGGCCTTGAAATCCCCGGAGTTCCCTCAGATTACGGGGCGATCGCATTTCCACGATTGCTTGGACTTTGTCGGGGTCCACCTGGATGCCTTTGGCGGTGATGACAAATCCCAGGAACTTGCCACTGGATACACCCAGAAAGGACTTCGTAGGGTTTATCTTGAGTTGATATTGGCGCATTAACTCGAATACCGTCCTCAAGTCTTGAATGTGATCACCCTTGAGGCAACTCTTGACGGCTATATCGTCTACGTAACATTCCACTATTTTGCATAAATGCTCATGGAATATGTTACTCATAGCCCGTTGGTATATAGCTCCGGCGTTCTTCAATCCGAAGGGCATGACCGTATAGCAATATACCCCCAATGGTGTCCGGAAGGCAGTGTGCTTCTCGTCTTCAGGATGCATCTTGATCTGATTGTATCCTGAGAATCCGTCCATGAAAGACATGCGTTCAAAGCCGCAGGTGTTGTCGATCATGATGTCCGTGATAGGAAGAGGGAATTCATCCTTGGGGCAGGCCGCATTCAGATCTCGGTAGTCGATGCAGATACGTACCTTCCCATTTTTCTTTATGACTGGGATAACGTTGGCCATCCAGTCAGGATGTTGTTCTTCCTGGATGAAACCACAGGCTATCAGCTTCTTGACTTCAGCTTCAATGGCGTCAATCATGTCCGGGCGGAACCGGCGTTGGTGCTGCTTCACAGGCTTTGAGTCGGTCAATATGTTGAGTTTGTGAGTAGCCACCTTCGGGTCTAGGCCCGGCATGTCCTCATAATCCCATGCAAAGACGTCGATGTATTCCTTTATCAGCTGTATGATTTTTTCCCTTTCAGCTGGGGGAAGATTGTTGTCACGACCCGTACCCGATGTAAGGATACTAGTCGGAAATAATGCCCAGCCTACGCCGCAGAATCGGCGGTAGAACGCTGTCTAGATAGTCTATCTAAAGTAATGAACCACCAATAATGATAGAATACTCAATCACAGAACTAAGATAGAATGAGCACAAATCAGATAAGAATAGAATAGTCATCATACAACTCATGAGTTTAAAAATAATACATCAATGAGTCTGAAGAGTAACAAATAAGCTGAAGACAAATCCAGTACAAAAGAATACTATCATACTACAAAGCTATACTCCAGGGTCAACTGTCTCAGTTGGGATAAGTCCCTCTTGAATCAGGGTCTCCGAATCTAAACCCACAACATCCTGGGGTCCATAATAGGTAGGGTACTCCTCAGTGTTATCTGGAAAAATATATCCAGTCAGAAAAGGTGCAGAGTATATCTCTAACAGCAGTTCTAATCCATGATAAAAACTATGTAACAGTAAATAGCTGTGGATAAACAAGATGCACAAAATAGATACAAGAGATATATAGACAATAAGGAAATACTGGAAAGAAATACAATAATGAACAATATGCCAATGAAACAATAATACTAATGACTAAGTGTGTGGGTACTAGCTTAACATGTGATCGGCTTGGGCAAGATACAATGCGGCCTGGCTAATCATACGTGCGGTGCATGATCAATACTATTCGCTTACCAATACTTTATTCAATAGGGATTTGATCACATATCTATACTAATACTCCCCATCCCCAACTGGTATAATAGATCCAACCACGGTATGCTATGGCACTAGATTTCCCAAGAAGAGAGCGACTCCTCCCGAAAATCGGTGTCTGTACATGTACAAGATAACCAATAAAATAATACTTGCACCATATACACCATATACCAAGGAATAACATCTCATGACGAGATCCGGATATACCAATCCGTGTAACCATAGTGTCAAGAGAAACATGTATATCTACACTAGATACAACGAACATAGAGGATATCATAAATGAGAAACTATCAGAGAATGTACTCGCCTGAAATCCAAAGAACAGTCTCACAGATGTCTGACTCGGTACCTCGAAGACCTAGATATGGAATACCACATTAATACAAGGTCCCGGAAAGAGAACAAGTCAAACTAGTCAACTCCTAGGTCAATAAATAAATTCTAAGTCAAAAGTCAACTATGGTCAACTCTAAAGTCAACTAAAGTCAAACATGGTCAAACCAAGTTCAACCTCTCAAGACATCTATATAAATAATATAGAATAAAAATACACAATTAGGAATCAAGGTCTTGATCCCAATTGGTACCCACACAAAGTATAAATAATATACACTCTAATATAAAGTATATACAAACCAATATTTATACAAATAATATAATATATTACTACTAGTATTATACCTCACAAAAGCACATATATATATAAGATATATAAATTAAAATACATAAATATATATAAAACAATTTAATAACTATATACTTATATATATATATATACATATAAACTTATAATTAAATACCAATAGTTACAACACATGCACATATTAATGTTCATATTTTACATGGCTAGAAGCACACCTAAAATATATACATTAATATACAAATAATTACATAATAATTATAAATAATATAATTACATAATTAAATACATAAATATATTTTATAAAACATTTATGTATAATTTATGTTATTAACCTAAGTACATATATAATTACATGCAAGAAAGCTACATATTATATTTGTACATCATATTAGCACACACAAGAATATATAGATCTATGCTACAATAATTACTATAATAAATACACAAAATAAATATATAATATTTATATATATTTACTAATTATAATTGAAGAATTTAAACCATACATAATTAGATCTATTCAAAAATCCACACAATTGGAGAGTATCACACCGTATCCCACTAGATCTAGGATACGCATGTGACACGAGTCCAATACACAACCAATTGTACCCCGAAGGATACAAACAAATCACAAATAATATTTATGAATAAATCAAAGTGTCAAAAGTAGATCTATGTGTCCGTATCAAAATACGACATGTTCAAAGCCCCGTGTCGGAGGGAAAACCCCCAAAATGACACGTATCACCAAATAGTTGGGATACGAACCACATGTACCAAATTATGGACACGACACTAGCCCCAAACACATAAGCTCATGTCCAATTGATCTATAGGATCAATTGATACACACAACAAAATGTAAATTCGGAATTCCAACAAAATTAACACAAAAAGCACCATAACTTTCTCCATGGGTCTCCTATGAACACAAAACAAAGTCCTATGGGTAGTAAATACATATAGGTTGATTTTACAAGATTAAATCTCATATTTAGAAGCTATTTAAATGGGAAAATCTGAATTATACCTATTGGGAGATGGATTCTCAATGAAACCTCCAATTGAGAAGAACTTGCTTCCAAATTGTAGATCCTTGCTCCTCTTTGTAGATCCTTGCTTCCTCCTTCTAGATCCTTGCTTCTCAACTTTCTAATGGTAAATTGGGAAGAATTTGGAATAAATTTGGTGGGGAATTGGAATAGGAATGGAGAGAATTTGGGAGTGGAAAATTCTAGATCTAGATTTGGAATGAGAATGAGAGGAGAGAGAAATTTCCCCCCTCTAATATAGGCCGGCCATGCCCCCTTCCCCAAGCAATTGTAAAATGTCCAATGTACCCCTTGGGGCCTCTCATGAAGAAATAATTAAGGAAGGAAGCTTCTAGTCTAATCACTTAATTAATTTAATCCATCTCCTTAACTATGGGCTTTCAAAATGGGCCAAGTCTAACTATTTAATTCATGTTGGTCCATGGGTCCAAACTACACTAGTTGGGTCTACTAAAATAAGTCCAAAATAATTAAATAACATCCAACAACAATTAAATAATACAACAAAAATTATTTACCATGCACAATATTTATTTAAATAGGAAATTACTAAAATACCCTTTTTCCTAAAATGTGGTAGTTACAAGTCTACCCTCCTTAAAATGATTTCGTCCTCGAAATTCAAAGACGAAAACTACCCCCAGAAAATTACAAAACAGAACTAAAGAATCACAACTAACTAATGAACAAAACATAACAATGAACAGAACATAACTAGAGAATTAACATACCTCAAGGTACAAACAAATATGGATAACGCTCTCGCATGTCATCCTCTCTCTCCCAGGTAGACTCCCCCGGAGAGTGATGCCTCCATGCGACGTACACCAAAGAAATAGTCTGGTTCCTCAGCACCTTCTCTCTCCGTTCCAGAATCTCAACTGGCTGCTCTGGATAGCTAAGAGTAGGGCCCACCTCTATCTTCGAGTGATCCAATACATGACTAGGATCTGCCACGTATCATCTCAACTGTGACACATAAAACATATTGTGCACTCCCTCCAATGCAGGTGGCAAGTCTAGTCTATAAGCAACTACACCGACCCTCTCTAGAATAGTGAAAGGTCCGATGAATCGCAGACTAAGCTTTCCGCCTCCACCGAAGCGAATCGTGCCTCGTGTCGGAGAAATCCTGAGAAACACCAAACCACCCACCTAGAACAAAATACCATCTTAAGAACTTAATCTATAACAAACAAGAACAAGCACAAACAAAATCTAAACTATACCTCGAACTCCAAAGGTCTTCGATGGCTATCGGCCCAATGCCGCTGTCTGTCCTGCGCCACTCGAAGTCTGTCTCTGATCAACTGAACCTTCTCCGCTGCATCCACAACCATCTCTGGCCCAAGCAAAACTCTCTCTCCAACATCGTCCCAAGACAAAGGAGTACGACACCTCCGACCATATAGAGCTTCAAAAGGTGACATCTCTATACTGGCCTGGTAACTGTTGTTGTAAGCAAACTCTACCAAATGGAGATGGTCCTCCCAAGAACCCCGAAATCTAGTACACAAGTGCGTAACATATCCTCGAGAGTCTGGATAGTCCTCTCTGACTGCCCATCTGTTTGGGGATGATATGCAGTACTGAACTTGAGCTGAGTGCCCAAACTCTCCTGCAAAGTCCTCCAGAAATGAGAAGTGAAACGACTATCTCGATCTGAGACTATGCTGATGGGAACTCCGTGTATCCTAACGATCTGCCTCACATACATCTCTGCCAGCTTCTCCGTAGACAAACCCACCTTGAAAGGCAAAAAGTGGGCCGACTTGGTCAACCTATCAACAATGACCCAAATCGCGTCTTTCCCTCCTGGAGATCATGGAAGTCCGGACACAAAATCCATAGTAATGTGTTCCCACTTCCACTCTGGAATGGGTAATAGCTGAAGTAAACCTCTTGGCCTCTGCCTCTCGGCTTTCACCTGCTGGCACACTAAGCATCTGGATACAAACTGTGCCACTTCCCTCTTCATGCCATACCACTACACACTCTTTCGCATATCCCGATACATCTTGTTAGCACCTGGATGTATGGAATACTAAGAGCAATGCGCTTCCTGCAATACCTCCTCGTGCAACTCCCCACTAAGCACACACAATCTAACTCCATGCCTCAAGGATCCATCCTCTGCAATAGTGAAATCATCCTCCAATCCTGCTCTCACTTGAGCTCTGATACTCCTCAAGGATACATCATCATACTGTGCTGCCTTGATCATGTCCATCAAAACTGAGTGTATCTGCAATCCCCACATTTGCATAGCACACCCAGGAACAATCACCTCAATGCCCAAGCTCTCCAAGTCCTCCAACAAATATCGATCCTGCGTCAAGAACATAGCTACCGGATACCTGCTCAAAGCATCGGCAACTACATTGGCTTTCCCAGGATGATATTGTAAAGAGATATCAAAATCCTTCATCAGTTCCAACCACCGACGTTGCCTCATGTTCAACTTCTTCTGCGTGAAAACGTACTTCAAGCTTTTGTGGTCTGTGAAGATCTCCACACGCTCTCCGTACAAATAATGTTTCCACAACTTCAGGGCGAATATGACAGCTGCCAACTCCAAATCATGGGTAGGATAGTTCTTTTCATGAGGACGCAATTGCCTGGATGCATAGGCAATCACCTTTCCATGCTGCTGAAGAACACAACCTAAACCCTTCCCCGATGCATCACTATAAATAGCGAAACCTCCGGACCCTGATGGCAACGTCAAAATAGGAGCAGACGTCAACCTCTTCTTCAACTCCTCAAAAGCAACCTGGCAATCCTCCATCCAAACAAACTCCACATCCTTCCTTGTGAGTCTGGTCATCGGCTCGGCAATCCTCGAAAAATCTTACACAAACTTCCTGTAATAGCCTGCCAATCCCAAGAAACTCCTGATCTCTGCTACTGAACTCGGAGTATTCTAAGATTCCACTGCTGAAATCTTCTTCGGATCTACTGAAATACCATCACCAGTCACAACATGCCCTAAGAATTCTACTTTGTCCAAGAAAAACTCATATTTGGACAACTTCCCATACAGCTTCTCCTTCCTCAGCACATCCAACACAATCCTCAAATGCTCCTCATGCTCCTCCGGTGTCCTCGAGTATATGAGTATGTCGTCGATGAACACCACCACAAACTTGTCAAGGTACTGGTGGAACACCTTGTTCATCAAGTTCATAAATACCGCCGGTGCATTAGTCAAACCAAACGGCATCACCATAAACTCGAACTGACCATACCGAGTTCTAAAAGCAGTCTTCGGTATGTCCTCCGGCTTCACCTTCACTTGATGGTAGCCTGATCTCAAATCTATCTTAGAAAACACCTTCGCACCACTCAACTGATCAAACAGATCATCAATCCGTGGCAAAGGATACTTATTCTTGATAGTGAGATTATTCAAAGCCCTGTAATCAATGCACATGCGTACTGATCCATCCTTCTTCGGTACAAACAATACCGGGGCTCCCCATGGTGAAGAACTCAATCTGATAAACCCCTTATCCTGCAATTCGTCCACCTGCTTCTTCAACTCGACCAGCTCGTTGTTGTTTACTCTATAGACATGTTGCGAAATTGGTTCTGCACCTGGCACCAAGTCTATAGAAAATTCAACATCTCGATCTGGCGGCAATTCTGGCAATTCCTCAGGAAATACATCCAAGAATTCTGCTATCAACGGATGCGGCAACTCCTTGTCTTCCACCATAGCTCCACAAATAATGCCTTCTTCCTGCTCCGCAGCTCCTCTAGCAAACTCGAACTCTGGCTCTCCTGGCGAACCAAACAAAACTCTACCTCCTCTACAGTCTATGCTAGCACGGTGCCTACTCAACCAATCCATCCCAAGTACAATGTCGTAGCTCGGAAGTGGCATTACAAGTAGACACGCACTCAACTCTCGGCCTCCCAGAGTAACTCTCCGATCCTTGCAAATATCATTAACCAGGATAATGCCTCCCCCGATCATGATCTTGTAAGTCCTAAGCAAAGACTCAGCTACCAAACCATGCTTCAGAGCAAAAGAAACAGATACAAAACTATGGGAAGCACCACTATCAAACAAAGCTAAAGCTGGAATAGAATCAAGAAGAATAGAACCTGCGATAACATCTCCGGTGGGTTCCTCCTCTTCGACGGTCATAGCAAACGCTCGTCCCTGCCGAGCACCTCCCTGCTGTTGATACTGGACAAAACGCTGCTGCTGTGTCGAAAGCGGTCCCCTCGGCTGTGCTGCAGGTGGTCTCGTCTGTGTCCTCGGAGCTGGAGCTGCTCCCTGAACTGCACGACGAGGACACTCCCTTGATTGATGCCCTTCAGTATCACAATACAAACAAACTCCTAGCCTCCTCCTGCATACTTCCCAGATGTGGCCGGGCTTCTTGCAGAAGTTGTATGGAGCTTGCTGTAACTGTCTCTGCTGCTGAGGTGCCTAGTGAAAAGGCGCTCTAGCTGGAGTCTGGTTCTGCTGTGGCTGCTGGAAAGGTCTGGACTGGAAATGAGGATGTTTGGCAGATACTGCACTGCCATTGGCCCCCAGAAAAGAATCACAGTCTCTCTTGGTCTTCAAACCCAGATCCCGCTCAACCTTGCGTGCCTCCGCAAGTATCTCCGAGTATGTCTCATAAAAAGACGGAATGAGAATCAATATGGCACATGATGTAAGATACTCAAGAAAAGGACAGTTTAAGGGATCAAGTATCAATGTCAAAGGAGAATAGTTGAATCAAAAGAATTTTTCTAGATGTGATTGAGTATCTCAGCCTATATCCTATATCCTATCGCAGGCTCGCAGTAGTACAACTAAGTTGTCGCACTACCACGATATCACATACTTGTGAAGCTAGACCTGCATGGGCCACCATCAAAAATGTGTCACGACCCGTACCCGATGTAAGGATACTAGTCGGAAACAACGCCCAGCCTACGCCGCAGAATTAACGGTAGAACGCTGTCTAGATAGTCTATCTAAAGTAATGAACCACCAATAATGATAGAATACTCAATCACAGAACTAAGATAGAATGAGCACGAATCAGATAAGAATAGAATAGTCATCATACAACTCATGAGTTTAAAAATAATACATCAATGAGTCTGAAGAGTAACAAATAAGCTGGAGACAAATCCAGTACAAAAGAATACTATCATACTACAAAGCTACACTCCAGGGTCAACTGTCTCAGTTGGGATAAGTCCCTCTTGAGCCAGGGTCTCCGAATCTAAACCCATAATATCATGGGGTCCATAATAGGTAGGGTACTCCTCAGTGTTATCTGGAAAAATATATCCAGTCAGGAAAGGAGCAGAGTACATCTCTAACAGCAGTTCTAATCCATGATAAAAACTATGTAACAGTAAATAGCTGTGGATAAACAAGATGCACAAAATAGATACAAGAGATATATAGACAATAAGGAAATACGGGAAAGAAATACAATAATGAACAATATGCCAATGAAACAATAATATTAATGACTAAATGTGTGAGTACTAGCTTAACATGTGATCGGCTTGGGCAAGATACAATGCGGCCTGGCTAATCATACGTGCGGTGCATGATCAACACTATTCGCTTACCAATACTTTATTCAATAGGGATTTGATCACATATCTATACTAATACTCCCCACCCCCAACTGGTATAATAGATCCAACCACGGTATGCTATGGCACTAGATTTTCCAAGAAGAGAGCGACTCCTCCTGAAAATCGGTGTCTGTACATGTACAAGATAACCAATGAAATAATACTTGCACCATATACACCATATACCAAGGAATAACATCTCATGACGAGATCCAGATATACCAATCCGTGTAACCATAGTGTCAAGAGAAACATGTATATCTACACTAGATACAACGAACATAAAGGATATCATAAATAAGAAACTATCAGAGAATGTACTCGCCTGAAATCCAAAGAACAGTCTCACAGATGTCTGATTCGGTACCTCGAAGACCTAGATATGGAATACCACATTAATACAAGGTCCCGGAAAGAGAACAAGTCAAACTAGTCAACTCCTAGGTCAATAAATAAATTCTAAGTCAAAAGTCAACTATGGTCAACTCTAAAGTCAACTAAAGTCAAACATGGTCAAACCAAGGTCAACCTCTCAAGACATCTATATAAATAATATAGAATAAAAATACACAATTAGGAATCAAGGTCTTGATCCAAATTGGTACCCACACAAAGTATAAATAATATACACTCTAATATAAAGTATATACAAACCAATATTTATACAAATAATATAATATATTACTACTAGTATTATACCTCACAAAAGCACATATATATATAAGATATATAAATCAAAATACATATATATATAAAATAATTTAATAACTATATACTTATATATATATACATATAAACTTATAATTAAATACCAATAGTTACAACACATGCACATATTAATGTTCATATTTTACATGGCTAGAAGCACACCTAAAATATATACATTAATATACAAATAATTACATAATAATTATAAATAATATAATTACACAATTAAACACATAAATATATTTTATAAAATATTTATGTATAATTTATGTTATTAACCTAAGTACATATATAATTACATGCAAGAAAGCTACATATTATATTTGTACATCATATTAGCACACACAAGAATATATAGATCTATGCTACAATAATTATTATAATAAATACACAAAATAAATATATAATATCTATATATATTTACTAATTATAATTGAAGAATTTAAACCATACATAATTAGATCTATTCAAAAATCCACACAATTGGAGAGTATCATACCGTATCCCACTAGATCTAGGATACGCATGTGACACGAGTCCAACACACAACCAATTGCACCCCGAAGGATACAAAAAAATTATAAATAATATTTATGAATAAATTAAAGTGTCAAAAGTAGATCTATGTGTCCGTGTCAAAATACGACATGTTCAAAGCCCCGTGTCGGAGAGAAAACCCCCAAAATGATACGTATCACCAAATAGTTGGGATACGAACCACATGTACCAAATTATGGACACGATACTAGCCCCAAACACATAAGCGCATGTCCAATTGATCTATAGGATCAATTGATACACACAACAAAATGTAAATTCGGAATTCCAACAAAATTAACACAAAAAGCACCATAACTTTCTCTATAGATCTTCTATGAACACAAAACAAAGTCCTATGGGTAGTACATACATATAGGTTAATTTTATATGATTAAATCTCAGATTTAGAAGCTATTTAAATGGGAAAATCTGAATTATACCTATTGGGAGATGGATTCCCAATGAAACCTCCAATTGAGAAGAACTTGCTTCCAAATTGTAGATCATTGCTCCTCTTTGTAGATCCTTGCTTCCTCCTTCTAGATCCTTGCTTCTCAACTTTCGAATGGTAAATTGGGAAGAATTTGGAATAAATTTGGTGGGGAATTGGAATGGGAATGGAGGGAATTTGGGAGTGGGAAATTCTAGATCTAGATTTGGAATGAGAATGAGAGGAGAGAGAAATTTCCCCCCTCTAATATAGGCCGGCCATGCCCCCTTCCCCAAGCAATTGTAAAATATCCAATGTATCCCTTGGGGCCTCTCATGAAGAAATAATTAAGGAAGGAAGCTTCTAGTCTAATCACTTAATTAATTTAATCCATCTCCTTAACTATGGGCTTTCTAAATGGGCCAAGTCTAACTATTTAATTCATGTTAATCCATGGGTCCAAACTATACTCGTTGGGTCTACTAAAACAAGTCCAAAATAATTAAATAACATCCAACAACAATTAAATAATACAACAAAAATTATTTACCATGCATAATATTTATTTAAATAGGAAATTACTAAAATACCCTTTTTCCTAAAATGTGGTAGTGATAATTGTCACTGATAAATATTGGCTTTGGCGAAAGTTCACCCCCAACATCAATTTGGATAACTTCGTCTTTGCTGGGAGGTTCTCTTTGCTCGAAGCGGAATTTCCACTGCGTATCCATTTGTTGAGCCCAAGAGTCATTCTCAAACGGCTCAGAATCCTGTTCATCTGCTCCTAAGGGATCTGTCACCACCATATTTACTGATAGTGTTTGTTCGAGAGCATCAGTTGAGTCGGGGGGCGACGAGCCGTTCTGGGAGGAGAAAAAGTTGTCCTCGTCTGACTTGGAAGACGTAAGGGAGGTGGCATACCCTAACCTGAAACGAGTTTGTCGATAGCGGGGGTCGTCGCGCGGCGGCGTTCGTCTGCCTCTTCCGTAGTTGAGGCCTGGCTTCCGTTTTAAGTCGTAGCCCATGTTTTGCATGATCTTCAGCGCTTGTGGGCTGTATCGGTGAACTTGCATTTTCCCAGTATCATCATTAAAAGAATCTTCCTGGATAGCTGGTTGATTGCGCATACGGCCGAAGAATATTGGACGCTGACTGCTGCAGGTAGGCGGGACAATGAAGATAGAATCCTCATGGGGTCCATACGTTGTGATGATATTGGATGATGACGCTACTTCCCAGACATACGGACGGTAGGAGTTTATAGCTTCCAAGAATTTTTGTGCTATGAGTTCTACCTCGTCGCGGGGAGTGGATTCCAGTTTTGGTATTTGAGCGTCAATATACTGGAAATGGGGATGTTTATTACCATCTGAAATTTCGTTCCTGGTTGCATTTACATCAGTCGGCTGCCTGTCGCGCCGAAGGTTGATGACCAAGGGTGGGGGCTTTCGGTGCAAAGTGATCACGAGAGGATCACTCCCTTCTCCTGACCTGGTCTTGTTCAGGTGGATAGCCATGGGCTCTATGGCTTTTGGACGACTGGTTCGTCCTTTCACTCTGATTGACAGCGGTAGTGCGGCAGAGGGTTCTTCTGGCTCCCGGTGGGATTCCTTCTCTGCGTCGCCTGACACTTCTTCCGTGTGGTCTTGGGAGTACAATACGGCATCAGAATAGTAGGATTCTATTCCTTTGAACGGGTTTAGGTCAGCCACCTCCGTTTGTACCGTTTCTTGTGTGTCTACATATTTAAGGCATTGATGTAGGGTTGAAGGAACGATGTTGTGGTCGTGGATCCACGGTCTCCCCAGTAAAATGTTGTAGGATACCTCTGAATCGATGATGTAACATGTGACCACCGATCTAAGGTTGCCGATCTGGATCCTCAGGCGAATCTTCCCCAATGGCTTACTTCTTTCGGCATTGAAACCCACGATCGTAGTGGTGGTGTAAGCCAATTCGCTGGTAGAAATTCTCAGCGGTCTGAGTAGGCTGTGAGGGATGATGCTGATCGACGATCCCAGATCTATGTGAATCCAATCGACCTCCATGGAACCGACGTACCCGGTGTAATAGAGGGGCCTGTCATGCTTTTTATGTTTTAACAGCATGTCGTCTTGGGTAAAAGTGATATTTGGGACCACCTCCATCACACTGTGGCATTGAGGACACACCACTGGTTCTTCGTCGGGGGACTTGAGCTGGGTCAAGTATGCCTCCGCCTGCATCAGTGCTTCACTCAGGGCTAGACGAGTGTCTTGGGAGAGCCTGAGTTGCTTGAAGATGGACAACCTGGCTGGCGTATTGGCTAGTTGGGCCAGGATGTCGAAGTTGTATGGCTTCTCTAAACCTTTGCTTGGAATGTTTTTATCAAAGCGTACTTCTTTTTGCTTCCCCTTCTCCATCGGGGTTGGTTTTGAAGGACTGATATCTGGTACGACGGGACCTTGCTCTGAAGGTATGATTGCTGGAGCGTCCGCCGGTGCACCTTCCTGACTTCTCCGTAGTCGCTGAGGTAGGCTTTCCCTGAACGGGTTGCAGCAAATACCTCGTCTTCGTCCGATGCCGAAGAAGTCGCGATCATATGACAGGGCCTGTATTTGGAGCTCTTTTTGGATGTAGGCTTAGTAACCTTAGTTTTTTCCTCGAGCTCTGACACCAGGTCTGGATGAACCCACATAATCTCGCTTTGCCTGGTAGTCAGGGATACCAGGTCGTGATTTTGATCCCTAGCTGGAGGGAGATTGACGATGTTCATCGTTGTCCGGGAGATAGATGCAACGTCGTCCGGGATCTCTTGGGGAGGCAGATTGCCAAACTGCAAAGAGATCATGGTTGCCATGACCGTCTTCTCGGTGTTGTTCAGAGTGATGGCCTTAGCATCGATTAACCCCTGGATCTTCCTTTTCAGTATGTAACACACCTTTGTTGGGTGGTGTACATATCTGTGGAAGATGCAGTATTTGGGGTCGTTAGTGTTGCCAACTTCCTGGGGCCGCCTTAGCTCTGGAAGGGTGATCTTGCCGCTTTTGACGAGACACTCGAATATACTTGGGATATCGTCGTCGTCGAAAGAGTAGACTTCGACGGGCCTGGAAGTCCCGGGTTTTGTTTGCGTGGTTGTCGCAATCTTTGGTCTGGCCGTATTGATTGCCAGGGCTTCTTTCCCTTTGGGACCACGAGGATGGTCGCTTCTAGGAGATGACCTCTTGCCTCTGTCAGAGGCGGAGATCATGATGCCATTGTCGCGCGCCTTACGACCGTTGTCTTCGGCGGCTACTGCCGAGATGATGAACGAGGGCCAATCATGGAACTTATATGGGCCTGTGAACACTGAGACCACGGAAAGGAGGTTCTTCCTGCAAATGTCTACCAATACAGAGTCGGGAACTCCTGGAGGCATCTGTAAGGTGGCCTGACGAAAACGTTCGATGAATATACGAACGTCCTCCTTTTCCTTCTGCTTGACTTCGATGAGAGAGGACATAGACATGTCCATTCCTCACTCGTAGAATCGTGTGAAGAATAAAGCTCTGAAGTCCTCAAAGGAAGTAATACAGTTGTTCGCCAAGCTACGGTACCACTGATAGGCTACTCCTGAGAGACAACCTTTGAACACTCGAGTGAGGAGGGCGTCGTTCCCTTGTAGCAACACCGTTATCATACTGAAATAGTTCATGTACTAGCTTGGTGATGTTTTTCCCTCGAACAGGGCCATAGTCTGAGGTTTGTACCTCGGCGGGAAAGGGACCTCCTCCCAGATAGCTGGGTAGGGCTGGTTGATTCCCAGTTTCTTGAGCTGATCTTTGTGCTTCAAGGCGTCGAACTGGGCTTTCAACTCCCGTACTGCCTGCATCGGATTTTCAGTCGGAAGCGGGGCTACGGAGTTGTGCGGAGTTGGTTGTATCGTAACTCCAGCAGGAGGTAAGGCATCCTCTGAGTGAGAAAGCAGAGGAACTGCTGACTCTTGATCTAGCGCAGGCTCTTGGCTCGGGTTGGATGGTGGTAAGTCCACCCCCACACGTATCTGAGGTAGCGGGACTGATGCTTGAGCCATGGCAGTCACGTGCTAAGTTAGCATCATCTGGTGCATGTTCTCCATCATGGATTACATTTGTTTCAGAGATGTCTCCAGTATAGTGATGCGTTGTTCTGCGTTCCCTGACGGCGAAGCTTTCTCGCAATTATCTTCAATGGCGTAAACTCCCATCTCCCTGGGTGTCATTGAAGGATTAGTATAAGTCACTGTAGAAGTCGACTCTACACTTTCTGTCTCTGATTCGGGGGCTTGGCGACCCCCAGCGTCAGAATCAGAAGAGGACGAAGCTGGTTGTCGTGACCTCGCGCGAGTGTTTT
The DNA here is from genome assembly GCA_036927795.1 of Iris macrosiphon. Classification (NCBI taxonomy): domain Eukaryota; kingdom Viridiplantae; phylum Streptophyta; class Magnoliopsida; order Asparagales; family Iridaceae; genus Iris; species Iris macrosiphon. The sequence goes on along the minus strand of JAYESA010000008.1, from coordinate 61,984,375 downwards.
GGAATACCCCGGCTTCAGCGTTCCTGAGGAGCTCACTGAACCTCCTTCGGCTCAGGGGCCGGGAGGGATGACGTCTTGATCTCGGCCCTCCTCTACGTATGTGTGAAGCCATGTTCACAGATGCATGCGCGGGTTCCTCTTCCTGGAAAGACTGAGAGTAGCTCAATCGGTCGAAAACCGACCGTTTTGCTTTAGAACAGCAGTAGTCAATCATAATTTTATGACTATTACAACATTGCTCGCTAGGGGACGTAATAGACATGTTGGAAGGTCCCCTTTCCTTACGCTTCTGGATTAAATATGTGCGCAAGTTAGGAGGAGTAGAGAAAGGAGACGAAGGCTTGTTTTTTCTGTCAGCGGGCGTGCGGATATTGGGCACCCCGGTTTTCCCTGTGCCACCCGTGTACAACAGGTTGGCCATCTGGGCGGCGGATAATCCCCTGGGAGGGTGTCTTTCCGCAATCTGAGCTTATTTTACGCCGAGGGACTGTGCCTGGCATAAATTGGAGATTCGCTCAGTCTGGCGTAAAGCTGGAGAGGCCCTCAGTCGGCTATCGGTTTCTTGCGTAATCCGAAGGGTAGACAGATTATTCCCTTGCTGGCGTGAAGGTCGAGTAGCTGAGTATTCGCCTGCTTAATTTCCCTCGTGGAGATCACAGCGCTCATCTGGTTTACCATAGAGGTCAGATGTTGTCTTGCGCGTGGAGCGTGATCTGTACCTCCGATTTGGCGTTGGGGCACCATCGAAAGTTTTGTCTGTACCGTGCATAGCGGAAGACTGATTTCTGCGTGTAAAGCGCAGTGGATACTCCTGGGTTAGCACTGAGGCTTTACCCAAAGTTTTGTCTGTACCGCGCGTAGCGGGAGACTGATTCCTACGCGTAGAGCGCAGTGGATACTTCTGGGTCAGCGCTGAGGCTTTGCCCGAAGTTTTGTCTGTACCGCGCGTAGCGGGAGACTGAGTTTTACGTGCAGGGCACGGAGGGAGCAATGCTACCACCTCATTGGTCGGAGAGATCGGAGAGATCGGAGAGTCCACAGGAATGGTAGAGGATGTCTTGGGCATCCACACTTTGCGCAGCTTCCTGTTGTCTTGGATGAAGAGAGAGTGAGAGCTACCCCCGGTTCGAAGCATGTCTTCGTAGGCAGACTGGTCGAACTGGACGACCAGTGTCTTCTTTACAGATTCCACGGATATTGCATCGTGTTGAGCAATTGCTTCCTCATCAGAAGAGAAAGATGTCCCAAGCAGAGTCGCCATCTTATTTGTGGTATTAAACAAAAGAATGAAAGTGTATTTCAATGACAGGGTTTATGCGAAACCCGTGCCCTTTGGTTTATAAACAAACTTGTACAATGTAATCCTATACGAGGATGTGGGAGTACAATTTATTTAATCTGGGTAAAAATTGCTATAGGTGTCTGATCTGCAGTCGATCACTTTAGCCCTTGGACCACACAATGTTGAAGAGGTGCCGTGGAAGACAGGTAGCAGCTTCGAAGGTTGCAGGAGAGGGTGGATGCATGATGCCAAAGTCGTCGATCCCTGCTCTTTGCCTGAGCTCCGGTCTCTCTCTCTCTCTCTCTCTTGACCTTTTGATCTGGTATTGGTTTTTCTTAACCAAGTTTTCGACCCTCCAACTTGTCGACCTTGTTCATTTTTTTCCCCCTTGTTCCCAATTGACAGGGGTCTCTATTTATAGAGTTTTGGTGACAGTGACCACTCCGTCGGTATAAAAACCTAGGAGTGGAAAGTACAGCACCTCTTTATACAATGGTTAAGATAACCAATGCCTGCGTATAGATGACCTTTTGAGTGAGCATGTGGCGTGTGTCCAACTAAGGGGACAAAATGCGTATATTTGCTGCGAAGATCACTGCGTAGAAGCCACGTAGGTAGGTATCCCTTGTGTAGAAGAGGTTGGCATAGAAGCCAAATGACTGTCACCCTGGCGTAGAAGCCAAGTAGGTATAGAAGCCGAATAGGCATAGAAGTCGAATAGGCATAGAAGCCGAACAGGCGTAGAAGCCGAACAGGCGTAGAAGCCGAATAGGCATAGAAGCCGAATAGGCATAGAAGCCGAATAGTCGTAGAGGCCGAGTGGTCATAGAGACCGAGTGGTCGTAGAGACTGAGTGGGCGTAGAAGCCGTGTGAGCACAGATCCTAAATAGGCATAGAAGCCGCTGCATACCATGCCAGAGTGCTGATGTGGACGTCTTAGCCAGAATTACGGCTTTTGAAGATATAATCAAATCTCTTGCAGAGATTTGCCACCATCTTATGCATTAAATGCGAAGGCGTATTTTGAAGGTCTGCAGCCCTTCTGTGCATCCGTCGCAGAGACGTGCCTTGAGAGAAACTGTCATCGCTCTGTACAATTGGACGTGGAGATGTGCCTCGAGTCCCGTACGAAGTGCAGCTTTTGACGTGGCAGGTGGTTTGTCTACTGCAGAGCGTAAAATAGCTCATATTTGCCTGTGTAAAACAAGGTAGCGTATTCCCTTGTACGCGAAAGAGCGGTTTACGCTGAGGGGACTTCAGTAAACGACGGTTCGGTGATGTTTTAACCAAATCCTCTGCATTAAATGCAAAGATCCGCCATCATACTGTGGGGCGCGTCCCGAGGGGTCTGCCATTATTTTCAGCCGTCGTCTGGGTAGCCGTGCAGCACTTTTTGTCAGGAGTCAGAGGTCAGATTCACTGCGTGACTTGACAGGTTCATTTCGGGGAAGACGAAGCATTCCTCGTATGCTTTAACGCTGCTTTGAGAGCGGATGAGTTTTACGCCATGGAGGCGATGAAGAACTCTGTTTACGCTGGAGCGGCCTGGACGTACTGCACTTACGCGGATGGTCCTTTGAGCTTATTCTTTTACGCTGTGTTTTGGCAAAAAAAGATCTGTTGTACGCTTGATGGCTCTGAAGGCCCCTGTTTACGCTGCTCTGCATCAAGAGGCTGCGTAGATCCTCCCAGCATATTTTTTATTCTTCTACAATAGGCCCTTGAACCTCCTGAGCATGCTCAATGCTAACACGGTCGATGACCTTATTGAAGATGCAGGGGCTCCTGATCATATTTTTGACGAGGAGATAGGGGGTTATCCCGCAGGCACAAAAGCCTTCAGTTATATGAGGCATTGTCGTAAGCCTCTGTCAAGGAAAGCTCAATTGGCTGGCTTCCTCTCCGTCTGGCTTTGCCGCTGGGTAGTGTCCGGCATCGCGTCTGCAGATCGCATCCATCGCAACACCTTATGGCCTGTGATGCATTTGGTATTCGGAACAAGACTGGGCTTGCTCCTTGCCATGGTCTGTAGGATACAAGCTGGCCTGAGGGCCCTTACTGATGGGCTGCTCGTAGATGAGACGCAGCGTGAAGGATTTTCCAGAGTAGAATTACCCTTCCTATACCTGATGGGATGGTTAATCCTTCACAACACTAGGGTGATGTCTCCCGGTCCTGCCAGCAGTTCAGAAAATAACTTCTTGTTGAATTACGAGAATTTCTCTTGGAACGTGGCGATAGTCATAGATTGCCGACGAGCGTTAAATGTTGGCCACAGTTGGAAGCTCTTCTGTATCGTTCCCCCTGTAGGAAGAAGCTTAAGGATGGGGGTCAAGGGAGGATCATTCTTTCTCCTGAAGCCTTCTACTGGTTGGTCTGCATTAGACCTTCCCATTTGTTGTACAGAAGTGAGGACCACTGCTATTTGGAGCCTTATCTGCCCAGTCGGATCGCCAGGCGGTTTGGGTACGACCAGTTGCATGTGGGGAATGCCATTACCAGCTTCAAGTCCAAAGGTGAACTTATTGATGGAGCCAGAGGATGGTCGTACTTCATCACGGGTTGTACTGGTATAACTTTTGTCATGCCCGCGACTTCTCTCTCTATGGAGTTGTGCATTCTGCACTCATACGTGCAGTTCTATACGTCCATCAATACTTTCCATCGTGATTTTGATGTGTATGGAAGTTTTAGGATGCCCTCCCATAGGTCCACTGGAAGGGAGGAGATTCCGTCTGTTTCCTCGGATGAGAATAAAGACACCACCGGGGCAGATGAGTTCTTGTTAATAATACCGAGAGGCGTAATAGCTCCGCCGGCAGAGCCTCTCGTTATCCCCCAGAAATGGAAGGCTTCCACTCTGAAAGAGCCTTCCCCCCGCAAGAAGAAGACTGCCCGAGGTCCGAAAAGGGCTTCCACCAGGGGGGCTTCTAGAAGCGAGCCTGTCGTTTCTCCTGTTGGGGATGATTCTTTGATCAGAGGTCCTTCGCCTTTTAGAGAGGGAACCTCCATAGTTCCGGCTGGCAGTGCCGGAGATTCTTTGCTCGAGATCGCTGCTGCTACTACTGCTTCTGGTAGTACTACGAGATCGCCTTCGAGGTCGAGCATATTAAGGATACCTTTATCCAGACAAATAATGGGAGTAACCCCTACTTCGTCTATAAGTATTTCCAGCGAGATTCCACCCGATGAACCTCGAGTGGATCTTGGTGACGACTGGGAAGACTATCCTCCAACGTCAGTTGGTGCACCCCCTTCTCCAAGTATGACAGCTCTCTTAGCATCATTAAGAAATGATTTAGCTGTACAGGCTGCGGACGCGACATATATACCATCGGCCATGGGTAAATATTGTCTTTACGCCTTTTTTAGGAAAATTAACATCAAGTTGATATTAACTTTCTCTTGTCCCCTTTTCAGGTGAAGATATCTTAGGGGAGGGCGGATTTGACGCAACCTTTGACTTTGTTGCGGATCCTGCCGATAAAATGGCGGCGCTCGACTTTGAAGAGGCATGCTTTGAAGCTACCGATCCTTCATTTACAACATTTTCGGGTGTCGTCTCGCCAACAACAGTTCAGATATCTTCAGAGGAGGATGAGCCCATCATCGCGACTGTGCCTCCTTCGTTGAGTATGCCAGCAACTTCAACCATTGCTGGTGTTCGTTCTTTTGTAGCGCCATCTGTAGAGGCAACGGTCGTGGCAACATCCTCCGCGGTTATTCCTGGAAGGAGATTTCCCGGTATCGCAGCCACTTCTAGCGTGCATCCGGTCTTCGATATGCTGATTGAACAATATACCAGCCTATTCTACCGCAGTTTGAAGGAGTTGATTTCCATGGTGCTGGAGAAGAACTTAAGCTTCGATAATCTGTTGACGTCCTCTCAGCTTGCGATAGTGCTGATCAAAAATTTTAACGACGCTGGAAGAGCTGATGCGCTGGAGCAAATAGTTAATGGTTTAGAACAACCCATTAACAAATATTTGCAGCTATCTCGAGGCAACGTCGACGATATAATTCAGGCCGAGTACGACTCCTTGACTCCGAAGCTTGCTGAACAGTTGGAATGCTTAAACAAATCCATCCAGGCACAGCAGCAGGAGATGGATGAAGAGCAGGCCGTCTTGGAGGAGGTTATTCCTCATCTTATGAAGTGGGAGGCCGAACATGAGGGAAATAAAGCGAGGGTCCGCAAATTGGAAGCTAAACTCGCTCAGGCAAAGGAGCGGGCTCTCAAGTTGTCGGCAGCTCGAGATGTGCTGAAGGGCCAAGTGGCTACAGCTCAGCAGAACTTGGTTCATGCGGGCGTCATCTGCGCTGGTTTTGTTGAAGCTCGGTCCGAACTATCCCTCCTGAGCAATGACGAGGCACGACTGGAGCGAGCTCGCTCTAATATCTTAAACTCTAGGAATGAGAGGATGGCCTCTTTGGCACAACAGATTCGGGATTTAACTATTCCTCCCCAATGATGTACCTTTTTTGTTTCTCCTGTAATTTTTCAGAGATAATAAAGACACATTTTTTGACTTTATGGACCCATCACTTTTAGAATATGATAGGCTAAGATAAAATTGATATCAGAGGTATCATTAATATGACATACTTTCGTTAAGGTTTTGCTGAATGTAAATCTATTCAGAGGTAATATGAACCTGATAGAATATAATCCAATTAAATTTGTATACTAAACACTATCAAAGGTAATATGAACATGATAGGTTTACAAATTAATTAAGGATATCTATTCATAGGTCACATGAATGTGATAGAATATGATCCAGCTAACCTTTGTGCATGGTATCGTCAGAATAAGATCCTCATCATACTCCGTTAAGCAAAGGAGATCAAGTATAGTACTTCTTTGGGAATTTGCAGTTTGATAGTAGCCATTATCAAATTTTTCATTAGGCTTGGCTAATTTATAAGTGTCATTTGCAATCATATAAGGACCCTCCATTTCTTTATGATTATTTGTGCGAATTAAGGATATCCCACTGTAACCTCCGATTTCCAATTTCCAAAATAATTAGATTTTAATTTAATTTAAAATATCAAGTTTTATAAAATATTTCTCCTTGAAAATTTTTATTTGATTTTGAACGATGTTTGATTTTAGAAGGTAATTTAAAAATTATTATAAAAATCATTTTTCCTAAATGACGATGTATTACAAAATAAATAAATAAATAATAATATATATATTCCTCTAGTTTCAATGTTTATTGGCTTAAAATCATAAAATTATTTATTAAAGGACTAGTTGTTTCTTCAAAATAATTTTTATAATTAATGGAATAGTAAATAAATAAATTACGTAGCTTTCCTAAAATATTTTCTGAAATTATAATCTTTTCTTTTTAAATTTTATAAATGGCCATTTCCTATTAACTAGCCAGCACACCCTCATTTTTTCCACATGAGAAACTTTTTTTTTAATTAATTCTGGGCCATTCATTATTGGGCCAACCCGCAACCCTTTATCCCACACCCTTTCTCCCTATTTAAGTCCCTCATCACATCTCCCTAGAAACCCTAATCTTCAAATTATTGGCTAGCCCCCACAATTCCCAAAGCCAAAGCCACCACCATTTTTGTGTGCTCGTGTCCGTGTGTCCAGCATCACCGTGTCAGCCGTGATGGCCTCGGGTCTGACCCCGGGTGTCCCACAGTATCCATTCATTTTCTGGGTTCGGTTACAACATTACAACCGATGTTGTGTCCGACACCATCTGGACACATCCACCCCTGTACAGTACTACATCAGATTTCCTGTGTCCACACCCGGACACGTCCACTGTGCATCGAGTCCCCGTGTCCAGCCCCGGACACGTCCCCCACAACAAACCCTCGTGTCCATCCCGGACACGTACCCAGACCCCGACACATCCAGAACCGACCCTAACCCTAACCTAGAGATCCGCCGAGGAAGCCGCCGCCGGACGCCGCCCAGATCCGCCGAGAAAGACGCCGACCGCCTCGGATCTCCTCGGGACGAAGCCGCCGACCGCCTCCTCGATCTGGCCGCCGCTGGAATCGAACGCCGCCGCCGCTGGTTCGTCGTCGATCTCCGCCGACGTCTCCTCGAAGCCGCCTCCCCTCGAGCCGAGCACCGCCTCGAAGCCGCCCCCTCGAGCGCCGAGCCCGCCTCCTCGAGTCCCACGCCGCCGCTGGAGCCGACGCCGAGTTCCGCCGAGTTCCGCCGAGTTCCACCGCGCCGTCGACGGAAAAACCCCGTGAGCCTCTTCCCTTTCCCCTTTTTCGATTCAGAGTTATTCATTTAGGGATTGATTAGTAGTTAGACATATAATTAGTTAGTTAAATATAATTAGTTAGTAATTAATTAATTATAATTAGTTTAGTTAATGATTTGATTAGTTAATAATTAATAAACAGTAATTAGTTATTAATCAGGAATTTATTTATTAACCAGTTAGTAAATATTAATTAATTAGTTTGGTAATTTCTTATAATTAGTTTAGTTAATTTGTAATTGATGTAGTAAATAAATGTAATTGGTTTAGTGTATGTAATTAGTTTATTTAGTTATAATTAAAAGGTTTTTGATATAATAAATCTTGGGGTTTATATTATTATTAAAAATATAGTTCCAATAATAAAATGAGTTCAAAAATTAGTTTATTTGGATCGGTGACCGATTTTTTTACCATAAATGAAAATGTATTGGCTTTTACGTAAATTCTAGATTTTTATAAATAAACCTTTAAATTGTAATTTTGTTCAAAAGGGAAGTTTTAACAATTATTGTTCAAAATAATTTCCAAATAATTTTTCATAAATTAAGGAGTTACCTTGATTTCGAACAATCGACCCTTTTCTCTTATTAGCTAACTTGTAAATCTTAACCTTAGCTAAACCCGGTGAATTTCTCTATGTATTGAGGACTCGGTATCCCTATCTCGATTTTTGTGCCGAGCTCCGATCTTGGACTTCTTTATATAGTTTCTAGCTAATTGGACTGCTCCGGACCCATTGGAACTAACTGCTGCTTCATTTGGGATCACCTTGAGAAGCGTGGCATGATGAACATTCTCTGGTTAGTCAAATATGTACAAAATATATTTGATTGATATATATATTCAAATATGTATTTTGGTATAAATAGATATTATATACATCTATTAGTGTATATACACAAATACGTATTTTGTATAATTACTAAGAGACACTTGTATATATATTATATATACGTTTTATTGGTATACTTTGAGTGTATATGTATATTATATACATATCCCTACTAGATGACCCTAGTTGACTAGTGCCATACCTGACAGAGCCCCTGAGTTCATGTATTATGATGTGTTAGTATAGCGCCTGATGCAAATGTTGTATTTGATATATTTTTAGGACTGTTGGTTCCTCCAGACGATACTCTGGAACAGGACATCAATAATTACCAGCTAAGGACCAAAGGCGAGTACATTCTCTGATTAGTTTCTAATTTATGATATCTCCTATGTTCACTGTATCTAGTGTAAATATCCATGTTCTTGACACATTGGTTACACGGATTGGTATACACGGATCTCGTCATGAGATGTTATTCCTTATTTATGGTGTAGCTTGTACAAGACTTGTTTCCTTGATATCTTGTGCATGTACAGACACTGATTCCCGGGGAGATTTGCTACCTTCCTAGGGAATCCTGTGCCATAGCGTACCATGATTGGATCTACTATACCAGTCGGGGGTTTGGGGAGTACTTTAGTGTAGATATGTGATCATACCCAACTTTATATGCACCATAGCTCACCCCACATCTCACGTCGGGTGCGGCCTGACCATTTATATGCTCCATAGCTGTTACGTGTGATTAGCCTGATCTCTACATGCACCATAGCTAACCAACGGTTAGCCTGACTTTATATGAACCATAGCTAATCACATGTAACCAGCCTGATCAAGTTCCCAAGCCGATCACATGTTGAAGCTAGTATTCACACACTTAGTCATAGAACTCTTGCTCATTGACATATTGCTTCTTTTCCTGCATTTACTTACAGTATTTTCCAGTATTTCTTTCTTTGTACAATTCTCGTACCTATACATGCATCTGGTATATTTCCATCTAGAACTGCTACATAGCTTATGTTATTTATATAGAGCTGCTATTTAGAGATGTACTTTGCTCCTTCCTGACTGGAAATATTTTTCCAGACTGTGACCTTAGTAGACTGGCTCTGACATACTTGGGGATTGGAAGTAATGATTGCAGGTATGATTATTGTGTCATTAGACTTGTGTTGTATTCTTTTATTTCTTCATTTTCCTATCGTGCTGTAGTGGTGATTGAGTATTTCTAGATTTATTTTATGTTATCCACGTCTCCTTATGGAGTTGGATACTAGCGTGAGATTGTTTAGATAGTACTTGACCTAGACAGCGTTCTACCGCCGATGCTGCGGCGTAGGCTGGACGTACCCACGCATTCGTGCCCCTAAACCGGGTGCGGGTCGTGACACGTTTTAGTGGTGGCCCATGCAGGTCAGACTTCGCGAGCTGTGCGATGTCGTGGTAGTGCGACGTCTTAGTTGTACTACTGCGTACCTGCTATAGAATATAGGACATAGGATACTAGGATGAGAGAGGATACTCAATCACAAACTCTTGAGAGATTCCTGGGACGACCCCTTGAGAATCTTGTTAAAATTTCCAATTTAACTTTTCCTTGTTTCCGCCCGCTCTCGCTTGTTGTTACTGAACTTGATTCTTGTTGAGCAGTTTTTAAATTAAAATCTTGGTATCATTGTTGAGTTTGATTCTTGTTGACCAGTTGTTAAATTTAATTCCTGGTATCGTTGTTGAGTTGATTTCAAATTGAGATGAATTTTTTTGGACTAGGATTTATGGTATTATCTGATGACATATATTGATGAGGACAGTGAGGAAGGTAAAATGTCTACTTTGGTTATGGAACCTAGAATTTATCGCAGCTATATTAGCTGTGGTGACGAGAACGTAGGAACCTGACTTGGATGTACATACTATAGTTATGAAGCTTAGAGTCTTTCGCAGCCATACCGGTTGGCGTGGCGAAGATTCTAGACGACATGATTATGGAGTGCATACCTTAGTTACGAAACCTATCGTTTATCGCATCTATGCTTACTGGCGTGGCGAAGATTCTGAGTGTCATGATTTCAGACAGACGTGTATGATTATCAGGTTGTATCCTAAATTGGTTCTTAAAATATCATCCCAAGACTTATCTATTTCTGTTATTCCAGGACTTTGTTCCACCGCTTCTTTCTTTACTAGCAGTAAAGATACCTTCTGTCCTCAATTCAGTCCTTGAGCTCCTATTCCTTGAGGATTTCTTGTTAAGTATGATAATTAGTGGCTTGTAATTTTGTTGTGTCTTGTATTAGTATTGACTGTGTTGCTAGTGAGTTGTAAGTGTTTCTTAGTTGGACATGTGAGCAGTAGGCTTTAATCTAGAGTTAGCCCTTAGTATAGTACCTTGTACCAATGATTCTAGGAGTAGTGTCATTAGAGACTGAGAGTTAAGGAGAGTATAGAGTATCAGTGATAGTTCTCAGAGTTAGTATCAGAGCAAATTACCCGTCCTGGATAATCATAATTATGTAATTGAGTGATCTATGTAAACGATTAAGTATCCGGGAATTGTGTTAAGGATTTATGGAGCATGATGTCCAATTGGATGATTGATATCGGAAATATTAAAAGTAAAGAAATGTATATGTATAAAGGGTTTAATGAGATGTCATAAGTAGAGAAATATCAGGATTAGTAATGGAAGTTGTGAAGCGTATCACGGATTAGTTTAATAGGCTTTAAAGGATTGAAGGAAATACATATACAACCATCGAGATGAGGAACCATACACATACCCATGAGAGTAAAGAAACATGAGTGTTATAGAGGATACAGGTGATCATGAGTCTAATGAGCTTGATGAGATAATCCATTAATGCAGCTAGTGATATAATACCAAGAGTGCCGATGATTCTATATCAAGGATTATTGAAAATGGTGCTAGTAACAGTAAGCACTCGGTGTGATGATAATTAGATGATATACCAGTTGACATAAATTAAAATTATGAAAGAAAACACAGTTGATGGTAACTTTGATCATTGGAGGTAATAGTGCAAGTGATTCGGGCAGTACAAATTTAGTACACAGTTCTAGACAATATAGGTATTGAGTGCACCTTGAGTATCAGAGACCGTGAGCACTGATATGTACATTGAGGAGTTATAAATTAAAAGGTGGAAATGAATTTTAAATTTTCAGAATTTTTAAGGAGTTGAGATTCTATGTTGTTAAAATATTGAGGATTTAAATTTGATTCAATAAACATAGTTAAGGCTACAGAGATTTTAGAAGTGATTAAATTTTATTCCGATGTGAAGTATCTGATTTTGAGGAGGTATATGCATTTTATTTTAAGTTGATCGGGAAGTTAAACCTTGACGATTATTTTGAGGATTAATTTTTGGTAGATAAGAGATATGAATATTAATATATGATTAGTTGATATGGGTACCAGTGTACATGAATAGGAATTTGTTAGTGAATGTGCTAGAGTTAAGTGGTTGATAGCAGATACCGCAAGTAATATGTTAGCAGGTTCTTTCTTTTCTTTCCTAATGTTCTTTTCATCTTTTGATTGATTGATTCCCTAGTAACGTGGTTTATATTCGTGATTTTCTTGTTAGAACTTAGCTAGTAGTGCACCCTAACAGAGACTGAAATACCATGACAAAAGATACATGACCTTTATTTTCTTAAATTGCATGGCCGTAGGTAGAGTTTTCTTAAACCATGATCATTGGGTTTTGACCATAGCAAAGACCTATGACGAGATTATGACTGACAAAAAGAGACAAGAGGATTAAATTGTGGAGGAGCATTAAATTAAATAAAGAATTTAGGGGTTGTTATAACAGAGTTGATGGAATCATTGTTTTTGCGAAAATCGAGGTTTGATTGAAATTCGAGGACAAACATTAACTTAAAGGGAGAATTAAGAAATTCACAGAGCCAAGAATTTGAGGATTTATTAATTTTAAGGAGGTCTTGATATGATTGAATTGAAAAAAAAAAAATTGAGAAATTTGAGAGATTATCATTTTATTTAGTTGATTGCAAGATAGAAATTTTATATATTATGAATGTTGCATTGAAGATTCTGGAAGCATCGCATCGTTGAGTATTTGAGGAAAAAGAAAATCAGGAAATAAAATCGTAAATGGAATAGTGTCGAATTCAATTCTTGGGATGAGGAGTTAGATTGGAATAAGCATCAATTGAATTTGAGTTAGATGATTGATGAGTGTTTAAAGTTAAATTTTGGGATGCAGATTTTTAAGTTTTATAAATATGCATTGATTGGATTTCAATTAAAACGATTGGATAGTAAAATTTTGTATTTAGTTATTTACTCAAAATTCGAGGAGATTATGATACGACTGGAATTCAATTAAAAATATTGAGGATTTGAGTAGTAAAAATTTTACATTGGGATAATAAATTCAGAGGATGAGAAAAAAAAATATATTAGTTCAAAATTCGGAAACATTATACATACGGATAAAGAAATATGGAATGAAATGAAGATCATGGTATATTGAGGTTGTGATTTAAATTAAATCTTGACCATGACAGTAACATTTGAAATTGAAGAAAATAATCGAGGTATAGTTGATGTTAAGATAAACAAACTCGAATTTGATGATAAGGATTTTGGACATGTAATAAATTTTGATTCAGAAATTCTAAGATCTAATCTAATAAAGTTTGTGGAATTTGGAACTTTTATAGATATTAGTTAATGATGAATCACAAGATTGAGAAAAGTAAAATGAACGAGGATAAAAAGGAAGAATTATTTTCAGATGATAGTAAAGACTATTTTTCCTAGAAATTAAGAAAGGCAATTAGATGTCTCTTGATTACATTCTAAAGGATGTATTTAAGTTTCTTAAATCAAATTGTCGACCGTATCTTTCGAATTAGCTATAACTTTCATGTCTATATCATTCATTATACTGGGTCTTCCTTGGTTTAGTTACTTTGAAAAGGTAACGTGCATTATTCAAATTATCTGTTTTTGTGATCGTGTCTACTTCCCAAACCTAAACTTTCTAGAGGATTCAAGGCCGAGCCATGATTCCTTTAAGTTATTCCTGTCTTAAACCATATTTTTTCTTCTTCATGTTTCCTTCTGTTTGGTAAATATTTTCCTTATAGAAATATTTTCTTCAATGATATATTCATCATTATGAACAACAAAAAAAAATTTCTATCCTAGTCATCCCTAAAATTTCGAGGACGAAATTTTTCTAAGGAGGATAGACTTGTAACCTCCGATTTCCAATTTCCAAAATAATTAGATTTTAATTTATTTTAAAATATCAAGTTTTATAAAATATTTCTCCTTGAAAATTTTTATTTGATTTTGAACGATGTTTGATTTTAGAAGGTAATTTAAAAATCTTTATAAAAATCATTTTTCCTAAATGACGATGTATTACAAAATAAATAAATAAATAATAATATATATATTCCTCTAGTTTCAATGTTTATTGGCTTAAAATCATAAAATTATTTATTAAAGGACTAGTTGTTTCATCAAAATAATTTTTATAATTAATGGAATAGTAAATAAATAAATTACGTAGCTTTCCTAAAATATTTTCTGAAATTATAATCTTTTCTTTTTAAATTTTACAAATGGCCATTTCCTATTAACTAGCCAGCACACCCTCATTTTTCCCACATGAGAAACTTTTTTTTTAATTAATTCTGGGCCATTCATTATTGGGCCAACCCGCAACCCTTTATCCCACACCCTTTCTCCCTATTTAAGTCCCTCATCACATCTCCCTAGAAACCCTAATCTTCAAATTATTGGCTAGCCCCCACAATTCCCAAAGCCAAAGCCACCACCATTTTTGTGTGCTCGTGTCCGTGTGTCCAGCATCACCGTGTCAGCCGTGATGGCCTCGGGTCCGACCCCGGGTGTCCCACAGTATCCATTCATTTTCTGGGTTCGGTTACAACATTACAACCGATGTTGTGTCCGACACCATCTGGACACATCCACCCCTGTACAGTACTACATCAGATTTCCTGTGTCCACACCCGGACACGTCCACTGTGCATCGAGTCCCCGTGTCCAGCCCCGGACACGTCCCCCACAACAAACCCTCGTGTCCATCCCGGACACGTACCCAGACCCCGACACATCCAGAACCGACCCTAACCCTAACCTAGAGATCCGCCGAGGAAGCCACCGCCGAACGCCGCCCAGATCCGCCGAGAAAGACGCCGACCGCCTCGGATCTCCTCGGGACGAAGCCGCCGACCGCCTCCTCAATCTGGCCGCCGCTGGAATCGAACGCCGCCGCCGCTGGTTCGTCGTCGATCTCCGCCGACGTCTCCTCGAAGCCGCCTCCCCTCGAGCCGAGCACTGCCTCGAAGCCGCCCCCTCGAGCGCCGAGCCCGCCTCCTCGAGTCCCACGCCGCCGCTGGAGCCGACGCCGAGTTCCGCCGAGTTCCGCCGAGTTCCACCGCGCCGGCGACGGAAAAACCCCGTGAGCCTCTTCCCTTTCCCCTTTTTCGATTCAGAGTTATTCATTTAGGGATTGATTAGTAGTTAGACATATAATTAGTTAGTTAAATATAATTAGTTAGTAATTAATTAATTATAATTAGTTTAGTTAATGATTTGATTAGTTAATAATTAATAAACAGTAATTAGTTATTAATCAGGAATTTATTTATTAACCAGTTAGTAAATATTAATTAATTAGTTTGGTAATTTCTTATAATTAGTTTAGTTAATTTGTAATTGATGTAGTAAATAAATGTAATTGGTTTAGTGTATGTAATTAGTTTATTTAGTTATAATTAAAAGGTTTTTGATATAATAAATCTTAGGGTTTATATTATTATTAAAAATATAGTTCCAATAATAAAATGAGTTCAAAAATTAGTTTATTTGGATCGGTGACCGATTTTTTTACCATAAATGAAAATGTATTGGCTTTTACGTAAATTCTAGATTTTTATAAATAAACCTTTAAATTGTAATTTTGTTCAAAAGGGAAGTTTTAACAATTATTGTTCAAAATGATTTCCAAATGATTTTTCATAAATTAAGGAGTTACCTTGATTTCGAACAATCGACCCTTTTCTCTTATTAGCTAACTTGTAAATCTTAACCTTAGCTAAACCCGGTGAATTTCTCTATGTATTGAGGACTCGGTATCCCTATCTCGATTTTCGTGCCGAGCTCCGATCTTGGACTTCTTTATATAGTTTCTAGCTAATTGGACTGCTCCGGACCCATTGGAACTAACTGCTGCTTCATTTGGGATCACCTTGAGAAGTGTGGCATGATGAACATTCTCTGGTTAGTCAAATATGTACAAAATATATTTGATTGATATATATATTCAAATATGTATTTTGGTATAAATAGATATTATATACATCTATTAGTGTATATACACAAATACGTATTTTGTACAATTACTAAGAGACACTTGTATATATATTATATATACGTTTTATTGGTATACTTTGAGTGTATATGTATATTATATACATATCCCTACTAGATGACCCTAGTTGACTAGTGCCATACCTGACAGAGCCCCTGAGTTCATGTATTGTGATGTGTTAGTATAGCGCCTGATGCAAATATTGTATTTGATATATTTTTAGGAC
Source organism: Iris macrosiphon (assembly GCA_036927795.1). Taxonomy (NCBI): domain Eukaryota; kingdom Viridiplantae; phylum Streptophyta; class Magnoliopsida; order Asparagales; family Iridaceae; genus Iris; species Iris macrosiphon. Next base: position 61,968,368 of record JAYESA010000008.1, on the reverse strand, counting down.
TGTTGGTTCCTCCAAACGATACTCTGGAACAGGACATCAATAATTATCAGCTAAGGACCAAAGGCGAGTACATTCTCTGATTAGTTTCTAATTTATGATATCTCCTATGTTCACTGTATCTAGTGTAAATATCCATGTTCTTGACACATTGGTTACACGGATTGGTATACACGGATCTCGTCATGAGATGTTATTCCTTATTTATGGTGTAGCTTGTACAAGACTTGTTTCCTTGATATCTTGTGCATGTACAGACACTGATTCCCGGGGAGATTTGCTACCTTCCTAGGGAATCCTGTGCCATAGCGTACCATGATTGGATCTACTATACCAGTCGGGGGTTTGGGGAGTACTTTAGTGTAGATATGTGATCATACCCAACTTTATATGCACCATAGCTCACCCCACATCTCACGTCGGGTGCGGCCTGACCATTTATATGCTCCATAGCTGTTACGTGTGATTAGCCTGATCTCTACATGCACCATAGCTAACCAACGGTTAGCCTGACTTTATATGAACCATAGCTAATCACATGTAACCAGCCTGATCAAGTTCCCAAGCCGATCACATGTTGAAGCTAGTATTCACACACTTAGTCATAGAACTCTTGCTCATTGACATATTGCTTCTTTTCCTGCATTTACTTACAGTATTTTCCAGTATTTCTTTCTTTGTACAATTCTCGTACCTATACATGCATCTGGTATGTTTCCATCTAGAACTGCTACATAGCTTATGTCATTTATATAGAACTGCTATTTAGAGATGTACTTTGCTCCTTCCTGACTGGAAATATTTTTCCAGACTGTGACCTTAGTAGACTGGCTCTGACATACTTGGGGATTGGAAGTAATGATTGCAGGTATGATTATTGTGTCATTAGACTTGTGTTGTATTCTTTTATTTCTTCATTTTCCTATCGTGCTGTAGTGGTGATTGAGTATTTCTAGATTTATTTTATGTTATCCACGTCTCCTTATGGAGTTGGATACTAGCGTGAGATTGTTTAGATAGTACTTGACCTAGACAGCGTTCTACCGCCGATGCTGCGGCGTAGGCTGGACGTACCCACGCATTCGTGCCCCTAAACCGGGTGCGGGTCGTGACACCCACTGGGGAATCTTTGGTGGACCTATTATTTGTTGTGCACGTTGAGTGCAAATAATAAGTTTGAAACAAGCCCTATCAGAGGTAGTATGGACGCGATAGGTTTTGTGGTTTGGTAAAGACATCCTGCTGGGAGATTTTTGTAGGCCCATTATTTTTTGCGCACGAGAGTGCAAGTAATAGATTTAAGACAAGTCCCGCCAGAGAAAATACAGCCACGGTAAAATATGACTCTGTGGGGATAGGGGAGAGATATAGTGCAGAGGTAATATCAACATGAACTGACTTTTTCTCTGCCGGGAAAAATGAAGATAGTTCAGAGGTAATGTGGACAATTAGTTTCCATAGAATATTTTTTTGGTGGACCGATTACTTCTTGGGCACGAGAGTGCAAGTAATAAGTTTTAGGGCAAGCCCTGCCAAAGGTAATATAGACGTGGTAGTTTTTATGGACCTAACACCACTGGCGTACTTAGAGTTAAGTACGGGTGCTAAGTTGAGATGACAACCGATATCAGAGGTAGTATGGACATGACAATCGATAGCCAAAACTCGGAGGGTTTGTTTAGAGGTAGTATGGACATGACAAACTCAGCCCAAGAGAAATATTATGACAGCAGTTCAGAGGTAATATAAACATGAACTAATATCCGAAGAACTCTTTGAAAGAGTGATTCATTGAGTGTGGTCTATCCAAACATGAAGATAGACCCAGGATCGCTCCGCTGGGGAGATTGATGGGATGATAGCTCAGAGGTAATATGAACATGGCTATCGTCAAACTGACTGATTTTAATAGTCATTTTACGAATATGCGAGTAGACCTAAGGATTGCTCCTCTGGGGAATTTTGAGGACCCATCACCCATTGCGTACCCGGGACTCTTGGATACGAATGATGGATTTTTACAAGAATTTGTAATGAAGGAGAAAATGTTGCACATAGGCACTTGCTGGGGATGAAAAATCAAGAGTCAATTTATACATCCGGGTTATGGACTTATTACCCATGGCGTCTCTTAAGTACAGGTAATAAGCTGAAAACAACTAGCACTGTCAGGGGTTATGCGAACGTGATAGTAGGGAGTCGAAGAGAAGAACTTCACTCAGAGGTAATGTGGACATAGAAAGTTCTAAAAATATCTTACTCAGAGGTAATGAGGACGTGGTAAGATATGACTCAGTGGAGATGACCATTTTCGGGGTGAAAGATTTACTCTGCTAGAGAAAGTGGAAAGACGTAGTTCAGAGGTAGTATGGACGTGAACTGATCTATAGCCACAAACTGGGAGGTTTTCTCAGAGGTCATTTGGACATGGCAATTTCAGCTGGGGAAACAAATATTTGGACAATAGTTCAGAGGTAATATGGACTTGAACCCATGTCTGAAAAATTTACTGTGGAGTGATTTTGCTGAGTGGGGAGAGACCTGAAGAATCCGCTGGGGAAACTTTAGGGACTCATCATCCGGTACTTCTTGAGGGAGCAAATTGTCACGTTAGAGTGAAATCAATTTGCAGTGATCGTCCCCTCGTTTATAAATGCAAAGTGATAACTTTGGCGTCGATCAATTCCTGGATTCTCCTTTTCAGTATATAGCACGCTTTTGTGGGGTGATGAACGTACCGATGAAAGAGACAATATTCTGGGTCGTCGACTTTGCCAGCCCTTTCAGGATATCTGATATTAGGTAGCCGAAACTTGTTTTCCTTCATCAATATATTGAAGATTTCAATGATGTCATCTTCATTGAAGGAGAAAGTCCTCTTTGGCCTTCGGGCTCCCGATGCCTGAGTTTTATGATCTTTCGGGAAGATGGTCGTCATTGCATCATCTTCGGACTCAGATGGAATTCTACCCCCAGCTTTGGATGATGCACTATTTTGTCGAGGTAGACTACCCCCAGACATGTCGTAGCGTTTGTCTACTGAAGTTGATTTAGAAGGACCTGCCTCTGGTATTACAGGATCAAACTCTGGAGGTTTGGAGTTTGCATGAGGTACAATATACCCTAACCCAAAATGAGTTTGTTGATAGTAAGGATTACCATGCAACGGTGTTAGTCTGCCTTTTCCATAGTTGAGGCCTTGTTTCAACTTCAAATCATAACCCATGCTTTGTATAATCTTTAAAGCCTGTGGGCTATATCTGTGGATTTGGATTTTCCCAACATCTGACTCACGAGATTCTTCTTGTACAATTGGTCTATTCCGTATTTGACCGAAGATTATTTGATGCTGATCGTCGCGATTTGGTGGAACAATAAAGATAGAATCTTCATGTGGCCCATATATCATGACGGCATTAGATGTCGACGCTACGTCCCATATGATCTCTCTATGCCTGGAAGTTAGGGTCACTAAATCTTAATTTTGACCCCTGTCTTTGCGTTTCTGTATCACAAAATCACGCAAATCAGCGATATTAGCAGAAGAAGAAGAAGAAGAAGAAGGCTTTTCTGCCTTTTTACATCAGTGGGCCTATGGAGATTAGGAACCAGAACACTTTCTCTGCCATATGAGTAGAGCAGTTCAGCCATGTGAGTAGCACATGATCCATGAGGAGCGTATCTTCCCGTAAAGCAGGTCTTCTTTACGCTGAGGGGCTTATCCTGGCGTAATCTGGAGCTTTGCACAGGTTGGCGTAAAAATAAGGAAGCCTTCAATCGGCTGTCAGCATTTCGCGTAATCTGAAGAATGGGCAAATTCTTCTTTTGATGGCGTAAAAGCCGAGAAGTCGCCACTTGTTCTCCCTTGCGGTGATTGCAGGGACCATCTGCCTCCTTATAGGGAGATATATTTTTACGTGCGGGGCGCATTTGGAATTTCTGAATTGGCGCTGAGGCATTGTCAAAAATTTTGTCTGCCACGTCACAGACGGGAGACCGAGTTTTACGTGCGGGGCACGGTATAGACTTCTGGATTGGCACTGAGGTATTGCCAGAAGCTTTGTCTGCCACGTCACAGACGGGAGACAAAATTTTACGCTCAGGGCACGGAGTAGACTTCTGGATTGGCACTAAGGCACTGCCAGAAGCTTTGTCTGCCACGTCATAGACGGGAGATAAAATTTTACGTACAGGGCGCAGAGTAGACTTCTGGATTGGCACTAAGGCACTGGCAGAAGCTTCATCTCCACGTCACAGATGGGAGACAAAGTTTTACGCGCGGGATGCGGAGTAGACTTCTGGATTGGCACTGAGGCATTGCCATAAGCTTTGTCTGCAACGTCACAGACGGAAGACAAAGTTTTACGCGTAGGGCGCACAGTAGACTTCTGGATTGGCACTGAGGCATTGCCAGAAGCTTTGTCTGCCACATCACAGATCAGAGATAAAGTTTTATGCCCAGGACGCGGAGTAGACTTCTGGATTTGCACTGAGGCATTGCCAGAAGCTTTGTCTGCCATGTCACAGACGGGAGACAAAGTTTTACGCACGGGGCGCACAAGTTGCAATGTCACAACCTTGTTGGTCGGAGAGAGAGAGCCCGCAGGAATGGTAGAGGATGTCCAGGGCATCCATACTTTATGCCACCTCATGTTGTCTTGGACAGAGAGAGAATGAGAGCTACCCACTGCTCGAAGCATGTCTTCGTAAGCCGATTGGTCGAATTGGACGACCAGAGTCTTCTTCGTTGATCCTACGGATACAACATCGTGTTGAGCGATGACTTTCTCGTCAGATGAGAAAGTACTCCCCAGCAGAGTTGCCATCTTGGGTTTGATAATAAATGAAAGAAATTAAAACCAGGTTTATACGAAACCCTCTCTTTGTTTACAAACAAGAAAAAGAAGTATAATTAATCCTATACGAGGATGTTAAGTACAAAAATTTGATTCTGGGGAAATATTGCTATAGGAGTCTGATCTGCGATCGATCACTTTGTCCCTTGGACCACACGATGACGAAGAAGTGTTGTAGAAGACGAAAAAAAAGCTTTAAAGACTGCAAGAGGGATTGAACTCTCATTGCCAAAGTAGTCAATCAACACTCTCTGGATATACTCTTTTCTCTTGAAAAATCCTTCCCCCTTTTCTCCACCTTTTCTCGGCCCTTTTTCGACCCTGGACCTCCGTGGCCGGAGGTCTCTATTTATAGAGTTCAGCTACAGTCGGCGTAGAAACCGAACAGCGGAGAGAGCTGCACCTTTTACGCGGTGGTTATAATAACTGCTACCCACGTATGAATGATCTCCTGAATCTGCGTGTGACGCATGTCCCATTATGAGGTAACGCATATAATCGCTCATCGAAGATCATGGCATGCAAGCCACGTAGGTAACTGCCCCTCACGTAGAGATGGTTGGCATAAAAGCCAAATAACTGTCTTGTTGGCATAAAAAGCCAAATAGTTGTTCTGATGGCGTAAAAGCCAAGTAGGCGTAGAAGCCGAATAATTGTCAAGTTGGCATAGAAGCCAAGTAGCTGTCATATTGGCCAAGAAGCCAAATAGCTGTCATGTTGGCGTAGAAGCCAAATTCTGTGTAAAGCTTGATGCTATATGGATAGGTAACTAGCATAAAGATAGCCAGCTATCCTTCTTCGACTGAGGTCTTGAGCGTATTCTGGACCAGATAGCCTTATCACGCACATTTGCAAATATAGCCTGAGTTGGCGTATTTTGAGGAGATAGCATACGGCGTACTCCTATAGTTGAAAATAGCCAGGTCAGCGTATTTCAAGGAGATAGCATACGGCGTACTGCTATAGCTGAAAATAGCCTGGTTGGCGTAATGTGCGGGGATGGTGATTTGGACGTATTAGCCCTAATTATAGCTCACCCAGTCAAAAAGTAGAACCAAATCTCGTGCATTAAATGTAGAGATCTGCCCCCATCTCGCACATTAATTGTAGAGACGTGCCTCGAGTTCTGTACGAAGAACAGCTTTTGATGTGGCGGTTGATTTTGTCTCATCCTAAGCGTAAAGCTCATATCTGCCTGTGTAGAATAGGCAGCGTATTCCTTGAATGCGTAAACGATATCTTATATCAAGGGTTATGTCACTAGATGACAGTCTGGAGTTTTGTGCAGAGCCATCATTGCAGCCGTCCTCTCGATCGCTGTGCAGTACTCTTTGTCAGAAGTCAGGTTCACTGCTTCAACTAACAGGTTCATTCGAGGAATACGAAGAGTTCCTCGTACAACTTCCCGCTGCATTAAAAGCAGATAGGTTTTATGTCGAAGTGGCGATATAGCAACCTTTTTACGCTGAAGCAGTTTGGGAGGACTACTTTACGCGGGTGGTTCTGGAGCTATTTTTTACGCTGAACAGCGTTAAAGCTCTAATGTATGCCAATGGCTCTGAAGTCATATTTTACGCCACCCAGTGCTGGAGCTCTGTTTTATGCGAACTTCCTGTATGTTGAGGGTTTTACGCATCTGATTCCCCAGCGTATTTTTTATGCTTCTACATGGACGAATGGATTCGTCTATGCGCCAGCCTCTCATTGTCGCATGGGTAGCTCGACCGCATGGAAACTAGGCCACATGACTACCTTTGCCGCATAACTTACCAAGCCGCATGACCCATCATGTCGTATGGTTTATTCGGACGCATGGGTGACTATGCCGCAAGTATACTACAACCGCATAGTCTGCTCGGCAGCATATGTACCTAGGCCGCATATGATAATTTTGATGATCTGACCGTGTTCCTTTGTTTGATTTGCAGTGATATTGACCACTATACCCTCTAGAAAGCTAGTCCTTGGATAGCACGTGCTACCTTTAAACATGAATCTGAGGGAACTGGTTGTGACTGTCTAGAATCAGATTGATAACGATCTTCCGCCTGGGTGACAGCATAAGATTGGCGAACAGAGTCCTTTCTTCCAGTTGAGCCAGATAAATGCAGGGGAGATCCCTGTCGGGGATGGTAGCGGTACTTTTAAGAAGTTGTACTTCTTATTTGGCGATAAATTGGAGTCTTCTCAGTCTGGCATAGGCGCGACCAGAGAGAACTGTTCATTTACGTTCCGCGAGATGGAGATGTTATTTCCCTTCTTTGAATGTCATCTCTCTTTATCAGACTTCAAGATGATGATGGGTCAACGGCGAATGGACTGGAACCTGACCCCTAAACCATAAGGAGCGCTCATCGGCAATATCCGGTGTGGTGACGGAAAGAATAAGGGAGAGTTTTATAGCCCGAAGGAGTCACCATCGTACTCCCTACTGGGATTGAAGCCTGGTCTTATTGGAAGTGAACTGGGACAAAACCTCAGCATATACGCGATGGGTACCTTCCTTCATCGGGTCGCCAAGAAGGAAACCTACCCCACGGGGTTGCGAACACTCAGCTGGGCTCATTATAACATTTTCTGGCGTCGTCTGACCCAGTAGATTCTGAAAAAGTTTGAGCGGGAGCTCAGGGTTGCAGACTTATTTTTTGCTGTGAGGGGCACCTGCTATGGTTTGGAGATGAACCATCCCCTATTTGTTGCCTTGATGGAGCTGTACAATCTTCGTATGGAAACATTTTTTACACATGGCAGCGAGATAGGCCTGCCTTTGCATGAGATATATGCCGTCTCAAAGCTTTCTTGGGGCGACGAGCCCTACGAAGAGTATACCCCAAGCAATAAAAACCTCGGAGAGTTAGAAGCGGAGAACCCAAGATCCTGGAGGTGTACCAGGAGCTTCTATGCCACCATGGCATTTTCTAGAGATCTTCGGAGAAGAGGAACAAATCTACTGAGAGGTCTTCTCCCCACATCATAACTTGGAGTCGCTACCTCTTCCCTGAGCAGAAGGGGTCCAATAAAGTTTATGTTCGGGCCCCACGGTCCAAGCAGGAAGTAACTGATTCCATCCGGGAGCAGAGGGAACTAGACCCTACGGGTGAGGAAGCTGGAGGTTCCTCGGAGGATGAGGACGAACCCGTTGACGAGTTGAGTGGCCTCGAGGAGGAGCTCAGTTACTTTTATATGGATACCCACAAGTTGTCTTTGAAGGCCGTGCTGGCGGGCTATCTGATGCTCTGGTTGCGCAATTGCGTAGTCCCGGGCGGGTTTTTCCTTCGATACGGGGCTTTGTGCATGTCACATTTTGACACAGACACGTAGATATGTGTTTGACTCTTCGTATTATTCATAAATAGTATATTAGACTTGCTCGTGTTTTTCGAGGTACGGTTGGTTATGTGGTGGACTCGTGTCGCAAGCATATCATAGATCTAGTGTGATATGGGTGCGATGTACTCCACGTATTTGTTGCATTTCATTTCTAGATCCAATTTCTATTTGTTCATAGCTATTTTATATATATATATATATATATATATATATATATATATATATATATATATATATATATATATATATATATATATATATATATATATATATATATACATATGTATTTTTATGTGCTAGTGTATCATATATCTATATACCTATGTGTTATATATATATGTAGTTATACCTCTATATATATAATAGCTATTTGAATAAGTTATGTTATATATATACTTTTATGTTATATATATATGTGTATACGTGTATGTGATGCTATGTATATATATGAATGGTATACTATATATATATATATATATATATATATATATATGTATATATATATATATATATATATATATATTAGTGTATATATGTATGTGAGTTTTTTGTGTGTGTGTGCATTAGAGGGAAGGGGCCCGACAGCTTGCAACAACAGCAGCAGCAGCAGCTTATAGAAGCAGCTACAGTAGCAGCAGCAGCTTGCAACAGCAGCAGTAGCAGCAGCTTATAGAAGCAGCTACAGTAGCCGCAACAGCTTGCAACAACAACAGCCGCAACTTCCAGCAACAGCAGCAGTAGCCGCAGCTTGTAGAAGCAGTTGCAGTAGCAGCAGCATTTCCGAGAAGCAGTAACAATGAGGGGAGATCAGTTGGTAAGTGTTATGATGTAGCTAGATATTTAGTAAGTTAAATATTGTTAGCTAATTGTTATTGCTAGTTAATTTGCTAGTAGTTTAATAATATATACCTCTTATAGATATCTCTAAGTTATATATATATATATATATATATATATATATATATGTGTGTGTGTGTGTGTGTGTGTGTGTGTGTGTGTGTGTGTGTGCGTGTGTGTGTTAGTTGTATTAATAACATGAGAGTTAGTACTTAAATTCATATGGGTAAATACTAGTAGTTGATATTAGAGTATACTAGATATTATATTGGGATGTTATTTATATACTAGATATCACATTTACCTTGAGATACCAAGGTAAAAGCCAAAGTATTGAGGATACACAAGGTATTTGGGTTTGGGTACCAAGATGAATGTTTAGTGGTGCGATATCGAGTTGGTTCAAAGCCAAGGTATCCACATAGTATTTGGTAATTAGAATTAGTATATTTAATATTGTTTGGATATGTATGTATGTTATTCTATATCTCTTGTTTGCGTATCCTGAGATACGGTATCTTAGTATCCTATATTTATCTTGTATGACCTAGTTTTATAGTTTATGAACCCAACATCATAGAGATAGACTCATGCAACCTAAAAATAGTTAGTTTGACCAAGTTTGACCAGTTTGACTTAAAGTTGACCTAATTTGACTATTTTGACTTAGAATTGGCTCTTTGACCTAGATGTTGACTAGTTTAACTTATTTTTATTCTGAAACCTTGTATTGATGTTATATTCTCTATCTATGTCTTTGAGGCACCGTATTAGACATCTGTGATACTATTCACTGGACGTTAGGCGAGTACATTCTCTGATAGTTTCTCATTTATGATATCCTCTATGTTTATTGTATCTAGTATAGATATCCATGATTTCTTGACAGATGGTTACACGGATTGGTATATCCGGATCTCGTCATGAGATATTATTCCTTGGTATATATGGTGTATCTTATGTAAGCCATATTTTATTGTTCTTCTTGTACATGTACAGACACTAATTCTCGGGAAGAGTCACTATCTTCTTAGAGAATCTCATGCCATAGCGTACCATGGTTGGATCTACTATACCAGTCGGGGTTGGGGAGTATGTAGTATAGCTATGTGATCATACCCTCCTTATATCAAGTCTTGTTCATTAAATAGTATTAATCATACACCGCACGTACGATTAGCCAGGCCATATATCTTGTATCAAGTTTCTAAGCCGATCACATGTTAAAGCTGGTACTCACTCACTTAGTCATTAGTATTCATGTTCATTGTCATATTGTTCATTCTTGTATTTATTTTTAGTATTTTCTTTATTGTATATCTCTTGTATCTATTGTTGTATCTTGTATATTCATATCTATTTACTACTATATAGTTTATATCATTGATTAGAACTACTGTTAGAGATGTACTATGTTCCTTTTTTGACTGAATATATTTTTCCCAGATGACACTGAGGATTGGTACCCTCCACATTACGGACCTCAGGATGCTGTGGGCTTAGAGTCAGAGACCCTGGCTCAGGAGGGACTCATCCCGACAGAGACAGATGACCGGGACTTGTAGCTTCTTAGTATTCTTTTGTACTGGATTTGTCTCCAGTTTTTTGTTAGTATTTCTTCAGACTCATTGATGTTATTATTTGACTCATGAGTTGTATGTGACTATTCCATTCTTTATTATATTTGTGCTCATTTTCATATTAGATCTGTGATTGAGTATATTAATTTTGTTGGTGGCTTATTATATTGTTAGATAGATTACCCAAACAGCGTTCTACCGCCGATTCTGTGGTATAGGCTGGGCGTTGTTCCCGACTTGCATTCCTACACCGGGTGCAGCTCGTGACAATTATGAAATAAAAACTAACAGAAAAATATACTCGCCTGAGGTCCTGAGCAAGGTGTGTCTCTCGATGCCCAAGCTGGTGTCACATAGACCTATATATGGTATATTGCATCAATAGAAGGTTCTGGAATGAAAATAAGTTAAACTAGTTTAATTCTAGGTCATAAAGCCATTTCTAAGTCAAAATAGTCAAAGTAGGTCAAACTAGTAAAACTTGGTCAAACTAACTATGTCTAGGTTGTATGAGTCTATCTCTAGGATAATAGGTTCATACACTAGCTAAGATACTAGAATACACACAAAGTACCGTATCGTAGGATTCGTAAGTTTTTAGAGATAAAAATACTAATTTATATATATACAAGACAATACGTATAGTAATCTTAGCTAACTAAAGAAAATTGGATACCTTGACTTGAACTAATGTGTATCTCCTAACCTACACACCCCTCCTGATACTCAAATCCAATACCTTGAGCATCGACCAATACCTTGACATTACCTTGGTATCACAAGGTAAATCAAACCCTAATATGTATAGCTCACTAACAATACATTAAATATTCTAACATTAACTAGACTATTAAATACTACTAACTATACAATACATATCAATTACTTATATACAATACCTACATATGTACATATATACATATAGCTACTAATATAATCAGTATGTATATATGTATCTAATGTATTAGCTAACAAAGTATCTATATATATAACTATTTAACAAAGTAAATAACTACTAAACTATTAATAAAACTAACTAAACCACTAATAACTACTAGTTACCCATACCTTAACTAAATGTCCCTCTTACTTTTGCTATTGCTGAAGATTCACTTGATGATGTACTGCACTTGTTGTTGTGCTCGAGCTGTTGTATACTTGTAGCTGCCACTGCTTGCTACACCTTGTTGTGCCTGCATTGGCTGTTGTAGGCACTCTTCTCTGCTGAAATGGATGTACATTATTGTATGCTATCTCTGATGCACTGATAAGCTGTTGTTGCAGTTAGCTTGCTGTATAGCTGCTGGTTATTGCTCGAATTGTACTGTTGAATGCTACCTGTGCTATACTAGCAATAGTGCATGCCTTGGCTGCTGCACAAGCTTGTAGCTGCTGCTGAGTGCACTGATGCACTTGCTGCAGCATGCTATTTGCAGCACTGGCTGCTACTTGTTGTGCTCGAATTGCTGTTGGTCTTCAGTTGTTCACTGTTGTTGGCTCATTGATGCACTGATGCTACTGCAGGCTTGCTGCAGTGCTAAATCCTGCTGTGGTTGCAGCTACTGCCCTCACCTCTTGCTGCAACTGCTATTTGAAATGTTATGGCTGAACACTATATCCACTGTGCAGCCAGAACCCCCTCTCACACTGCTAACCCTATCACTACATATCCACACACATATACAACCAATGCACACACACACACACACCTATATACATATAGATACATACTTACATAGGCTATATATATACACTCTCATACATACATACATATATATATATAAACATATACACTTACATATAGATATTTATCTACATATATAAACATATATAGCTATAGCTATATATGCATATCTATATAATATAATATAGATACATACATATATACATAGATATATCATCACATAATATATCATATCTAATAGATATAACTAAATTAAATGAATTGAGATACAATAAACAAACACGTGGAGTGCACCGCACCCGTATCACACTCATTCTATGATACGCTTGCGATACGGCTCTACCACACAACCAAGCGTATCCTGAAGGACACAAGCAAGTCTAGAATACTAATTATGAACAATACAAAGAATTAAATACTCAACTACATATATGTGTCAAGATGTGACATGCACAAACCCCCATATCGGAGAAAAACTCCCAAATCAATCTGTATCGCCAAATTATCCGAATACAGGCTACACGTATTCCATTGTCGATATGACACTAGTCACACACAAGCAAACACATGTCAATTTAGTCTAATTGACCAATTGCCAAACATAAATGTGCCAATCTCAGAATTTCCTCAAAATTGACACAAAATACCACATAACTTCCTCCATATGCCTCCTATGACCTAATTCTAATTCCTATGGGTAGCCTTAGCATATGGGGTGGTTTTTTATGGTTAAATTATCGATTTAGAACCTAATTAAAGAGGAAACACTGAATTGTACCTATTGGGAGATGGATTTTTAATAAATTTCCCAAATTGAGTGAAAATAGCCTCTAACTTGTAGATCATTGCTTCTCCTTGTAGATCCTTGCTTTCTCCTTGTAGATCTTTGCTCTAGTAGCCTCTAATGAAGAATAGGGAAGGAATTAGGAAGAAATTTGAGTATAAATTGGTGTGGGAATAAAAAATTGGAAGAGAAAAAATTTTAGATCTAGATTGGAATATCAAATGAGAAGAAAGAGATTCTTTCTTCTCCCTATAGGTGGCTGGCCCTTGCCCCTCATGCAAGCTACTATGAAATATCCAAAATATCCCTTTGGGCCTCTCATGAAAAAATTAATTAAAGAGGGAAGGTTCTAGTCTAATTGGTTTCACTAATTAATTCATCCTCCTAATGAATGGGCCTACTATTGGGCTCAATCTAAACTAGAATTAAATATTGGGTCCATGGATCTAAACTAACTAGTTAGGTTTACTACACAAGTCCAATATAAATATAACATCTAAAAATAAATAAATAATATAATAAATAATATTTACAACATGCACAATATTTAATATAATAATCCTAAAAATATAATTACCCATGCCAAATTATCACACTACCCTTAATTGGAAAAGTGAGGGTGACAGCGCCAGGCTCGATGGTGCCTGGACGACCATATTGCTCGTCTTCGTGAGCGGATAGCCGAGTTATGCTTCGACTCATAGCACCAGTAATTTTCTTTTGCTTTTTTATACCTTCATTTTGTCCTCGGGCTTAGGATCTTGATAATCCCCTGAAATATAGTTTTGTTTTTAATCTCTCTTTGCGGAGAAAAGTAAAAGTTATCTTATTTGTTTTGTTACATTTATATTAGCTTTAGGTATCATACTAGAGGTAAATATGAACGTAATATATTACTGTGGCTTTTTAATGATGTCCCGCTGGAGAAATTACATGGACTTATTACTTTTAGTACACTAGGGTGCAAGTAATAAGTTCAAAATAGGCCTTGCCAGAGGTGGTATGGTTGTGGCAAGTTTAGTGGACTTAACACCCTTGGCGCGCTTAAGTTTAAGAGCTGGTGATAAGTTGAGTTGACGACAGGTGGTAGTCGTAGGAAGAGGTTTGCTCAGAGGTCACTTGGATATGGCGGACTCTCGGAGGAGGATGATAGCTCAGAGGTGACGTAGACGTGAGCTGATCAATAGCCATACCGAAAGGTTAGGTACGATCCTGAGGATATTCTGCTGGAGAATATTTGGTGGACTTATTATTTGCTGCACACGTTAAGTGCAAATAATAAATTCGAGAACAATCTATATCAGAGATAATATGGACATGATAGATTTTATGGATTAGTAAGGATATCCCATTAGAGGAACTTTGGTGGACCTATTACCCTTTTGTGCACTTGGGGTGCGGATAATAGATTCGAAAATAAACCCTATCAGAGGTAATATGGACGTGATAGATTTTGTGGATTTAGCACAGCGTGCGTACTCCAGATTGGGTACGGGTGATAAGTTGGAAGACAATCGATATCAGAGGTAATATGGACGTGATGATCGATGGTCAAGGCCAGGCCGTTTTCTCAGAGGTAATATGGACATGATAAACTCATGGATTGTGGACTTATTACCCATGGCATACCTTAAGTATGGATAATAAGCTGAAACGACTAGTACTATCAGGGGTTATGCGAACATGATAGTAGAAAGTTGAAAAGCAGAACTTTACTCATAGGTAATGTGGACATAAAAAAATTTGGAAATATCTTACTCAGAGGTAATATGGACGAGGTAAGATATGACTCTATGGGGGAAGTGGAGAGACGTAGTTCAGAGGAAATATGGACTTGAACTATTTATTTCCATTGCGAACATCCCGTTGGAGGATTTTTGGTGGACCTATTATTTGTTACGCACGTTTGAGTGAAAATAATAAGTTCAAAAATAATCCCTATCAGAGGTAATATGGACGTGATAGATTTTGTGGACTTAGCACCGCAGGCATACTCCGGATTGGGTGCGGGTGATAAGTTGGAAGACAATCGATATCAGAGATAATATGGACGTGATGCTCGATGGTCAAGGCCAAAAATTTTGCTCAGAGGTAATATGGACATGGCAAACTCTTGGGTTGTGGACTTATTACCCATGGCGTACCTTAAGTATAGATAATAAGCTAAAATGACTAGCACTATCAGGGGTTATGCTAACGTGATAGTAGAAAGTTGAAAAGTAGAACTTTACTCAGAGGTAATATGGACATGGAAAAGTTCTGAAAATATCTTACTCAGAGGTAATGTAGACGTGGTAAGATATGACTCTGTGGAGATAAAGAAAAATAGGACAGAGGTAATATTGACGTGACCGTTTTCTTGTGGTGATAGATTCACTTCGCTGGGAAAAGTGGAGAGACATAGTTCAAAGGTAGTATGGACGTGAACTGGTCGATAGTAGTACCGAGAGGTTAGGTATGATCCCGGTATTTTTGGTGGAAGAAAAAGAAAATGAGCCAGAGGTAATATAGACGTGGATGTTTTCTTTGGATTGAGAACATCCCACTAGGGGACTTTTGGTGGACTTATTATTCGATGCACACGTTGAGTGCAAATAATAAGTTCGAAAATAATCCCTATCAAAGGTAATATGAACGTGATAGGTTTTGTGGACCCATTACTTTTTGTGCATGTTAGTGCAAGTAATAGGATTGAGACAAGCCCTGCCAGAGGTAATATGGACGTGACAGTTTTTATGAACTTAACACTGCGGGTGTACCTTGGTGAGTACGAATTATAAGTGGGGATGATAGCCGATATCAGAAGTAATATGGACGTGATGATCGATATCCAAAACCCAGAAGGTTTGCTCAAAGGTAATATGGACACGGCAAACTCAATCGGGGAGAAATATTAGGACAGCAGTTCAGAGGTAATATGAACATGAACCAATGTCCGAGAAACTCGCGAAGGAGTAATTTGCTGAGTGTGGTCTATCCAAAAAATAAGGATAGACCTGAGGATTTTCCCGTCGGGGAGATCGATGGGACGTCAGCTTAGAGGTAATGTGAACATGGCTAGCGTTTAATGAGGTTGGTTTTTTTAGTGGTCACTGCGGGAGTGTGCAAATAGACCTAAAGACTATTCCATTGGGGAGATTTTGGGGACTCATCATCCATTGCGTATCCAGGGTTCCAAGATACAGATGATGGGTTTTACAAGAATTTGTAAAGAATGAGAAAATGTTGCATATAGGCACTTGTTAGGGATGAAGAACCAAGAGTTAATTTGTATATCTGGGTTGTCCCACCGAGGATGAGGGGAGTACAAGTCTAGTTTAGATGTAGTACTTTTTTCTTTTTAGGAACTTGTCGTTGATAGGCACCATAAAAAAATTGTCGCTGGATTTTCCTAGCCGATATGCGCCATTGGGGGACATGGTTTCTTTTTAGGAACTAGTTTTTTTTTTGGAGTCCTTGACTCTGGTCATAAATGCCTAGTATTTTTGTATTAGAAATAGACCTTCCCAGAAATCTCGTAAATAGGCTCATGACTAGAGTTTTCACTGTCAACTTAATTTCTATAAGTTGGGTAGTGTCTTGAACTTAGTGTACTCAGCTCTTAGAGTGTGACATCAACTAGGATTCCATTGGTAACTGCGTCTCCCATTCTTTCGAGAAACCTAATACAATAATCGTATGTAATTTTCTTCCGTGGTGAATTCTCTGATTCTTTTCTACCGTGCTTATTTTAATTTCGAGAACAAAATTTTTATAAGTTAGGCTGAATGTTACCACCCTCAAATTTATTTTAATTATTCATTAGTGTTAATATAAATTAGTTAATTAGTGTATTTTTTTAATTAAATAGCTTAAAATTTCTATATCTACATATTTATTTTCCTCGTATAAGCATTTTAAGAGCATAGGAATTATCCCTATTTTTGTTTTAAAATTTTGTTTAGAATTTATTATGTATTTTTTAGTTATTTAGTTATATATATATATATATATATATATATATATATATATATATATATATATAATAGTTAAAAATAATAATGTGTTTTTCCTTTCTCACTATTCTCCGCAGGGAAATGGACGATTCCATCGTTTATGATCGAAACATCTTTCAATAAAAAAAGATTTCTTCTTCCCCTATTTATTGTCGAAAATCGATTTTACGGTATAGACGCTTATGACCTCCCCCTCTATGCCCTGTGAACTAGTAACTAATCCCAACATAGAAATATTAAAAAAACTTATATAAGCAAAAAATCTCAAATACCCTTGATCGACAACCTTCAAACCCGCGACTCCCCCTAGCTTGTTTAATTGTGCATTTTTAAAATTTTGAATTCTAATTTTTCTTCCATATCCATCCCTCATTAACCCTCATCGTTCCCATAAATTTTCAAATTAATTCATTAATATGAGATAAAATCTCATTAGAGCATTCCATATTTGAAATTTTTGTTTCTTCTAAACGTGTTTACCCGACCCCTACCCAAAGTCGACAGAAACCACAAACCTCCATATTTGAACCCCTTCCCTACCTCCGGCAACTCACCTATGGAATCCACGGCCGCCGTCGGCCACCGGTAAACCCGCGCGCAGGCCAAACTATATATCGTGCACAACAGCAATGACCCCCTGTTCGAGGTCAGATTTCTCCCTCCTCTCTTTTCCATTTTTTGATCTGCTTGTTTGGTTTGATTGACAACTTAACCCTCTTCATTTTTCTTTAAATAGATTAATGTAATTTGCTTTATATTGATCGTAAATCAATTTCCAAATCGAGAAAAAAGTATGAATCCTGAATCACTTAAATCGTCCCAAACACCCACATGTGATGGCCAATATCTCCCAATCTGTGAATCAAACTAGGATTTTTATTTTTTAGTATAAAGCTTGTATAACCAGGTTTAAGTGCCGTCAAATAGATTTACTTATTTTGATTTTAATCCCAAGTTATTTTAGCTTAAAATAAGAAAAAAATTAGTTTTCAAATCCAAAAGTTTTGTGATACGGGGTCCGTCACGTCAAATCGAAAGATCTTATCGCGTACCGATTTACCGAAAGACGCATATGGTAATTTTTTACATATGGGCTTTGACGGAATTCAATTTGGTCGCGTGTACGCGACAAAATTGACTTGTATCTGTCAAAAGTCTCCATATCGTGACTTTTGAAATTTCTCAATTACTTAATGCATGCTCGTCGTATCGAAGAAAAACATATGCCATTAGACTCGCAGCGTAACGCTGGTCCTTTGATCCAAGTTTCGTTCGATTCTGAGAAAGTTGACCAGAACATCGTTTTGCGGGTCCCGTAATCTGACTCAACGATCAATTTTTTGATTGGCTCATCAGAATCCAATTATGTACATACTGGTGAGTTCATATCGTCGTTCAGGTTTCGTTAGGCATATAGTTTGCTGACTTTTGAGAATTTTAAGCATATTTTTTGGTGCAAAGAGGGTTCACCTTTGGACCCCGTTTTGACTCAAAACTGTTATTTTTGCCCATGTGTCCAAAATGAACTTACGGGTAATCTATCTGACTATTTCACTCATTTCGAGAATGTTGGTGATGTTATTTGCAGTATCCAGAGACGTT
The DNA here is from genome assembly GCA_036927795.1 of Iris macrosiphon. Lineage (NCBI taxonomy): Eukaryota > Viridiplantae > Streptophyta > Magnoliopsida > Asparagales > Iridaceae > Iris > Iris macrosiphon. The sequence continues at coordinate 61,949,703 of JAYESA010000008.1, read as the reverse complement.
CATTCAGATTTCTCTTTTCTGCGATTGTTGACTTACCGAGATCATTACCTGGACGTCGTCTTGCCATCATTCAGGATCCAGGCAAGTATAGCTTACTATGTTACTGTTTTACTCTATATTTATAGTATGCCACTTGTATATTCCATTATTGATACTGCTTTGGATTATATAATTGTGCATCCAAGCTATACTTGGGTGCAAATAACTGGGTTAGTCGTTCTCATGTCTTGTATTTACTTTATGCATGTGAAGCTAGTTTTAGGGGACTACCTTATGATAGGAGAATATCCTTATATCTCCTTTGGCCATGACACCCACATGACACGACTGAGATATCTTGTTAGAGGCACGGACTACATATTTGACTAGCCATCGATACGTAAGGAACGTGTGACGGGTAGAAAATATAACTATATGATTAGTGTAATAGATACTCCAGCACTTATAAAGTGGACATGTTGTGCATACGACTTGGTCAGTCTTGGGAATATGGGAGAGGACAGTCATTAGATGCATGAGAACTTTTACACTTCTTCCCAATAATATACAAAGTTGGCCTCTAGAGTTTGTTCGACGCTATGCAATCTAGATGTCTTGTGTAGACAAAAGGGTTCTAGTCTTGGATGAGTGGTAAGCCTACCGTATTCAGCCAGAGCTCCCATGCGTATGACGATGTCTTCTAAATTGCACATTTTAGGTGGTTAGAATCACCAAGTATTCATATAAAAACCATGTCAAAATTATATGGAAATCAAAATTCTATGTCATGAGCAAGGTGTACTTGCCTACAGGTGGGCAATGCGACCAATTTGGTGCATAGGATACATGCTCGTATTAGTATTCTCCACCAGGCTGGATCAAAATTGCAAGCCTTGCTCCCTTGATACTTGGGAGAAATTGCGGGATGTAGAGAAGACTGTGTGAGAAAAAAGAAAAAGAAGAAATCTTTCTTGGCTTCTCAAGAAAACCAAAAGAGAAAGAGGAATAAATAAGAAACTAACAATATATATATATATATATATATATATATATATATATATATATATATATATATATATATATATATATATATATATCAAAGTCGTTGGATCTCGATCCAACGGACCAAAGTGACATGCACAACCCATGTTCCCATTCGAACAGGAAAACCGTATACTTGGCATCATTGTCAGGCATAAAAAAATAAGAAAATATAATTTCAAGGGTTCCAGTTCTACGTACGGACCCTAGTCAAGGTACATGGATGTGCCATAGATCTCTACAAGTCTCAGAAAGTTTGTAGGTTGGCACGGTTATCAATAAAACCAAGAAATATATTAAGTTGCATAATTCTATAATAGATTTTCTTAAATACTAGAATATCACATGATACTTTATGTACGATCCTCAATGCATGAAAAATAAGAGAATCTTAAAAATAGTAAAAACGTCAATAACAAAATCCAGTAGTTCCATTATAGCATGATACCAACCATCAAGGACTTCTCTTACAAAAATCCACCGTCCTTGATTATAATATTGAAATCATAAAAAACCAAAAAAATGTAATATATAAATAAATAATTGTGTATATGTATACAAATATTGATACTGTGAGGTGAGACTCTCAACAATAGTGGGAATCAGTATCTTTATCGCGACGTGAATCATGATTGCAGTTTAAGTTGCTCTCGGGTTGAGAAGCGCAACTATAGACGGTTTGCTTCACGCGACCAGAAGAACAATTGTAGATAATGTCCTTCACGTGGGTAGACGCCAACTTTCTTGAGTCAGGAACGAACATGCCCTACCAAAGAGCCCAACTGGGCCTTTATTTTGACAATACTTGACGTCATAGTGAAATATTTTGTCAAGTTCATTGCAACGTTGATCCTTTGTAGTCTCGTGGGGGCACGAAGCTCTATGATTATTTTGTGATTATTTTGATCATAGCATGAGCGTCTAGTCCTTTTGTACTAAGTCTGTCCATTATTGGGATATATCACATGGACTTGGAGTTTGTCCATTGATGAAGCAAATTGTGTGGTTGAGGTTCTATCTTTAGTGGCAGAAGAGGATGCGGGAAAGCTTTCGTGTGAGATTGGAAGCCAAATTTTTTTAGATACCTTCGTGCAGAGGAAAGCATGCATCGATAACACGACAGCTAAGTCAGAGCTTTCCGCGACGTAAAGTTCATCAGAGAGAGATTTTGTTGAAAGTTTCTTTTACCGAGACTTCAAAGTTGTTGGCCTTGAATGAGACCTTCATATGCTTATAGGAAGAACCGCAACTTGCGTAGCCTGAGTATAACATCTCCTTGAAACATTGTTAGTCAAGTTCAATTACCAAGGAATCGGTGAGAGTCCTCGTCTTGTGCATGTTCAATTACATCACTACCTTCTCTTCGATAGAGTAAATCGTCCCCAGCAGAGTCTTGTTTCAATCGGAAAGAGACATTAGTCTTTGATTTTCTTTTCGAAAAAAATTTCGTTTATGCATAAAATAATCATGTTACAACTCTGACTATTAATTACAACCAAAATTCTATTACATGTTTTGATTATGGGAATGTGTGATCAAGGAGGTCGAATCAGCGCTATTTATTTACTCCATTGACAATTGGATACAAGAAGATGGGACTCTGGTATGCTGATGCTCAATGCACTTGTGAACATAGTGCACTCGAAGTGTAGGCTAATATATATATATATATATATATATATATATATATATATATATATATATATATATATATATATATATATATATATATTTGTTTCTTCTTATTTGCAATAAATACGAGGTATTTACAGTCACAAGTAAATAATTGATTTGTTGGATTTTTCCAGAAAGCTGGTTCACGTTGCATAAAGCATCTAGCATAGGCTAGGTACTTCCTTCACACAGGAGCTAATGGGGATTGACCACGTGTCGGAGAGCATTTATGATACGTATTAAGTCCAATCATTAGATGTCGAGCATTAATGATACACTTAATGTCAAATTGTACTTCACGTGACTTATTGGTTGTCTTAAAAGGTGTTATGTCCTTTGATGTGATCGCACATGCTCCTCATTAATATGGGCGGCGCGTGCACGATATGCTGCCTTGTAAGCTTTATGCGAGCGAGAGGGAGGTGTGTTTCCTGCTGGTAGGTTTCATGCGAGCGAGAGGGATGTGTATTCCCTGCTGGTGGACTTCACGCGAGCGATAGGGAAGTATGTTCCCTGATGGTGGGCTTTATGCGAGAGGAAAGTATGTTCTTTGTTGGTGAGGATCACGCGAGCGGGAGGGAAGTATTGTCTCTGTCGATGAACTTCACGCAGTCTAGGGGATGGGGAGTGTTCCCTGCTTTGCTTGCTTCTGATAATCTACTTCACACGATGAAAAACTTGGTTTACATTGTTTCACTACTTTCAGATTTTTGACTTGTTTTAAGGATCTACAATCAAACATAAAACCTCAATTATTATTAATTGAAACACTTTCCAGCAATTGTTCAATCAATGAGATTTGTCCTTCATCACCTTTAAGGAGTTGTTATGGTGCTAAAAGAATTTTTGAGACAATTTCATTATGGTTGTTTTGTATCATAATGATTTGAATTTTGAAAAAAAAAATTCACAAAATCTCTCACCCCAACCCCCCCCCACCCCCCCCCCCCCCCCCCTCTAATTTTATTATAAGCATTTATACATTTAAGGTTATTCTCTCTTTTCATGTGTTAAGAACCGATCCAGAGCTTTCGGGTGCCCAGGACAAAAGTTTTTTATTGTCAGAAAAAAATGGTTTCCTTCGTTAAAAAAAGTAAAAAATAAAAAATTTATAAAAGGAATATCACTAGGCCTTGACCTCATGTCCCTTTATACAAGAGGTGCAAGTAAAAAACCAATTCTGGTAACTGAGTCAATTTATTATATTTAAAACATTACCAAAGAATATATATATATATATATATATATATATATATATATATATATATATATACTAGTATATACGCACGTGCGTTGCACGTATTTCATATTACTTGAAAAAAAATAGTTTATTAAAAGAGCAACTGACAATTTCTTAATTTTATTATAGGTGAAAATATAATAGGCAAGAGCATGAAAGTTGGAAGAAATTAAATGACGGGAATATAAAAGGTTTCTCTTATCTCTTGGGTTCATGTGCCTACTTTGCATGCATGCTTTATTAACTTTTATTTTATTCTCCAAACTATCTACTTTGCATGCATATCTTTGTTTTATTAACTATCATTTTCCAAGTTGCCTCATGCATGCATACATACATTTAATAAGTATTTAATTACTGTTTTTAATTACTTAGATATCCTTATCAACATTAATACATATTGAAATGTAATGAAGGGTATTTTTGGAACGAAAATTTTTTACGGTGAAGCCTAGTTTTGACATTATATAGTAGAATAGATATATAAAGAGTTATGAGTCATATAAAATTTTGTTAGTTATGTTTTTCTTATGAGTCGTATAAAATTTTGATATGTTTTTTCTTACAAAACGGTGGACTTGGGAAAATTTGGGAGGGGGCTTATTTAAACTTAAAGTAGGTTTGATGGACTCATATGAGAAAACCCATGAAAAATGATGATTACTCTTGATCCACCTACTTGCAGACCAAAATAATAAATAATAATAGTAATAATCCTAACCGTGGGTTGTAGAGATGGCGTGGTGGCACGGTAGTGGGTGGGTTGGTGGGGTGGGGTGGGTTGGTGTGGGGTTTTCAATCAACGATAGCTATAGGAGTTTTCAAGTCAATCAAGTACATACACACATAATACAAAACAAGTCCTTTTTAGACAAAGTCACAAAACACCCGGTCTGGAATTCTGTGGGACCATTGCAAAACATTCCCCTCTAACAAAATGTCAAATTTTGTTCAATAACAAGCTAATTTTGTTCTTTGATGTATTTATTTCAAAGCATAGAATTTGTTAAAGGGTTTCTTACACTAATATTCCCTATATATTTTTTATTTATTAAATATATATATTTTTTAAATAATTATATTAATATTTTTTTATATTTTATATTTATTATACGGATTCTTTTTTATTTTTTATTTTATGTAAATAATTATTATAATTAACTATCCTTACAACATAAAAGAAAGAAAATGTTTGTATAATTAAGAAACTTTCGTTTAACAAATCAAAAACATTTAAAAAATAGTTTAAATAATCCTTCTCTAAAACTATGCAGTTCTTTGAATTAGCAAACATACTCCGTTAGGCCATACTCCATTAGGCCTGTTTGGCAAACTAAAACTGAGTTGGGAATTTAACTTTTCTTAGGAATTGGCCCAACATCCACATCTCCAGTTGTTACATCTCCCCAGTTGTTTGGTAAAGAAGAGTAATTTTGGCTGGATTTGGGGAGGGGATCATGAAGTGCAGTCCCTGCCCTTGTCTCCCCTCATAAACCAAATTCTACTTCCTCCCTCCCCATCTAGATGTGGGAGGGAAAGGATGGTTTAATAGTTTATTTAATTTTTTTATGAAAAGACCGGCGGTTAGCAGGAGCCACCCGACAGCGACCAGCGGGAGCCACCCGACCCGCAGCCTGCGGGAGCCACTCGAGCTCCATGGCCGCACAACCACCATCATCGTGGCCTGAGAAGAAGAGGGCCTGCTTGTCGAGGACGCAAAAAGAGAAGCAGGAATCGTGACTAGATGTGGGGTGGATGGTTGGGGCGGAGGAGGGGAGCCATGGGTTTTTTTGGTTTTGGTTTTGGTGGAGAGAAATTGTTAGAGTTAATCCTGTTTAGGAGGTTGAAACAGTTGTTATTTGGATTTCAATAAATTCCTAGTCTTTAGGAATTTTGTTATTTGTTCTATGCCGTTAATTTGTTTTGATTTGTTAGTTAGAATATGGTTAGAGGGTGCTACTTTTATACATTCTGTTAGAGTTGTAAATGGCTATTTAAAGACCAAGTTGAGGTTGAACATAATACAAATTATTCTGATCAAGAATCAAATACTCCTATCCTCTTTCATTTGATATCAGGGCCATGGCAACCAACGACGAGCAAAGCCCCACGACGCCGACATTTATGAAGGAGACCTCATTCACCTTCAAGTACCCCATGCTGACACGGACATACTACGCGGATTGGGCTCTCTTAATGAGATTCAACATGCAGGCGCAAGGCCTGTGGGAGGCGATCGAACTCGGGAAAGCCGACTACCGCGACGACAGGATGGCCCTGTCCGTCATACTCCGTGTCGTACCGCCAGAGAAGCTGCGGACACTGGCAGTGAAAGACACTGCCAAGGAAGCAAGGGACGCTGTGAAGATGATGCGGATGGGGGTCGAGCGTGCGCGAGGCCAAGGCACAGAAATTGTACTCCAACTTCGAATCAATGAAGTTCAAGGACGGCGAGTCCGTCGAGGACTTCGCGATGCGGCTCACGGGACTCGTCAGCGACCTGCAACTACTCGACGATGAAATGGACGACGAAAAGGTAGTTAAAAAATTTCTTCGAGTCGTTCCATCCAAGTACACACAAGTCACCATCGTCATTGAGACTTTAGTGGATCTCAAGACGCTATCAATTGAAGAACTTACCGGTCGTCTTCTAGCCGTTGAGGAGCGGTACGATCTTGGCAGCAACTCCGGCGACACAAGTAGCCGTCTTCTCCTCTCCGAAGAGGAGTGGCTCGCTCGCAAGAAGCAGAGGAAGGAAGGCGAGGCCTACTCCAATGGTGGCAAAAGTTATGGTCGAGGGCGCGGTAAGCCAAGAGGTCGTGGCCACGGCAACACGAACTACGGCAACGGCAACGCCTCCGGTGGCACGCACGACAAGAAGGGTAAGTCCCACAATTGTGGCATATACGGCTACTAGGCGAAGGATTGCCGCGAGCCAAAGCGCGATGAGCGCGCCAATCTGACGCAAGTCGATGACGATGAGCCGGCACTATTAATGGTGCAGGAGTACACGCTAGTCGAGACCACTGTGGGCACGTCCAACAATATCATACTCGACGAGGTGCACGCTTAGGTGCATCTGGGCTGTGAGGACGACCACCACGGCGAAGCATGGTACCTCGACACCAGTGCCAGCAACCACATGACGGGCTGCAAGGAGGTCTTCGCCGAGCTGGACACTGGAGTCACGGGCTCCATCAAGTTTGTGGACGGATCCGTCGTCGACATCCGAAGGCGTGGCACGGTGATGTTTACGTGCCAGAACGACGAGCATCGCACCCTCACCAGCGTCTACTTTATCCCAAAGCTATGAAGCAATATCATCAGCCTTGGGCAGCTCGATGAGAACGGCTGCCAAGTCTTGATCGAAGGCAGTGTGCTCTCGATTCGATATCGTCAACAATGCCTCCTCACCAAGGTAAAACGTGCCCAAAACCGACTGTACATTCTATCTCTTGATATTGTACAACCAGTGTGCTTATCATCATGACTCAATGACGATGCATGCGGTGGCATGCACGGTTCGGCCACCTCAACTTCGAAGCACTCAGGAAGTTAGCATGCCGCAACATGGTACACGGGCTACCACAGATCGAACACGTCAATCAAATCTGTGATAGTTGTCTTACCGGGAAGCAGCGCCGCACGCCATTTCCGCAGGAGACCAAGTACCGTGCTGACAACCTGCTAGATCTCGTTCACGGTGATATCTGCGAGCCGATCACACCGGTGACACCTGGTGGTAAGCGCTACTTCTTGCTCCTCGTCGATGATTTCAGCCGCTACATGTGGTTGACGCTACTGGGTTCGAAGGATAAAGCGCTGACAGCCATCAAACAATTTCAAGCCCATGTCAAGGTGGAGACAGGACGCAAACTGCGCATGCTCCGTACTGATCGTGGAGGCGAGTTCACATCTGTAGCATTTGGCGAGTATTGCCCGGGCCTCGGCATCAAACAATAACTCACAGCACTGTACTCACCACAGCAGAACAGCATCGTCGAGCGCCGAAACCAGACGGTCATCGCGATGGCACGCAGCCTTCTGAAGGCAAAGGATATGCCCGAGAAGTTCTGGGGCGAGGCAGTCACGACGGCTGTCTATATCCTCAATCGCTCGCCGACACGGAGCATCGACGGCAAGACGCTATACGAGGCATGGCACGAACACAAGCCAAGCGTGCACTTCCTCCGCACCTTCGGCTGTGTCGCACACGTCAAGGTGGTCAAGCCGAACTTACAGAAGCTAGAAGATCGCAGCAAGCACATGGTCTTCATCGGCTACGAGCCCGGCACCAAGGCGTACCGGGTATATGACCCCGTCGGCAAGCGTGTGCACGTCACACATGACGTTGTCTTCGACGAGAAAGCCAAGTGGGACTGGGGTGTGCAAGACAATGTAGGTGAGACATTTACTGTTGAGTATACTATACCACATGTTGAACACGCAGGCACGCCGGTGCACGAGGGTGGCGATCCATCAACACCAGTGGCACCCAGTCTAGGGCCGTTGACGCCGACATCCGGGTAGAAATATCTGACTCGGTGGTACAATATGGAGTGGAATTTGTCTCGCCACCCACCAACGCCTCTGCCATGCTCGACACCGATGACGATAGGCCACGCAGGTACAGGACCTTGGCGAGCTTGCTTGACACGACCACCGTCCATGAGCTCGATGTCGATGAGCTGCTCCTCATGGTTGATGAGGAACCTGCCACTTTCTTTGAAGCCGAGAAACACCGATGTTGGCGCCAAGCAATGCTCAAGGAGATGAGCTCCATTGAGGAGAACCGTACATGGCACCTGGTAGACCTCTCACCCGGCCACGTCCGATCGGTTTGATGTGGGTCTACAAGCTCAAGAAGGACGAGCATGGCGTCGTCCTCAAGCACAAGGAGAGGCTCGTGGCAAAAGGCTATGTGCAAAGGCAAGGAGTGGATTTCGAGGAAGTGTTCGCGCTGGTTGCTCGCCTCGAGTCCGTCCGTTTGTTGATCGCACTCGCCGTGCATGAGGGGTAGGCGGTGCACCACATGGAAGTGAAGACGGCGTTCCTCAACGGCGACCTCAAGGAGGAGGTGTACGTCGCCGAACCTCCCAAATTTGTTATCGAAGGACAGGAGCACAAAGTGCTGAAACTTGATAAGGCACTGTACGGGCTGCGGAAAGCACCGAGGGCTTGGAACACCAAGCTTGACAGTTGCCTACTGTCACTTGGTTTCCACCGGAGTGCACAGGAGCACGCTGTGTATACACGCGGCAAAGGTCCAACTCGCCTACTTGTGGGTGTGTACGTCGGCGATCTGATCATCACCGGAACGGACCCATAAGATATTGCCAAGTTCAAGGAGAAGATGAAGGCCTTGTTCAAAATGAGTGACTTGGGATTGCTCACTTTCTACCTCGGCATCAAGGTGCAGCAGTCCAATGGCTTCATCACCCTCAGTCAGAAGGCATATGCGCTTAAAATCTTGGAGAAGAGTGGCATGGTGGATTGCAACCCGTGCCGCATCCCTATGGAACCAAGGTTCAAGCTAAGCAAGGTGAGCTCAGCCCCTCCGACTGACGCCACATCCTACAGGAGCATCGTCGGGAGCCTCCGGTACTTGGTGCACACGCGCCCAGACATCTCGTATGTGGTGGGCTACGTGAGTCAGTTCATGGAGAACCCGACCACCGAACACCTTGCTGCCGTCAAGCGCATCCTTCGCTACGTCGTTGGCACACGTCACTTTGGTTGTCTCTACGCAAAGAAGTTAAAGGAACCACGGCTGATCGGCTACAGCGACAGTGACATGGCAGGTGACATCGACACCCGCAAGAGCACTACTGGCGTATTATTTTTTCTCGGTTGTAGCCTCATTAGCTGGCAATCTCAGAAGCAGAAGGTCGTGGCATTGTCATCCTGCGAGGCCGAGTATATTGCCGCGACAACGGCGGCATGCCAAGGCATTTGGCTTTCAAAACTTCTTGGTGACTTAAAGAACAAGGAGGCCGGCAGCGTCATGCTCAAGGTATACAACAAGTCTGCCATCTCCCTCAGCAAGAATCCCGTCTTCCATGACCGAAGCAAACATATTGATACAAGGTATCATTTCATTCGAGATTGTGTCGAGAAAGGGAAGGTTGAGGTCAAGTACATCAACACTGAAGAGCAGCTCGCAGACATTCTTACCAAGGCTCTCGGGCGAGTCAAGTTCATTGAGATGAGACAGAAGCTCAGCGTCATAGAGGTGAATCTCATGCAACAGGCTTAGGGGGTGATTTGTTAGAGTTAATCATGTTGAGGAGGTTGAAGCGATTGTTATTTGGATTTTAATAAATCCCTAGTCTTTAGAAATTTTGTTATTTGTTCTATGTCGTTAATTTGTTTTGATTTGTTAGTTAGAATATGGTTAGAGGTTGCTACTTTTATGCATTATGTTAGAGTTGTAAATGGCTATTTAAAGGCCAAGTTGAGGTTGAACATAATACAAATTATTCTGATCAAGAATCAAATACTCCTCTCCTCTTTCAGAAATGTGGTCATGTGGAGTCGGCAGCTAAAGAACTAATATGTGGGAGAGAGAGAGAAAAAGAAAGAGAGTATTCTGTTTCTAGGTCATCCATTAGTAGGTCATTAAAAAATAGTGCTAAACTTACCTAACCATATGTTTCTATGCTATTTAATCTAGTAATTAAATTAGTTAGTAATTAAATTTCAGTAATTTGGAGAGAACTGTGGTCCTCTTACTTAGTTACTAATTAAATTTGAGTTGATATTTTTTAATTTTTAATTAGTTAATTATCTTAATTTATCAAACTAATTATCAAATTTATTAAATTATTATGTAAATTAATTATACTCTTCCACTTTCCACTTTTTACTTTCCTATCTTAGTCAAATACATTTGTTACTTTTTCACTTCTCACTTTTCTATTTTAACCAAACACATTTGTCCCCTAATAGAGAGACAAAAAAGTTGATGGATTATATATGAAATCCACTATTGAAAGTGCAAATCCTATTTTTTTCATATTTACGATTTACTAAATAAAAGATAACTGCTAAAGGCACACCAAAAGTTACTCAGGAGAGCTCATTACTTGGTACTAGACCAGTCCGAAGCAACTTTTATTCAAGATAGCAAAAAAATTACTATGGGCTGCACATCCTCCCAACCCCCCCCCCCCCCAACTCCTTCATTCTAATTTCTACTCTCTCTCTCCACTCTTTCTCCACCTCCTCCAATTAAAAACCCTAAACTTCTTGGATCTTTTTTTCTTGGATCTTTCTCCTCCAAGCAAGAATCGATGACACATAAACCATCTTCACAATTAAGGTACATATCTTCTTCTTCCTCCTTCTCCATTTTCAATTTTATGTTTGAAAATTTTATTGCATTTTCATGAATCTTGTTCCCATTACTTGTTAATGTCTAAAAATCACATAATAGTAAGAAAAAATGGGTTTAGGATGAACTTTAGACGGATTTCTGAAGTTTCGAACTTATTTTAGGGTTTCAAAATTCAGATCTCGGCCCTAGATCGCGATTGAAACATTTAGGACTGCAGAATTTTGCGGCAGTTTTGGATGTAATCAGGACTATACAACACTATAGAAATTTAGATAGTCCTATATGTTCATATTTTTTATTTGAAATATTTCTTTAATCTCTTATTTTGGTGAAACTTGCAGGAAAACAAATTGGTCTAGAGCCATGGATACAAGAGATTCAAAGGACGAAAGGATGCTCATAACATCTTTCTTTATTTCATCTGATGCATAGAACATCTAAAGGATGTAAGAGATTAATGCGAAAACAAGTAGATGTTTGTGTTGTAAAATTTTGATTTTGGAACTTTGATGTTGGTTGTAATATGCTACAATGTAAAATTTTTTAGATGGGTGTTTGATCTAATGTAAAATAAATAATTTTCTGCTACTTGATGTTGGTTGTGTGATTATTGCTTAAATCTACCATCATCGAAAGTTAAATCGTTCTTATTACGATTACTAAATTATTATAAATAGATAAATTAGTTATTATAAAAAAAATTAATTCTTGTCCCATTTTTAGTCTTCTTTACACTAATATTGTCACGCCCCAGTCACAAAATACGTAGGACTTGGAATACGTAAACATGTCAGCTACGTATCATGTGGACTCCAGTCCGACTCAAATACGAAAAAGTGTATTATCTAAGTATTATAATAAAATATAACTATATCTTAATCTACAAGGACACGGAATATCAACATGGAACTTCAAGTGCTAAAGTCGACCGCCTAATAACACACAAGCTCAAATAGACTCGAGAATGAAATAGAGTCTATAAAGCTAGGCTATATCAGCAGATGAGTAAACAACATGAATAAATAAACATAACTAAGGTATAAATGATACAAGTACCACTACTAGAATAAGTCAAATTAGCGACGTCTGCAAACGTCGCTAAATGACATAAAAATGTCACTAACAAGTTTTAGTGACCTAATTAGCGACGTTTCAGTTACGTCGTATTTTAGCTAGTCGTGGAGAGGGAAAATATTGCAAGACGTTTACTAGCGACGTTTATACGTCGCTAATTTTTTTACATTAGCGACATTTAGCGACGTTCCATCGCTAAATCAGCGACGTGTCATTTGTCGCTAGACGTCGCTAATTTTTTTCTGTTTAGCGATATTTTGTAACACATTTAGCGACATTTTGCTGACCTGGTAAATACTGCCATGTTAGCCATTTAGCGACGTATTTAGCGACATAGTTAAATGTCGCTAAACGTGGATAAATTACAAAAAGAAATTAAAAAATCTGAAATAAATGTATGTTTATAGTTTTAATCGCGGGCGGGCATGCACGCACGGATAGCGCGCTAGGCGCGCCTGTTCTTAAACCGCGGGCGCATGTGTCCCTCCCTACTCCCTATCGGTCGCCTCACCTCACGCTCACTTCTCAGATAGGAACCGAACTGTTTTGCGACGTTCTAAACCCTAGACAATCTAACACTAGTTAAATTTTATTTCTAGGGGAGCCAACGAGAGAGCAAGTCACAAAGGCAAAGGAGGCCAAAAGGGACAAAAGGGGGTGAGATGATAAGGAAAAGCAAGCAAAAAATGAAAGCAATCAACAAACTGTCGATAGCAACGATGAATGAAAGAAGCGAGAACATATGCCTCTGGTGATGGGACAGATGGATCCTAATATCCTTCTTTACTCTTTCTTTAATTGACTCGACTCTATGTTAGCACATGTACTCTGGACGGTATAGAACGTCGAACGAGCAAGCGTATACGCGTTCTTTAAATGAAGTAATGTCACTCGATTATTATCAAACTGGTTGCTCATGCTTCAACAAGGTTTTCAATCGCCTTGGACCAAGATGCAATGATGAGCCAAGACTTGTCATATAATTTGTCATATATCATTGCAATATCACAGTTCATAAAAATAGACAGACCTAGGGCAACCCTTCGTTGAATTCCCTGGGTTCGTCGACCCCTTCGGTGGAACACTCCACACCGGTAAATTCATATACATTTAATATGAACAATAAAGTAAAATTTTAAGAAAATGACATATTGGAATTATAAATCGAGTCTCAAGAAAATCCTGTCGTAAAGAATGCAATAAATATCCACACAACTAAGTGCAAAAAATAAAGTCTAAAAGCCTCAATAAATATCTAATATTCATAAATGACCCAATATCATGTGTCAAAACGCAAACAACCAGTATACTGTCCTAACTAGGACTATTGCAGATCTAGAGGAGGATGAGCACCGACACGCAACAGGGATAAGAACAACTCATACTGCTCCAGTGAAATCGACACCGATGTCGATGAAGAAGGTAGTAACGTTAGTATCGATGAAGGCGCACCAAGAGGACATATCTTCTCCAACGATGCTAGTCGATAATTATATGAATCCATGGTAGATAATAGCCTCGTACTGCTACAGCCATTGAATTCTGCATCATCATCAGCCTCTCGCCCATGGACAGCTGTGATGCCTGCAGCTCCGTCATGTTGCGCTATGTCGATGCTCTAAGATCAATAACGCCATGCTCCGTCCTCTCAGTCATATCCCTGAGCTCCAGGATGCTACGCTCGAGCGTATCAAATTATGCAATAAGCATCATATCGTCCGTCTGCGACTGAGACAGTGGCTGCTTCTCCATCCTTCGCAACAACTCGTCACGGAGAGACACAATCTAACGGTCAACGGTCTCCTGGACTCGGGCAGACGCCTGCGAGGGCTGTGGGGAATGCGCACTTGCAGAGGAGGCCCTAGAGGACTACGTTATAACAAGGGCATCATAGGATCTCCTACCATAGTATGTACCCCTCTGGAGCACAGTAAATAACTAGTAGTGTCACAAGTCTAAATGTATAATATATTCTATAGTCAAAATATAATATATGTCACAAGTCCAAATAGATTTATTTTATTTTCAATCATATTCAAAAAATTTATCTTGTTCATCTTCCTCGTCCTCATCTTCCTCTTCCTCCTCATCTTCACTTTCATCCACTTCATCTTCATATTCCTCTTCGGATAATTATACCTCTTCTGCATTATTAGTCGTATAATGAGTAACTTCTGCCGATTCCAGATCTACAATATTTGTTACAAGAGGTAGCTCGTCCTCCTGATAAGCTATTTTGTCAATGTCAAAGGTATTTCTAGCTTTAGTCTTGCATACTGTCCACCAATCTGACCTCGTTATTCCCCGTCTAGGATATGTTGTGAAGTACATGAGCTGATCCTGACTTAGGATAAATGGTTCACAGCCTTGATATCTAAGCTTGTAGTTTATATCCACAAGATCATGCTTGTCAATTTTTCAACATTGATCTTGAATCGGATCGAACCATTCATACTTGAATAACATGATCTTAGCAGGTTATGTGCCATAATTATATGTCAACTCCACAATCTCTCATAAGATAACCAAAGAAATTATTGTCTGGATCGACGTCTTTGTAGTTCAAAGATTTGATAAACAAACAACTATTTTTCATGGAATCATGATTAAGGAAGCTATCTCTGATCGGAGCATTTATTGACTTGAACCTAAACCCATTCACACTGTAACTTGGCCATATTTTGATGGCAGTAATTGGTCCCTTGGCTAGAGTTCTAATAGATTTAGTCTCGGGTGTTATTAGATGATCAACCTAAATACCAAAGAAGCAATAGTAAGTTATTTATTGTGCAAGTGCATACAGAAAAAGTAATTACTGAGCTCCTTACATATGCGCTCAACCAAGAAGAAAAATGACGTCTCATTTCTTGTTCTACTTCTTCGTCTGTTATATAGGGGTCTAATCGACCTCATCTCATCATTATATGTGCTAAAAAATAACGAAGTAACCGCCGATTTGTAGCATAATATTATCTTATACTATTACATTGAGATAACGTAAAGATGGATGTATTAATTACTTACCCCTCTAGCTTCTCCACTTTATCCATGTTGCAAATGAGTAATATATACAACTGAGCAGCCCTTAGCTCGTTGTCATTCAATTACCTCTTTTTTATTTTTCCTGAAGGCTTTTCGGACGCATTGAATACTTTCAGTATTGCATCATTAGATTCCTGATATCTGTCATCATTTTTTGGAGCTCTTGTTATATTAGTAGCAACATGAGGTTTGAAATACGTCGAGAAAAAGTTTATAATCTCCTCGAGAACATAAGCTTCACAAATAGAACCCTCAACCCGTGCCTTATTTTTTACCTTTCCTTTTAGGTGATTAAGATGCCGCTCGAATGGGTACATCCACCGATAACCGACAGGCCCACCAACACGTGCCTCATAGGAAAGATGAATTAGAAAATGCTCTATGGAGTCGAAGAATCCAAGCAAAAACACCTTCTCGAGCTTGCATAGTGTTACCACAATGTCCTTCTCACGGTCGACTAGCAACTTAGTAGAACAAAGATCTCTGAAGAATATGCTGATCTCTTTCAATGGATCCCAAATGACCTGCGGTAAGAATTCCCGAAATACAAATCGAAATTAACCTCTCCATTAATATGTGACAATCGTGGCTCTTTGTTGAGCGCATATGTAAGGATATGCTGAGCTCTATCTTCATGCACATCCAAGGCAGTAGATTGTACGGAGTGACGATTACAGGCCAACATGAATATTGGGAGCCCGAAAGTCCGAATAGGATAAAACCGTCGCAGGAGAACCCTAATCTGATATTACGCGAATCCTAAGCAAAATTTGGATACTCTCGATCAAAGTGCTTAAATGCTTCTCTATCAAATGGATGATCCAACACTTCTTAAATCTGTTTCTGCCTGTGCCAACTCATATTTTCTGCAGTCTCCTTCACCATGAACAACCTCGGCAACCGTGGCGTCAAAGGCAAGTAGTGCATAGAATCAGTAGGCTTTCTTGCACCAACATACCATCCTCTACCAGTAGTCGTGTAGCGATCAGCACCACAGAATCTGTATGCACCTTCATCCTTCTCATCTTTGTAGTAGAACATGTATCCGTTGCAGCATGTATCAATTTTCTCGTATTCCATCCAGAGTGATCTCACCATCCTCTTAGACCGGTAGAAGTCTTTAGGCAACTTAGCACCCTCCAGCAAGATCTCTATAATCAACTCCATCGGTCGGTTGTAGCATTCTTACGACATATTAAAATCGGACTTGATGCTCAACAATCTTGTAACCACCTCCAATGGTGAATGATCCTCACAACCAGGATAAAATGGAGTCCTTACATTCTCCAATAACTCCATGAACTTTGCAGCATCGGCATTCGATGCCTCCTTAGTTGCATCATGATTATTCGGATTGAAACTAGGTCCGACAGTGTCAAAAATTATGTTCACGCACCCATCGTCGTAATCAACGTGGTCGTGGACATCCATATACAGCTCCACATAAGGCTTCGGCTCTGATGCTAAACACACAAGTTCTCCGTGTGAGTTCTACTGATACTAATTTGTCGTGTAATCCCTCGAGTACAAATGATATATCACATCCACTTCTGAGTGATATTTTAAGTTGCGATATCTCATACACGAACACTTAATTTTGGTGCCATTCATGTACTGAGAGAACGCCTTGGCAAACTATAGGAACTATTCTACCCCCTGTATGAATTCATCCCGTACAACGCACATGTCATCAGGATGAGGGTTGTATATCAACGAACGATGACGCATGTAGTAATTCAGATCCATTTTAAGATACTTCTGCAAAGATGAATAGACCTTCTGCAAAGATGAATAGACATCGTTCAAGTATATTATCCAAATGGATGCAAAGATGGATACACACTAACACTCACTCAATACCCCATACTCAATAACTTATCCATGTATCTTGGTATATTGATACATACTCAAGTATCTTAGAATACTAAATCAAAACTCAAATATCCTTAGATACTCAATCCTAATATACATACCCTCACTCAACACTTAAACACTTAACCTATACTAACTCACTAACACTCACTCACTAAACACACTCAAACACACACATGTATAATGTGCACTCACTTACATATGGTGAAAGTTGCTGTTGCTGCTATTATTATTCCTTGTTGTTGCTATTACAAACACACACACACATACATCACTAGTATACCCTAGATACGCACTCCACTTATGACACACACTCTAAATGTAGGTTACTTGACCCTCTGACCGAGGAGGGGGTTCGTCAGGGTTGAGGGGAGTCGAGGGGGGTTATCGGGCCCAAGGGGGGACGATGTGTCCTTGTTATGCCCCAGTCCCAAAATACGTAGGACTAGGCATACGTAAGCATGTCAGCCGTATGTATATGGCAACTCCAATATATGGAAACCATAAAATATACGTACGCTATATTATGAACAATAATTCACAAGTGGTATATATTTGTCACAAGGCACAGGGCATAACTAAATCTCATCCACAGAAATCAAATAGAAATAAATAACCAATCAACTATATAACTGAATCAAGTATAAGATGCTTGATAAGGACAAGTAGTTGGGTGAAGACAAATCTACTACCAAACTAGAATGTAAGAGAAATAAAATAAGTACATCAACTAATAATCAGAGAGGCTCAAAGAGAAGATCTCCTCGAAAAGGGAATGAAATAGCAAGTCCTGATCCGTGCTCCTGCGAATAGTCATGATCGTCTACACCTGAAAAGGGACCAGGTTCTCAGAGGGACGTAACATGATACATAGAAGCATGCTAATAAAGTACTGAAAATAAATATCCAAGGGTCGCATAACCATCTATGTGAATGCACTTTGAGAACAACTTTTCAACATGTGGGCTATCTGGCTAAAATGGAATTAGCATAATTCTCTCGGAGAATCAGGGGCCTACAAAGCATGACGTCTTTTGAACGTCAGAGGCCACCTGATAATAATAATATATATAGTGGTCATCATGACCGTGCATCTCTGGCGGAGCGTACGGGTTACACAAGAAAAGTGCAAAGGAGCCCAAACGTCTTACTTGTTGTCCTCCCCACCCGATGCTCTAAGTATGTCATATCCATGACACGATGATACCTCTAATAACTGCCAAGTCTTCTAGCATGCAAATTTCTATCAGCAGTTATCCCTATCCGTCGTACGTCCCATACTTATCGGTGATCAGCCGACTATGCAAGTTTGTGTCCTATATGAGACTCACACTCGAGTAACAACTGTGTCACGGCCAAGGAAATATAAGAATGCCTCATGATCATGTGGTGGTCTCATAAAACTAGGTCAACATGCATAATATATAATATATAAAAAATACGACGTCACCGTCTTTGCACCCAAGTTATTCTTGGATGTACAGTTTATATAGCAGTTAAAATATATAAACTAAATGACAGAAATAAAATACATGCACCATATGGAATATAAATCACAGTACAATCGCAAAGTATACTTGCCTGGCAAGAAAGCTGCGTAGTGTAACATCCAGATGTCAAGCACAAGGGATTAGAAACTATGGCCTCCGAATGAACGTCTCCGGATATTGAAATAAATATCACCAACGTTCCCAGAATAAGCGAGATAGCTATAAAATACTACCCTTTCGTCCAATTTGGACATAGGCGCAAAACGGTAATTTTGGATCAAAGCGGATCCACATGTGGGCCACTTTGCACCGAAAAGCATGTCAGAGGTAAAGTCTCTAAATAGGACAAATTATAGGTCAAACAAATTTTAAACGTCGATACAAACTCAACGGTATGTCTAATTTTGGATTCCGGTGAGCCGAACACAAATTCACCCTTAAAGTCAACCGTAGGGCCCACAAATATGCGGCTTGGTCAACTGTCTTAGAATCGCATGAAACTTGGGTCACAGGACCAGCGTGATACCACGAATCCAATGGCACAAGTTTCGTCGTATTCTGACGAGCGTACACAAAATAGGGTGGTATTTTGCAAAAGTCGCGATACAGGAACTTTTTACGGATACGGTTGATTCCGACGCGCACGTACGTCCAAATCAGTTTCTGCGAAAGCCCACATGTCAGAATATACCATATGCGCCTTTCGGTGCAATTGGTACGTGACGAGGTGGTCCCGTTTGGCGGGGCGCACTCCGTATCACAAAATTTTAGTTTTAATATAACAAGTTTTTGGTCGTTTTGGAGGCCGAATAATTTAACACATAGAACGAATTAATAAAAACTAAAAAAACAAAAAAATTCTCGGTTATATTAAGAAGAAAACCCTTCAATTAGTTTTGAATATATTAAACTGGTTAATGACAATTTAGACGTGAACATGGGGGTTTGGTGTTAAAATTCTGAACTGTTTTAGTCATTTTTTCGGTCATTTTTTGGTCGATTTTTCGACCAATCTGGGACACGAAAACTCGTCCCGCTTGAATGAAAATCCTAGAGGGTTAGGTTATGAACGTACACGGATAAACCGCTCGAGAAAAGGACGAGAGATGAGAGAGATACATCACCGTGAAGATGAGGCGACTGACTGCACTGCTGTGCACGTGTGCGCACTGCGGGCGCGGACGGCGACGGTAGGCTGGGGTAGCGGCGTTGGTCTGAGGTCGTCGGGGCTGGGGTAGGGTTAGGGTTTAGAGATTAGGGTTAGGGTTTAGAAATTAGGGTTAGGGTTTGGATATTATAATATATATATACATATATATATATATATATATATATATATATATATATATAGGGAGACAGGGAGAGGGAGTCCGCGCGGGTGAGGGGCGCGCTGGGGGGTTTGTTATTAGGCTAGTAGCTGTGGGGATTAGATTAGGATTTAGGGTTTTTTAGTTATAGTTTTTTTTCTTTTTCTTTTTCTTTTTCTTCTTTTTCTTTTTCTTTTCTTTTTTTTCTTTTTCTTGTTTTCTTTTCTTTTTTTGTTTTTCTTTTATTATTATTATTATTATTATTATTATTATTATTATTATTATTATTATTATTATTATTATTATCACTATTATTATTATATATTTATTAACATATATATTTATATATTTATATATAGTTGGAATTATAAAAAATCCAAAAAAGAATATTTGTACACAAAATAAATTCTAGAAAATTTACTTTGTAAAGATTTTAATAAATACTACACTCAAAATATTTTATAAAATATTTTATAATTAATAATTAGATATTTATTTAGTTATATAATTTAAATAATTATATGATCTAATTAACTAAGTAAATAATTAAAAGGTTATCCCACAAAATAGGTAATAGTAAATAATGTGAAATCTTACAAAAAGGAAATGTCTAACTTGACATGGGAAATTATGGACTGCTAATTATAGAAGAGTTGGAATTAAAAAATAACAACAATTAAATTTTATATATATATATTATCTAAATAATTAACACATAATCTATGGTCGTTATACTAATGTCATACTAACACCAAGGGATCGAATTTCTGTGCCACGAAAAGATCCTACAGGTAGTGTCTGCTGCATAGGCTACTTCCTATGAAGTGAGATACAAATTTTTGGGCCATCCTATATTATTAATGTCCAAACCATGGTGAAGTATCCTAATATAATCATTGGGTTTTAATTGTTTTGAAGAATAACCTAAAGCAAATACAAGAAATATAAAATACACACAAGATACCTATTTTTGGTTGAGAGGATTTACAATCTACCCAACTTAAAAGAATTTCGTCCTCGAGATTAAAAATAAGGCCTGATTTGCTAAATCCTTCACATTCGTATATAAGGCAAGTCTATCGCAATCTCTTCCAAAAATTTAAATGACAGAATCTATTCAAATACATCGCAATCACTTCAAAACAAAAATAATCACTGTTCAAATCAAAATTCAATCAATCGTAATCTATTTTTGATTTTTAAATAATCAACATCCCAATCTAATTCAATCTATATGACATCTTCAAGATTTAAATAATCCACATCAAATTTTTACATCACGATCACCAACTATCATAATCTTCTCTAGATTTTAAACAATACACAATTCTTATCAAATCTTATTTCTATTTTCAACTTATGAATTTTTGTACTCTCCAAATTTTAAATTCAATTTTCATCCTCAATATTTTAAATAGATGACCCAACAATCAAAATTTAACCTTTAATTCAAATCATCAAATTGTAAAATTTTGAAGTCAATCTATCAATGTTCATGTTTAGATTTCTATTTATTTATTTTTTCTCAAAATTTAAATTGTTGATTCGATCTCCAATATTTGAAATTTAAATCATGTGCTCAAAGTATAAATATTTGGTCCGCAATATCAAGATACCAAAATTTATTAAATCCTCATCATCTTAATCATTCTTCTAAAATTTCTCAAACTTAAAATGACTTAAATCTCTCAATCTAATATTACTTGATCACAATCTAAAAAAAATCACCTCAAGTTGACAATGCAACTTCTATCCAACTTAGAATTTACCTATCTATCACATAAGGCTATACGTTTAAAAAAACTTTCTCAAATTATTTAATCATGTTATTCAATCCTCAAAAATTTTAACACCAAATATATCACATATATTGGCCTATGGGGTATATCTAGTACTCTCCGTGTATCAAACTTATACCAAGCACGAGCATTCGTCTTTTCGAAATAGGGGAAGACGGAGAACAATAATAAAAAATTCAAGGAGGAGGTGATAGAATACAAGTACGGGGTTCAAAGCGATTAAAGAATTCAAAAAAGAGTTGTCAAGGCAGTTGTGAATTAAAATCTTATTTTGATAAATTCCTATTTACATGATCATATCAGTACTGTTATGTAACTGATAAGATGTGCTCGGAGATGTCTAAGGGCAAGTATATTCATCTAGTAGTCAACTATATATCTCAATCCACATAAAGTAGTTATGCGAAGAGCGAACCAAGCGCACTAAGGTTGATCAGACCATAATACACCGATTCTAAATAGATAATTATATTAGTGTGTCGACCCAATAATACATATGTCATGAACAAGCTTGATAAAAGAATAAGCTTGCAAAACTAGGCTATAATAGCAACATAAGTCGAGGTAGTACAGAAAAATAAGTACGCTGGATTATGAAAAAAAAGAATACAAAATAATTCAAGTTCACCAAGACGATAAGACTCGTCCGATGTTGTGCCTCTACAGTTACCATACTAACTCCTTGTCTAAGTCTCAAGTCAACCCAATAGGGTTATGGGCCTCTAAGTTCTACAGTCTGGATAAACAATATCTTCTTATGGAAGCCTATAGTTGGTGTCATTCAATTACACTTCATTAATGGATCAAAAAGACTATGTGATACTATGTTGGGAGGCATACTACCCAACTTAAAAGAATTAACTAATAGTATAACTGCCTTAAGGGGAATCTACAAAATAACCTTGTCCTTGTAAATAAAGTAGAACTCTTATTGGGGTATACGAGGAAAAATCTTGGTACCTATTAGGGTATCCTATTGCATTATATAGGTAATGGTCATCTTAATTCTCAATCATAGTGCTTATAGAACAAAGTGTTAATATTAAGAATGGAAAGGTTACTGGCTCTCAAGTGAAAGAGGATATAATCTTGTATTGAGATATGTTAATAAATGTTATATGATTTGGAACTAGGGATAATTACAAAGTCATATTCTAAACTAAATAAACAACCCAACCTGCCAAGGTCTAACTACTAAGCACAAAAATTTAAGATTAACAAACTATAATCCTACCAACCTATATATCATAACATAAAAGAAATTATTTGGTCTATAATCAGAAGGATTAGGTGGCACGAATTGAAAGATGAAGAAAAAAAAATTTAGTCGTCGCACAAATAGCGAGCATTAAGGTTTTGGAGGAACAAGATATAAAATTAAAATGAGAGACTCTTGATAATATCATGGTTTCTAAGGAGGAGTGGTATGCTAGTCTCTGTGTTCGAGGTATGATCAAGAAAAATGTTATATTCACTCCTCTTGGCTTCCTAAGGTACCGTTCTGCTAATATCATGACAATAAGCTAAATTTATAGTTCTCTAATACTATCTCACTATGAAAGTTAGGTTTAGTCCTAATATTCAACCTTGGATTTCTATTGGTTCCTTAATATTAGGGTCAAACAATACGGTCAAATTTCTAACTAACCCTAGTAGTGTCTATACTACTCTCAAGTCCTTCATAAATATATCAAGGGATAGTGGTCAATTAATCTATAGGTATGGGATGCTAGGGTTCATTAGGTATGCTAAACTTAGTGATGTGTTAATATTCTAGTTGTATTCTTAGTATGAATGTTACAGTAATTATCATTCTAACAACAAGGGTTCCTATATTCTAGCAGAAGGCTATACTCAAGGAACTATTAGGGAAGTACATGAATCAAGCATGATGCAATTATTTAAATAGAATGGATTAGAAGGAAGGTGAGTCATAGTCAAATATGGATGAGATCCTATACTCTAATCATATTTGCAGGCTTGCTCGGTACAGTAACGTAACCAAGATAATATACTCTCGACCTGCATGGGCCACCACTAAAAATATGTCATGTCCTAGTCCTAAAATACGTAGGACTAGGAATACGTAATCTTGACAGCCGTATGTATATGGCAACTCCAATATATAGAAACCATAACACATACGTACGCTGTATTATGAACAATAATTCACAAGTGGTATATATTTGTCATAGTCACAGGGCATAACTAAATCTCATCCAAAAAAATCAAAAATAAATAAATAATCAATCAACTATATAACTGAATCAAGTATAAGATGCTTGATAAGGACAAGTAGTTGGGTGGAGACAAATCCACTACCAAACTAGAATATAAGAGAAACAAAATAAGTACATCAACTAATAATCAGAGTGGCTCGAAGAAAAGATCTCCTCGAAAAGGGAATGAAATAGCAAGTCCCGATCCGTGCTCTTGCGAATAGTCATGATCGTCTACACCTGGAAAGGGACCAGGTCCTCAGAGGGACGTAACATGATACATAGAAGCATGCCAATAAAGTACTGAAAATAAACATCCAAGGGTCGCCTAACCATCTATGTGAATGCACTTTGAGAATAACTTTCCAACGCGTGGGCTATCTGGCTAAAATGGGATTGGCATGATTCTCTCAGAGAATTAGGGGCCTACAAAGCATGACGTCTTTTGAACGTCAGAGGCCGCCTGCTAATAATAATATATATAGTGGTCATCATGATCGTACATCTCCGACGGAGCATACGGGTTACACAAGAAAAGTACAAAGGAGCCCAAATGTCTTACTTGTTGTCCTCCCCACCCCATGCTCTAAGCATGTCATATCCATGACAGGATGATATCTCTAATAACTGCCAAGTCTTCTAGCATGCAAATTTCTATCAGCATTTATCCCTATCCGTCGTACGTCCCATACGTATCGGTGATCAACCGACTACGCAAGTCCGTGTCCTACATGAGACTCACACTCGTGTAACAACTGTGTCATGGCCAAGGAAACATAAGAATGCCTCATGATCATGTAGTAGTCTCGTAAAACTAGGTCAACATGCATAATATATAATAAAGACAAAATACGACGCCACCGTCATTGCACCCAAGTTATTCTTGGACGCGTAGTTTATATAGCAGTTAAAATATATGAACTAAATAAATAAAAAATACATGTACCATATGGAATATAAATCATAATACAATGGTAAGGTATACTTATCTGGCAAGAAAGATGCATAGTGTAAGCATCCAGATGTCAAGCACAAGGGGATCAGAAACTATTGCCTCTGAATGAACGTCTCCGGATGCTGAAATAAATATCACCAACATTCCCAGAATAAGCGAGATAGCTAAAAAAACACTACTCTTTCGTCCAATTTGGACACAGAGGTAAAACGATAATTTTGGATCAAAGCGGGTCCACATGTGGGCCACTTTGCATCGAAAAGCATGCCAGAGGTAAAGGTCTCTAAATGGGACAAATTATAGGTCAAACAAATTTTAAATGTCGATACAAACGCAACTGTACGTCCAATTTTGGATTCCGATGAGCCAAACACAAATTCGCCCTTAAAGTCAACCGTAGGGCCCGTAAATAGGCGGCTTGGTCAACTATCTCAGAATCGCGTAAAACTTGGGTCACGGGACTAGCATGATACCACGAATCCAATGGCGAAAGTTTTATCGCATTCTGACGAGCGTACATAAAATGGGGTGGTATTTTGCAAAAGTTACGATATGGAGACTTTTTATGGATACGGGTTGATTCCGACGCGCACACACGTCCAAATCAATTTTCGTGAAAGCCCACACGTCAGAATATACTATACAAGCCTTTCGATGCAATTGGTACACGACGAGGTAGTCCCGTTTGGCAGGACGCACTCCGAATTACAAAATTTCAGTTTTAATATAATAAGTTTTTGGTCGTTTTGGAGGCCGAATAATTTAACACATAGAACGAATTAATAAAAACTAAAAGAACAAAAAAAATCTCGGTTATATTGAGAAGGAAATACTTTAATTAGTTTTTGAAAATATTAAACGGGTTTGTGGCAATTTAGACGTGAACATGGGGGTTTGGTGTTTAAATTCTGGACTGTTTTGGTCAATTTTTTGGTCATTTTTCGGTCGACTTTTCGACCAATCCGGGACACGAAAACTCGTCCCGCTTGAATGAAAATCCTAGAGGGTTAGGTTGTAAACGTACATGGATAAACCGCTCGAGAAAAGGATGAGAGATGAGAGAGATACATCACCGTGAAGATGGGGTGACGGACTGCACTGCTGTGCACTCGTGCGCCGCGCGCGGGCACGGACGGCGGCGGTCGGCCGGGGTGGTGGCTCTGGACTGAGCTCTTCGGGGCTAGGGTAGGGTTAGGGTTTAGATATTAGGGTTAGGGTTTAGAGATTATAATATGTATATACACACACATATATATATATATATATATATATATATATATATAGGGAGACATGGAGAGGGAGTCCGCGCGGGTGAGGGGTGCGCTGGGGCGTTTGTTATTAGGCTAGTAGCTGTGGGGATTAGATTAGGATTTTGGGTTAGTTTTTCTTTTTCTTTTCCTTTCTTTTCTTTTTTTTCTTTTTTTTGTTTTTCTTTTCTTTTTTTATTTTTCTTTTATTATTATTATTATTATTATTATTATTATTATTATTATTATCATCACTATTATTATTATTATTATATATTTATTAACATATATATTTACATATTTATATATATATGGAATTATAAAAAAAATCCAAAAAAATATTTGTACACAAAATAAATTCTAGAAAAATTACTTTGTAAAGCTTTTAATAAATATTACACTCAAAATATTTTATAAAATATTTTATAATTAATACTTAGATATTTATTTAGTTATATAATTCAAATACTTATATGATCTAATTAACTAAGTAAATAATTAAATGGTTATCCCACAAAATAGGTAATAGTAAATAATATGAAATCTTACAAAAAGGGAATGTCTAACTTGACATGGGAAATTGTGGGCTGCTAATTATAGAAGAGTTGAAATTAGAAAATAACCATAATTAAATTATATATATATTATCTAAATAATTAACACATTATCTATGTTCGTTACACTAATGTCATACTAACACTAAGGGATCGAATTTCTGTGCCACAAAAAGATCCTACAGGTAGTTTCTCCTGTGTAGGCTACTTCCTTTGAAGGGAGATACAGATTTTGGGGCTATCCTATATTATTAATGTCCAAACCATGGTGAAGTATCCTAATATAATCATTGGGTTTTAATTGTTTTGAAAAATAACCTAAAGCAAATACAAGTAATACAAAATACATACAATATACCTATTTTTGGGTGAGGGAGTTTACAGTCCTTGGTTACACGATACATATACCAATGTCGTGCCACAACCATCCGAACATGAAATCTTGTGTCAATGATAGATTTGACACTACTCTAACCCAAGTTGGATATGAGTTCTAGAAGAAGTCAATATCGTGTCGTATCTCGGCTTTGAAGAGTCATTCATGTATCCGTGTATACGACTCTCCTTGAGTCAAGATCTGCATCGTATTGTACATGATGCCGATACCCAAGATTATATTTAATTAACTCAGACAGCTAACTAGAAGAGAGATAGGGTTAGGATTAGAGTCTGTGTCATATCCTGTGTCGTGTTAGTGTATGTGTCTGTGTCGTATCCGTGTTTGTATCGCCTTCATACAAGCCCTAACCCTAGTTTCGTGTCATTGTTTGTGTGTCCATGTCGTATCTGTGTTTGTGTGTCTGTGTCATATTCGTGTCTGTGTGTGTGTGTGTGTGTGTGTGTGTGTGTGTTATGTGAGTGTGTTTGTATCGTGTCAGCAAGAGGGAGAAAGGGTTAGGGTTATCTGACCCTCTGATCGAGGAGGGGGGTCGTCGGGGTCGAAGGGGACCGAGGGGCACTGGGGCAGGGGGCTGAGGGGGTCGTCGTGGAAGAGGGGCGCCGGGGCAGGGGGGCCGTTGGGGGTTGCCGGA
This sequence comes from Iris macrosiphon, assembly GCA_036927795.1. Taxonomy (NCBI): domain Eukaryota; kingdom Viridiplantae; phylum Streptophyta; class Magnoliopsida; order Asparagales; family Iridaceae; genus Iris; species Iris macrosiphon. The sequence goes on along the minus strand of JAYESA010000008.1, from coordinate 61,921,843 downwards.
GTCCAAAGGGGTTTGGGTCCCCGGGGCAGGGGGTCGAGGGGGGTCTTCGGAGTCGAGAGGGGTCGGGGTCGCCGGGGCGGAAGGGGTGAGGGTTGCAGGAGGGAGAGGGGGAGATCGAGAAAATGGGGAAAAATAAAATACTCAAAACCCTATATTAACTTTTTAGCGACGTCTAAATTGAACGTCGCTAGTTGAAAAAATTGGTAACGTTAAAGACGTCACTAATTAAAAAATAAGCAACGCCGGTAAAAATGTCGCCAAACTTCGCTAAATCAAAAAATCAGCGACGTTTAGCGACGTTAAAGAAGCATATAACGACTATTCTTTAAAAAACCAAGTAATGTCGCTAAACGTCGCTATGCGTCGCCAACAGTGACGTATACCAACGTTTATTTTTGGAGTCACTAAAATCTTTAATATTAGCGACGTTTTATGACGATGTCTCTAAAAACGTTGCTATTTTATCATATTTTGGTAGTTTACCTAGTCCCAATACCTGCATAACAAGATGATACACCTCAGCAGCTCCAGATAACATCTACGACCGTCTATGCTGCAAAACTGGCAAGGAACAAGGTCGTCAGAGGGACGTAACAAGGTACAATAAACAGCGTGCCAGAAGTAGAACAGTATAGTAGCACAAGGGTGCTAAGGGGTGTAACTACAGTAACCATCTAAGTGAATGCACATGAGAACATTACTCGTACACTAGACCACCAAAGTGTGAATCTGAAGATCTCAATAGACATCTTCAGTAACTATAAAAATCTCGAGGTGGGATCCAAATAGGGCCCACTTTGTACCGCTGAAGATAAATTTATCCAAATTCAACAAACTTAGTGTCCATGAATCCAGAACAACGATACAAAATGACACAAAATATTTAGAGTAGGATTCCAGTGAACGGATCACGAAATCGCCCGTCAAGTGGGACCGTGGGCCCGCAAAACGACGTTCCGGTCAACGTTTTCATAATCGAACCAAACTTGAGTTACAGGACCTGCATAATTCTACGAGTCCGATGGAACAAGTTTTATTGTGAAACGACACGCGCAGCCACTTCCCGTTCCCGATATAAATATTTGGAATATATTAGTTTTTATGCTTATATTATTTTTTGCTTGCATGGTTAATTAGGTTGCATGTCATGGAGACTAGACCAATTCTCTGGTTCACTTGGCTCTTGGTTTAATTATTGGATTGGTTTATTCATGAGAGAACCCATGGTCCAAACCTCAACCCTAGCTATATAAGCTAACATCTTTCTCTCTTCCCTCATTCTTCATTTTCCCCTCTTTCTTTTATTTCTAGGCAAGTACACCTTACATGACATGGAAAAACTTTAAATTTTAATTTTTGCTTTTTTTTGTATTTTATTAGTCTAATATGTGTGCATTATGATTCTAAGCACTTTTAATCCTTGGAGTTTTCAGTTTTGATGGATAAAATTTAGTATATCTACATTTTTAGTTAAAGATTTTATGGGTTCCAAAAGTTTTTCTTGGTTTTGATCTATTAAAATATGGTATTTTAGAAAACCAATTTTTGCGGGTGATTGAGCATTCCATTTCAGGCATTTTGGCTTTTGGTTCACTTGATATGGAGTTGAAATAAAGTTTTTATGGAGAAAATAATTTTCGATTTTTGAAGCGTTTTTGCCATGGCTGAACTTGCTATCTAGAGAAGACGAAGTGCTCATGTGGCCAGCACCATATACGACAGAGAGTGTTATGCGGCCTGAGCTCTGTACCGCATATACCTTCCAGCATGTATCCATCTTGTTGGATGCATCAATAATTATTATACAAAGTGTTATGAAGCTAAGTTCTTGGAAAATTCCTAAGTGACAAGAACTCCTTGGGTTTCACATGCTAAGCGAATGAGAAATCCACTAAGTCCAAGAGACATCTATGCGGCAAGCAGAGCATGCGGCAAGCAGACTTATGAGGTATTGGAACTATGCACCTCTTCTCTTTTGACGCATAACTCTGCTTCGTCCTTGCACATTTTTTATTATTTTATCTTTTCTCTGACAAACTTTATGGCTTGTCACATCCATCACTTCAATCACTTCACTGACATGCATTTAATGTACTTCACTCGACACTTGTCCCAAGGAGTAGAATTTGCCTGTCATATGCGGCACCTGTCATATGCGGTATTGATCCCATGCGTCCCTAGTTCTTATGTGGCCCTATGTGCATGCTTTATTGTTTTGCCTAGTTTGGATATTTTATTGGATTTTGTGATTCTATTTGTGTTATAAATGATTGTAAATACGTGAGAACTAAGTGACCATGTGTTGTACCTGACTATATGCTTAACCCAACTATGAGTAGAAATAGACTATGCGGCCAAGTGACTATGACTACCTATGTGCTTGACTCAACCCATGTGTTGCTATGTGCTAGAACTCATATGATTTACCAATAATTGGTGACTTGACTCGACTATTGGTATCCGTGTTGATACACTTACTACGTGTTATGTGTTCCTACGTGCTAAATTGTCACTACCATATTTTCTAGGAAAGGATATTTTAGTAATTTCCTATTTAATTAATTATTGTGCTTGATAAATAATTATTTGTTGTATTATTTAATTATTGTTAGATGTTAATTAATTATTTTGGACTTGTATTAGTGGACCTAACTAGTTTAGTTTAGATCCATGGACTAACATGAATTAATTAGTTAGACTTAGCCCATTTAGAAAGCCCATTGTTAAGGAGATGGATTAAATTAATTAAATCATTAGACTAGAAGCTTTCTTACTTAATTATTTCTTCATGAGAGGCCCCAAGGGGTATATTGGACATTACATGATTACTTGAGGGAGGGGAATAAGGGTCAGCCTATTTAAAAAGAGGGGAAATTTTCTCTCTCCTCTTTTTTATTCCAAATCTAGATCTAGAATTTCCCACTACCAAATTTTCTTCATTCCCATTTCATTTTCCTACCAAATTCATTCTAATTTTTTTCCAAATCACCATTAAAGACTTGAGAAGCAAGGATCTAGAAGGAGAAAGCAAGAATCTACAAAGAGGAGCAAGGATCTACAATTTGAAAGCAATTTCATCTCAATTGGAGGTTTCATTGGGAATACATCTCCCAATAGGTACAATTCAGTTTTTCTCCTTAAAATAGCTTCTAAATCTGAGATTTAATCATGAAAAATTAACCCATATTTATGTACTACCCATAGGATTTGGTTTTGTGTTCATAGGAGGCCTATGGAGAAAGTTATTGTGCTTTTTGTGTCAATTTTGAGGGAATTCCGAAAATAACTTTTGTTGTGTGTGTCAATTGATCCTATAAATTAATTTGGCATGTGTTTATGTGTTTGGAACTAGTGTCGTATCCACAATTGGGTACGTATAGGTCGTATCCCAATAATTTGGTGATACGTGTTGTTTTGGGGATTTTTCCTCCGACACGGGACTTTGTACATGTCGTATTTTGACACGGACACATAGATCTATATTTGACACTTTGTATTGTTCATAAATATTATTTGTGACTTGCTTGTGTCCTTCGGGGTACAATTGGATGTGTGGTGGACTCGTGTCGCATGCGTATCCTAGATCTAATGGGATACGGTGTGATACTCTCCATTTATTGTGTATTTATGTGTAGATCTAATTAATTATGCTTTAATTCTTGAATTATAATTGTGTATATATATATATATATATATATATATATATATATATATATATATATATATATATATATATATATATATATATATATATATATATATTATATGTATTATGGTGTATTTATTATAGTGTTTATTGTAGCATAGATCTATGTATTATATATGTACTAATAGAATATATATTATGTAGCTTCTTCTACATACATTAGTATATGTGTTATAATATATGTTAAGGATGTAAATATATGTATATATTTTTATATAATATATGTGTATGTTAATTAAGTAATTAGATTATTTATAGTTATTATATGATTATTTATATATATATATGTATGGGTGTATATTTATTATATATGTTGTATGTGTGTGTTGTTGCTATATTAATATGTACATAATAATAGGAGAGGGTGTATAGTTATTATATATTTAGGTATATATATATATTTAAATTTAATTGGGTGATATATATATATATATATATATATATATATATATATATATATATATATATATATATATATATATATATATATATATATATTTCATAGATTTTTAGCGACGGAGTTTTGGCAACAGCAACCGCTGTCGCAGAACAGCAGCAGCCGCTGTAGCGGTGGCGGCGGCATTTAATGACAACCGCCACTGTCATTCAATAGCAGCAGCAGCGGCGGAAATTGCAACAGCAGCGACAGAGGGAATGGTGACGGTTGAAAACCGTCACCAAAGCAGCAGCAGCAGCAGTGCAGATTTTAACAGCAATAGCGACCCTTGGCTTCAGTAACAGCTAGAACTGTCACTGAAAGTCTGGTATCAGAATATCAGTGTATTTCAACACTATTTTCAGTGACAGTTAGGCAGATTATTATATATTTGTGTTTATATCTTATATTTATATATATATATATATATATATATGTATTAATATTGAGATAATATACTATTATTGCTATATTTCTTATTTGTATAATATTAATATATATTTATATTTTATATATGAGCGTATTATTATATCAAGGTATTGAGTATTACCTTGAGGAGACCAGGTAAGTGGGATACTCAAGATACGGGGTTTGGGTATCAAGATTGTGATTTTTGTTGAGATACCAAGTGGTTCAAAACCACGGTACCTAATTGATGTGTAATTAATATTCTATATTATTATACATAATTGTTTGATATATATGTGTTATGATGTTTACCTTGGAATTTACGTATCCGGAGATACGGCATCCTAATATTTTAGGATATGGTTTTTATGACTTAGATTTTAATATCTTGACCCAAGATTTTTGTATTAGACTTATGCAACCTAGAAATAGATAGTTGACCTTGGTTTGACCATAGTTGACTTAAAGTTGACCATAGTTGACTTTTGACTTAGAATTGACTTATTGACCTAGAAGTTGACTAGTTTAACTTATTATCTTTTCGGGACCTTGTATTGATGTTGTATTCCATATCTAGGTCTTCGAGGCACCGAGTCAGACATCTGTGAGACTATTCATTGGACTTCAGGCGAGTACATTCTCTGATAGTTTCTCATTTATGATATCCTCTATGTTCATTGTATCTAGTGTAGATATCCATGTTCTTTTGACACTTTGGTTACACGGATTGGTATATCCGAATCTCTTCATGAGATGTTATTCCTTGGTATATGGTGTATATGGTGCAAGTATCGTTTCATTGGTTATCTTGTACATGTACAGACACCGATTCTCGGGAAGACTAGCTATCTTCTTGGGGAATCTTGTGCCATATCATACCGTGGTTGGATCTATTATACCAGTCGGGGGTGGGGAGTATTAGTATAGATATGTGATCAATATTCCTATTGTATCAAGTACTGATTACTGAATAGTGTTGATCATACACCGCTCGTATGATTAGCCATGCCGCATTGTATCTTGCCCAAGCCAATCATATGTTAAGCTAGTACTCACACACTTAGTCATTAGTATTCTTGTTACATTGGCATATTGTTTATTATTGTATTTATTTCTAGTAGTTCCTTATTGTATATATATATATATATATATATCTTGTATCTATTGTGCATCTTGTTTATCCACAACTATTTACTGTTACATAGTTTTTATCATTGATTAAAATTGCTGTTAGAGATGTACTTTGCTCATTTTCTGACTGGATATATTTTTTTAGATGACACTGAAGAGTGGTACCCGACCTATTATGGACCCCAGGATGTTGTGGGTTTAGATTCTGAGACCCTGGCTCAGGAGGGACTTATCCCAACTGAGACAGTTGACCCTGGAGTTGTAGCTTCATAGTATTCTTTGTACTGGATTTGTCTCTAGCTTATTTTGTTATTCTTTAGACTCATTGATGTATTATTTTAGACTCATGAGTTGTATTATGACTATTATATTCTTTATCCAATTCGTGCTCATTTCTATCTTAGTTCTGTGATTGAGTATACTATCATTATTGGTGGTTTATTATATTGTTAGATAGATTATCTAGACAGCGTTCTACCGCCGATTCTGCGGCCTAGGCTGGGCGTTGTTTCAGACTTGTACCCTTACATCGGGTGCGGGTCGTGACACGATTATCTAGACAGCGTTCTACTGCCGATTCTGCTGTGTAGGCTGGGCGTTGTTTTCGACTTATACCCTTACACGGGGTACGGGTCGTAACACTTTTTTGGTGGTGGACCATGCAGGTCTAGCTTCAGAAAGTATGTGATGTCATGGTAGTGCGACAATTTAGTTGTACTACTGCGAGCCTGCAATAGGATATAGGAATAGGTTGAGATACTCAATCACACCTAGGAAAATTCTTTTGATTTAACTATTCTCCTTTGATATTGATACTTGATCTCTTAAACTGTCCTTTCCTTGATGTCTTACATCTTGTGCCATATTGATTCTTTCTTTCGCTTTGTCTCAGGATGCCGCCTAAGACTAGATCGCAGCAGGGGAGAGCAGCTTCTGAGAGGTCTGCGACATCCCGAGGGCCTGTACCAGTCACTTCTCCGGTGATTGGAGTGCCAGCTGCTTTCGGAGGTCCACCACCTACTCAGAGGACTATGCCAGCTGTATCGAGGGGCTTCCACCTCCACCTCCTGTGCCAATAGAGGCATCACAGATGTTTACACTGTTTAGTGAGATGCTCGAGGCACAGAGGGCTCAGTCAGAGGCACATCAGAGACAGACTGACGTTCTACGGCAGGGCATCGAGAGTGCTCATCAGCTTGCTCGTGCTGTAGTTGAGAGAGGAGTTCCGATCCAGCAGCAGGTTGTTCCTCAGGTTGCTCAGCTTCGGCCAGGCAACATTCAGGACTTCAAGAAACTGGAGCCTAGGGTTTTCAAGGGGACGGAGGGCATCGTCTATGTTGATGATTGGCTCGAGGACATTGAGCGTCTTATGAGGGTGTCCCGTCTTTCTGAGGATCAGAAGGTTGAGGCGGTAGGACTTCAACTGTTCGACGTTGCTCGTACTTGGTTCAGGAATGAGCCGGTTCTGGTTGACGCAGGACAATCTTGGGAGGTATTCAAGGACCTCTTCAAGAAGAAGTTTTTCGTTCGGGCAGACAGGCTAGACTTGGGGAGACAGTTTGAGAGTCTCAGTCAGGGGAGCATGTCTGTAGAGGAGTTCGGTAGGTTGAGCCGATTTGCAGAGTATCTGATAAGGGAGCCGGAGGTTCGAGCCATTCGTTTCCGTGAGGGTCTAAACTGGGAAGTGAAGATTCTCATTCCGTCTTTTTATGAGACATACTCGGATATACTTACGGAAGCACGCAAGGTTGAGCGAGAGTTGGGTTTGAAGCCCAAGAGGACCGTAATTCTTTTCTGGGGGCCAACGGCAGTACAGTATCTGCCAAACATCCTTATTTCCAGTCCAGAACTTTCCAGCAGCCACAGCAGAACCAGACTCCAGCTAGAATGCCTTTTCACCAGGCACCTCAGCAGCAGAGACAGTTACAGCAAGCTTCATGCAACTACTGCAAGAAGCCCGGCCATATCTGAGAAGTTTGCAGGAGAAGGCTAGGAGTTTGTTTGTATTATGGTACTGAAGGGCATCAATCGAGGGAGTGTCCTCGTAGTGCAGTTCAAGGAGCAGCTTCAGCTCCGAGGGCACAGACGAGACCACCTGCAGCACAGCCGAGGGGACCGCTTCCGACACAGCAGCAACATTTTGTCCAGCATCAGCAGCAGGGAGGTGCTCGACAGGGACGAGCATTTGCTATAACCGTCGAGGAGGATGAACCCACCGGAGATGTCATCGCAGATTCTATTCTTCTTGATTCTATTCCAGCTTTAGCTTTGTTTGATAGTGGTGCTTTCCATAGTTTTGTATCTGTTTCTTTTGCTCTGAAGCATGGTTTGGTAGCTGAGTCTTTGCTTAGGACTTGCAAGATCATGACCGGGGGAGGCATTATCCTGGTTAATGATATTTGCAAGGATCGGAAAGTTACTTTGGGAGGCCGGGAGTTGAGTGCATGTCTACTTGTAATGCCACTTTTGAGCTATGATATTGTACTCGGGATGGATTGGTTGAGTAGGCACCGTGCTAGCATAGATTGTAGAGAAGGTAGAGTTTTGTTTGGTCCGCCAGGAGAGCCAGAGTTCGAGTTTGCTAGAGGAGCTATGGAGGAAGACAAGGAGTTGCCACATCCATTGATAGCAGAATTTTTGGATGTGTTTCTTGAGAAATTGCCAGGATTGCCGCCAGATTGAGATGTTGAATTTTCTATAGACTTGGTGCCAGGTGCAGAACCAATTTCACAGCATGTCTATAGAGTAAACAACAGCGAGTTGACCGAGCTAAAGAAACAGGTGGACGAATTGCAGGATAAGGGGTTTATCAGATCGAGTTCTTCACCATGGGGAGCCCCGGTATTGTTTGTACCGAAGAAGGATGGATCGGTGCGCATGTGCATTGATTACAGGGCTTTGAATAATCTCACTATCAAGAATAAGTATCATTTGCCACGGATAGATGATCTGTTTGATCAGTTGAGTGGTGCAAAGATATTTTCTAAGATAGATTTGAGATCAGACTACCATCAAATGAAGGTGAAGCCGGAGGACATACCGAAGACTGCTTTAGAACGCGGTATGGTCAGTACGAGTCTATGGTGATGTCGTTTGGTTTGACTAATGCACCGGCGGTATTTATGAACTTGATGAACAAGGTGTTCCACCAGTACCTTGACAAGTTCATGGTGGTGTTCATTGACGACATACTCATATACTCGAGGATACCGGAGGAGCATGAGGAACATTTGAGGATTGTGTTGGATGTACTGAGGAAGGAGAAGCTGTATAGAAAGTTGTCCAAGTGTGAGCTTTTCTTGGACAAAGTGGAGTTCTTGGGGCATGTTGTGACTGGTGATGGTATTTTTGTGGATCCGAAGAAGATTTCAGCAGTGGAATCTTGGAAGACTCCGAGTTCGGTAGCAGAGATCAGGAGTTTCTTGGGATTGGCAGGCTACTACAGGAAGTTTGTGCAAGAATTTTCGAGGATTGCCGAGACGATGACCAGACTCACAAGAAAGTATGTGGAGTTTGTTTGGACGGAGGATTGCCAGATTGCTTTTGAGGAGTTGAAGAAGAGGTTGACGTTTGCTCCTATTTTAACGTTGCCATCAGGGTCCGGAGGTTTCACTATTTATAGTGATGCATCGGGGAAGGGTTTGGGTTGTGTTCTTCAGCAGCATGGAAAAGTGGTTGCCTATGCATCCAGGCAATTGCGTCCTCATGAAAAGAACTATCCTACCCATAATTTAGAGTTGGCAGCAGTCATCTTCGCTCTGAAGTTGTGGAAACATTATTTATACGGAGAGCGTGTGGAGATCTTCACATACCACAAAAGCTTGAAGTACATTTTTACGCAGAAGGAGTTGAACATGAGGCAGCGTCGGTGGTTGGAACTGATGAAGGATTTTAATATCTCTTTGCAATATCATCCTGGGAAAGCCAATATAGTTGCCGATGCTTTGAGCAGGTATCCGGTAGCTATATTTTTGACGCATGATCGATATTTGTTGGAGGACTTGGAGAGCTTGGGCATTAAGGTAATTGTTCCTGGTTGTGCTATGCAAATATGAGGATTGCAGATACACTCAGATTTGATGGACAGGATCAAGGCAGCACAGTATGAGGATGTATCTCTGAGGAGTATCAGAGCTCAGGTGAGAGCAGGATTGGAGGATGATTTCACTATTATAGAGTATGGATCTTTGAGGCATGGAGTTAGATTATGTGTGCCTAGTGGGGAGCTGCGTGAGGAGGTGTTGCAGGAAGCGCATCACTCTCAGTATTTCATGCATCCAGGTGCTAACAAGATGTATCGGGATATGCGAGAGTGTGTGTGGTGGTATGGCATGAAGAGGGAAGTGGCACAGTTTGTATCCAGATGCTTAGTGTGCCAGCAGGTGAAAGCCGAGAGGCAGAGACCAGGAGGTTTACTTCAGCCATTACCCATTCCAGAGTGGAAATGGGAACACATTACTATAGATTTTGTGTCCGGACTTCCACGATCTCCAGGAGGGAAAGACGCGATTTGGGTCATCGTTGATAGGTTGACCAAGTCGGCCCACTTTTTGCCTTTCAAGGTGGATTTGTCTACGGAGAAGCTGGCAGAGATGTATGTGAGGCAGATCGTTAGGATACATGGAGTTCCCGTCAGCATAGTCTCAGATCAGGATAGTCGTTTCACTTCTCATTTCTGGAGGAGTTTGTAGGAGAGTTTGGGCACTCAGCTCAAATTCAGTACTGCATATCATCCTCAGACAGATGGGCAGTCTGAGAGGACTATTCAGGCTCTCGAGGATATGTTGCGCACTTGTGTACTAGATTTTAGGGGTTCTTGGGAGGACCATCTCCATTTGGTAGAGTTTGCTTACAATAACAGTTACCAGGCCAGTATAGAGATGTCACCTTTTGAAGCTCTGTATGGTCGGAGGTGTCGTACTCCTTTGTCTTGGGACGATGTGGGAGAGAGAGTTTTGCTTGGGCCAGAGATAGTTGTGGATGCAGTAGAGAAGGTTCAGTTGATCAGAGACAGACTTCGAGTGGCGCAGGACAGACAGCGGCATTAGGCCGATAGCCATCGGAGACCTTTGGAGTTTGAGGTATAGTTTAGATTTTTGTTTTGTGCTTGTTCTTGGTTGTTTGTTATAGATTAAGTTCTTAAGGTGGTGTTTGTTCTAGGTGGGTGGTTTGGTGTTTCTGAGGATTTCTCCGACACGAGGCACGATTCGCTTCGGTAGAGGCGGAAAGCTTAGTCCGCGATTCATCGGACCTTTCACTATTCTAGAGAGGGTCGGTGCAGTTGCTTATAGACTAGACTTGCCACCTGCATTGGAGGGAGTGCATAATGTGTTTCACGTGTCACAGTTGAGATGATACGTGGTAGATCCTAGTCATGTATTAGATCACTCGGAGATAGAGGTGGGCCCTACTCTTAGCTATCCAGAGCAGCCAGTTGAGATTCTGGATCGGAGAGAGAAGGTACTGAGGAACCAGACTATTTCTTTGGTGCGCGTCGCATGGAGGCATCACTCTCCGGGGGAGTCTACCTGGGAGAGAGAGAGGATGAAATGCGAGAGCATTATCCATATTTGTTTGTGCCTTGAGGTATGTTATTTCCTAGTTATGTTCTGTTCATTGTTATGCTCTTTCATAGTTAGTTATGATTATTTAGTTCTGTTCTATTATTTTCTGGGGGTAGTTTTCGTCTTTGAATTTCGAGGACTAAATTATTTTAAGAAGGGTAGACTTGTCACTACCACATTTTCTAGGAAAGGGTATTTTAGCAATTTTCTATTTAATTAATTATTGTGCTTGATAAATAATTATTTGTTATATTATTTAATTATTGTTAGATGTTAATTAATTATTTTGGACTTGTATTAGTGAACCTAACTAGTTTAGTTTGGACCCATGGACCAACATGAATTAATTAGTTAGACTTAGCCCATTTAGAAAGCCCATTGTTAAGGAGATGGATTAAATTAATTAAATCATTAGACTAGAAGCTTCATTCCTTAATTATTTCTTCATGAGAGGCCCCAAGGGGTATATTGGATATTACATGATTACTTGAGAGAGGGGAATAGGGGCCGGCCTATTTAAAAAGAGGGGGAAAATTCTCTCTCCTCTTTTTCATTCCAAATCTAGATCTAGAATTTTCCACTACCAAATTTTCTTCATTCCCATTTCATTTCCCTACCAAATTCATTTCAATTCCTTTCCAAATCACCATTAAAGACTTGAGAAGCAAGGATCTAGAAGGAGGAAGTAAGGATCTACAAAGAGGAGCAAGGATCTACAATTTGGAAGTAATTTTATCTCAATTGGAGGTTTCATTGGGAATACATCTTCCAATAGGTACAATTTAGTTTTTTCCCTTAAAATAGCTTCTAAATCTGAGATTTAATCATGAAAAATTAACCCATATGTATGTACTACCCATAGGATTTGGTTTTGTGTTCATAGGAGGCCTATGGAGAAAGTTATGGTATTTTTTTTGTCAATTTTGAGGGAATTCCAAAAATAACTTTTGTTGTGTGTGTCAATTGATCCTATAGATCAATTTGGTATTTGTTTATGTATTTGGGGCTAGTGTCGTGTCCATAATTGGGTACGTGTACGTTGTATCCCAATAATTTGGTGATACGTGTTGTTTTGGAGATTTTTCCTCCGACATGGGACTTTGTACATGTCGTATTTTGACACAGACACATAGATCTATATTTGACACTTTGTATTATTCATAAATATTATTTGTGACTTGCTTGTGTCCTTCGGGGTGCAATTGGATGTGTGGTGGGCTCGTGTCGCATGCGTATCCTAGATCTAGTGGGATACGGTGTGATACTCTCCATTTATTGTGTACTTATGTGTAGATCTAATTAATTGTGCTTTAATTCTTGAATTATAATTGTGTGTGTGTGTGTATATATATATATATATATATATATATATATATATATATTATGGTGTATTTATTGTAGCATAGATCTATGTATTATATATGTACTAATAGAATATATATTATGTAGCTTCTTCTACATACATTAGTATATGTGTTATAATATATGTTAAGGATGTAAATATATGTATATATTTTTATATAAATATGTGTATGTTAAGTAATTAGATTATTTATAGTTATTATATGATTATTTATATATATATGTATGGGTGTATATTTATTATATATGTTGTATGTGTGTGTTGTTGCTATACTAATATGTACATAATAATATGAGAGGGTGTATAGTTATTATATATATAGGTATATATATATATATTTATATTTAATTGGGTGATATATATATATATTATATATATTTCATAGATTTTCAGCGACGGAGTTTTGGCGACAGCAGCCGCTGTCGCAGAACAGCAGCAGCCGCTGTAGCAGTGGCGGCGGCATTTAATGATAGCCGCCACTGTCATTAAATAGCAGCAGCAACGACAGAGGGAATGGTGACAGTTGAAAACCGTTACCAAAGCAGCAGCAGTACAGATTTCAACAGCAACAGCGACCCTTGGCTTCAGTGACAGCCAGAACTGTCACTGAAAGTCTGGTATCAGAATATCAGTGTATTTCAACACTGTTTTCAGTTACAGTTAGGTAGATTATTATATATTTATGTTTATATCTTATATTTATATATATATGTATATGTATATGTATTAATATTGAGATAATATACTATTATTGCTATATTTCTTATTTGTATAATATTAATATATATTTATATATTATATATGAGGGTATTATTATATCAAGGTATTGAGTATTACCTTGAGGAGACCAAGGTAAGTGGGATACTCAAGATACGGGGTTTGGGTATCAAGATTATGATTTTTGTTGAGATACCAAGTGGTTCAAAACCACGGTACCTAATTGATGTGTAATTAATATTCTATATTATTATACATAATTGTTTGATATATATGTATTGTGATGTTTACCTTAGAATTTACGTATCCGGAGATACGGCATCCTAATATTTTAGGATATGATTTTTATGACTTAGATTTTAATATCTTGACCCAAGATTTTTGTATTAGACTTGTGCAACCTAGAAATAGATAGTTGACCTTGGTTTGACCATAGTTGACTTAGAGTTGACCATAGTTGACTTTTGACCTAGAATTGACTTATTGACCTAGAAGTTGACTAGTTTAACTTATTCTCTTTTCGGGACCTTGTATTGATATTGTATTCCATATCTAGGTCTTCGAGGCACCGAGTCAGACATCTGTAAGACTATTCATTGGACTTCAGGCGAGTATATTCTCTGATAGTTTCTCATTTATGATATCCTCTATGTTTATTGTATCTAGTGTAGATATCCATGTTCTCTTGATACTTTGGTTACACGGATTGGTATATCCGGATCTCGTCATGAGATGGTATTCCTTGGTATATGGTGTATATGGTGCAAGTATCGTTTCATTAGTTATCTTGTACAGACACCGATTCTCGAGAAGACTAGCTATCTTCTTGGGGAATCTTGTGCCATAGCATACCGTGGTTGGATCTATTATACCAGTCGGGGGTGGAGAGTATTAGTATAGATATGTGATAAATATCCCTATTGTATCAAGTACTGATTAATGAATAGTATTGATCATACACCGCACGTATGATTAGCCAGGCCGCATTGCATCTTGCCCAAGCCGATCATATGTTAAGCTAGTACTCACACACTTAGTCATTAGTATTCTTGTTACATTGGCATATTGTTCATTATTGTATTTATTTCCAGTAGTTCCTTATTGTATATATATATCTCTTGTATCTATTGTGCATCTTGTTTATCCACAGCTATTACTGTTATATAGTTTTTATCATTGATTAGAACTGCTGTTAGAGATGTACTCTGCTCCTTTCCTGACTGGATATATTTTTCAGATGACACTGAAGAGTGGTACCCTACCTATTATGGACCCCAGGATGTTATGGGTTTAGATTCTGAGACCCTGGCTCAGGAGGGGCTTATCCCAACTGAGACAGTTGACCCTGGAGTTGTAGCTTCATAGTATTCTTTGTACTGGATTTGTCTCCAGCTTATTCTGTTATTCTTCAGACTCATTAATGTATTATTTTAGACTCATGAGTTGTATTGTGACTATTCTATTCTTTATTTGATTCGTGCTCATTTCTATCTTAGTTCTGTGATTGAGTATACTATCATTATTGGTGGTTTATTATATTGTTAGATAGATTATCTAGACAACGTTCTACCGCCGATTCTGCGGCGTAGGCTGGGCGTTGTTTCCGACTTGTACCCTTACACCGGGTGCGGGTCATGATACGATTATCTAGACAGTGTTCTACCGCCGATTCTGCGGCGTAGGCAGGGCGTTGTTTTCGACTTGTACCCTTACACCGGGTGCGGGTCGTGACATAAGTGTTCCTACGTGATTATGTTACATATTTTATACTGAGGTGTACATGTGTGCTATGCAACATGTGATATAATACAATTTCTCCAGCATGGACATGATAGTTGGTTAATAACCAAGCATGGCTAGGACTCGTGTTGATTGTTGCATCATGCTGGGGTAAATCCAAATTAAACTACCAAGTGAAAAAGTGGAATTGTATCTAGCATGCTCATACTACAGTACGATATGTAAGGGGAATAACATGTTACCATGCCATATGATTCTATCTAACTATAGGGTTAATTAGTCAACTAAAATATGTAGAGCATTGGGAGGGACGGAATCCTGAGATTGTGCTTAGCTAGCCACCCTCAATCATATGGGGAGTGAAGGTTGGCCCCCATGGATATTATTTAAATCCTTATTAGTAGATGGCAATATCTGATTATTATATTGTACTATGTGTTCTATATATGCGATCTTAGCATGGTGGCCTTCCGAGGGACCGGTGCATACTATTATGTGCTACGCAGCAATTCATGGCTCGGCTAGCCCCTGCTAGAACATGGCTCGACCTGAGGATTCCTATCATAAGCATAATATTTCTGGGATAACCCAGATTCCACCTAGTAAGTCGTACAAGTGATTGGTCGATTATGTAACTGAACTTGATTGTGCATTGTATCTTCTGTTAAATAGTTTAGGGGCATGGACTATCATGGTGCGATGGTCTAACCCTTGTCCTTGTTTGGTTGTAGGGTTAGATTATTGTATCACGATAGACTATGAACAAAAAATACGATATAGGACTATATATATATATATATATATATATATATATATATATATATATATATATATATATATATATATATATGTATGTATGTATTCTTCCTGGTTTTGTTTCTTCATTCATGCTTCCATATATATATATATATATATATATATATATATATATATATGCTTCCTGGTTTTGTTTCTTCATTCATGCTTCCTTTGTGGTACTTGCTATTTGGGGTCTAACCCCACTGGTTTTGCATGGCCAGGTTTAGATCCAGCACCTGAGGATCAAGCATAATTTTCCCTGAATAATGGTGCGCATCAGGCGAATGGCCGTTGAGGGACATGAGTGGGTTTCTTGATCACTGCTCGTTATTGCACATTTTATTCTTTTGAGCGTTTATCCATCGGCACTTGTTAGCCATAAATCTGGATATTTAGTCTTCTTATATTATTGTAATTAATCAGACTGCAGCTGATCATGGTCATTTACTTTTGCTACTCTGCCAGCTTATTATTTTGTGTGGTTGGTTTCCAGAATATTATGGCAGGACGTATAGGACGTCTTACTTTCTTGTCATACATGTTCTATGTTTACTATCCTTACTTGACTGATTGAGATATTAGATGTTCTATGTGACCCTAGGTGACTTGCTTGTATTATACACCCCCTTGTCTAGTTATCCCGTGACCGCCGTACGACGTTCTATACCTTGTACGGGAGAGTTGGCCATGTTCGTCTTCGTATTCCGGTACTGGAGTGTGACACGCACACACAAAGTATTTGCACAAATTTAGAAAATATCGATACGTAAATTTTTGACGGATACGGGTTGATTCCAGAGCGTACACACGTCAAAATCAAATTCTGCGAAACACGCACGTTTGTTTTTACTGTGGCATCTTTTGGTGCAATCCGCATGCGATAAAGTCGTCTCGTTTGGCGGACCGGACTCCTTATCACAAAATTTTGAATAAAAATCAAACTAAATAATCTAATTGAATACATATAAGGAGGATTAGGTAGAGTGTATACTAGAAGAATCGGTTTGAGATTCGGTCGAGTAAGGAGTGAGCATTCGATGTCCGAAGACAGGTGATTGAAACTCAAATTCTGACTCGGTTGAGGGTGTTCTTGGCCACGGGAAAGGGATGCTCGGTCATGGCTGGTCTCGGGGCTGATCAGGGTGGTTCGTCGGAGGTCGGGGGTCGTCGGGAGGTCGCAGGAGGGGGTGCAGCAGCAGCCGGCAGAAACAGCCGCGGCATAGCAGCAACAGTAGCGACGGGGGCAGGCCGGTCGGCGGCATTAGGGGCAATCAACGGTCGTTCGAGGGAGGAGGCCGGGAGGATGGTGATGGGGGAGGGTGGTTTAGAATTAGGGTTAGGGTTAGGGCTTAATTAGGATATATATAGTGAGAGTGAGCGGGTGAGGGGGCGTCGATCGGACCTAGGGATATTAGGGTTAGGGTTTTGTTTTGTTATATATATATATATATATATATATATATATATATATATATATATATATATATATATATATGACAAAGTCAAAAATAGATTTGTACATGAAATAAATTGTAGAAAAAATTTATAATACTTAAACAAATAATTTTTACTAAAAATATTTTTGTGAAATAATTTTATTTACTAAATATAAATATTTATATAAGCTATTCAATCAAGAAATTTTATTTTCTATTTAGCTAATTAAATAAATAGAAATTAAATATCCAACAATTCAATAAATAAGAAAATACTAAAATTAAAAATTAGGGGGTTTACAGATATATTATATGGTAACGTTTGAATGTCTGGAGATACAAATTTTTATTCGTTAACAACGAAATACTAGAAAATAAATTAATCAAAGTCAAATTTGGAGATTGAAACATCATTATTTTACGAAGTTACGAAAAGTCCGTCAAACAGTAAAAACTATTAATTCCGTACTACTTTTCGATATGCTCATTTTGGCACAACATGGGCCTCATTTCGATCTCTCAGGCAAAAGTTATGGTGCTTTAAAGTTTTAAATTTCATACTTTTACCTGTAACATATGCGTCTGGCTTCGAACGAGGATTCTTTCTACACGGAATATGTTACTTTCGTCGAGGCATACAAATCGACTTATTGTTTGATAAAAAATAAGAGATGAGCAAATAGTTATGGTCACTCCATTTGTGCTCTATGGCATACGTTATTTTCTTACGGTAGCACTAAGGGCATACAAATCGACCTACTGGATTCGTAGGACTGTCAAAAAATTTGACAGTCCTAACAATAATAAGGATTGTCAAAATGTTTGACACTCCTAACTATTGTTAGGACTGTCAAAATTTTTGACAGTCCTAATTTAAAGCTACTAGATTCTTAAGACTATAAAAAAAATTGACAGCCATAACAATCGTCAGGATTGTCAAATTTTTTTGATAGTCCTATGATACTTGAATTTTTCAATCCTGTGACAGAATACTTAGGACTATCAAAATACCTAACGGAAGGTCTGTCAAACAATTTGACAGTCCTAAACAAAATATGTTGTTCATTGAACAGCATAATTTTGTTAGGACTGTCAAAAATCTTTGACAGTCCTACCAATTGGAAGGACTGTCAAAATTTTGACAGTTCTAATTATAGTCAAAAAAATTGACAGTCCATCATCGTCCCTGTTGCGACTCTGGATGAATTTCATAAATTCGAAATACTAAAATGGGTTCGAAACTTCAAAAATTCGTCCAAAATGAATCATAAAACCAAAATTTAGGGCCGATTTGAATATACATTATAACTCTCAGATTTCATTTCTTAGTTATAACGTAAAGGAGGGGATAAAATGTGTTTGGATACAAAACTCAAGAATGAAGTTGTAAAATTTTATTTGGAATATCATGTTTAAAAGTTACTTTGAGAAAGTAACTTTTAGGTGTTTTTCTCAAAGGACTATGCTATGACCACAACCAAATGCCTACAACCCTCTTATAACCGTCACGTGGCGGCCACGTGAAGGCCGTCCATTGGAGGAGGGTAGCCGAGCTCGGGCTAGGTCGACGGGAGGGAGGTTGCAACATCTCTGGTCGACAAAAAACAGTGGAGGTCGGTCCGTTCCCAACGACGTCGATGGAGGGTGACTGTGGTAGCGGTCTTGCCGATTCCACCCTTGACGGAGGTGGTGGTGCGGCCCCTACGATCTGGACACAGCACATTCGATGGACACGATTTTGGACGAAGTCATATCTGGACACAATTTTTTTTTTTAATTTACCGTACGGAATTTTTAATTTTTGGTTCTTAAAATCATTTTCCATAAAGTCAGAATTTTTATACTCAGAAAACAAGTTTATATCTTACTTTCAGAAAACTGTTTTCAAAATCAAATTTCAGAAAATATATCCAAATTGACCATTATTTACTAGAAGATGAAATTTAGGCATGAACATTGATTTAGAATAATATTTGAAATTTGGGAGAAAAAAAGGAAAAGAAGAAGAAGAAGAAGAAGGAAGAAGAAGAAGAAGAAAGTTGACTTTAATACTTATGTAGTGGACTGTCGTAAGTAAAAAAAATTTAATGACTTCAGTGGTTTGCCACCTCAAAGACGACAGCACTAATAAAAATAGCTTTATCAACCCAACTACTAAGCAACCACTTGGATTTTTGCACACGACTTGTTTTTCCATCCGAACCAAACGCATCCATTCATTTGGAAACTATCAAAACATTCGTATCCCCTCCTAGCTCTTCTTTTATTTCTCCATTCATATACTGTTGTTAACCACATGTTTTGTAAGAGCATCCATGGGAAACTTGTTGATCCCTATTGTGATCTCTAGGTCCGGTCAATAGCACTCACTGCTACTTGTCATGGGCGTCGGTTAGACTGGATGTCAATCAAGGGTACAGTGATGGTACAGTCAAAAAGGAAATGGTCGAGAGGAGAGAGGAGAGAGGAGAGAGAAAATTATCATTAGTCACACCTAGGGTTTTTCAAATGAGTGTTCCTTCGGGACGTCGCTACTTCCAACTCAGGACAGCCACCTCCCCCCCTCCGTCAGTTGTCGGGATGAGGTTCGATTAGTTGTTATTTACTAGACCGAAGACTACCATGATCTTCCTTTTTTTGGTACGGTACAGACAATAGCAGAATCACGTTGTGGATTCTACACAGATCGAAGGAGACGACCGAACGGCAGATTTCGTACAACGTGTCGTCTCCAGATTGGTCGAATTTTTTTTCTAAGTTAACATGGGTTAATTTTTTTTTTTTTTTGGGGAGACCAATCGGAAGGAGGGGGTACACTTGGCGCGCGGGGTGTGCTACTGGTCCCCCCCCCCCCCCCCCCCCCCCTTTGGACGGGGAAGACTTTTCCATTTTATTTTCATATGTTTTTTCTTTTCTTTTTTCATATGACTATGTCCACATAATCCATCCAAGTTCAAATGTTTGATTTCGTCCTTGGTCGAGGGTGCCTTCTGGATGTGGTTTCTTTTAAATAGCAACCCCTCAATCGTGGAGACAAGACTCGGACATGTTTATTAAACCAAAACTCAATTAACCAACTTAATCTACCGAACCAAGTAGTGATCGATTTGGATTAGCCCAACAAACCATGACCTTTCGGTTATGATATATAAATAATTATACGAGTTATGATTTTCTATTAACCAACCGACCAATTTAACCGACTTTTATATATGTTTTATTAATTTTCCACTCTCGAAATATGGATTATGAGTTATTGATTTATTATAAACGTTATGGATAGGTTAACAGGTTAACGGTTTAGATATATACAAGGGTTAACATGTCCAATATACAAGAGTTAATACTCAACATTTAAGCTAAAAAAATCTCATGATTTGGAAATTGGTAAGCATTTTCCAAATGTTGTATGCACGGAATGACATTTTCAACAATTGAACTGAATTTCAAATGTTGTGCTATGAGTTTTATTGAACTAAATTTGAATGCTCTTACTTCTTAAGGCCACCAAAAGATTGTTAATGCTTTATCCTTAATTGAACTAAACTATCCAATTGTTTTAACCAAAATTACCAACGAAGGTTAACCAAATCGTTCGTTAGGTTACTAAGGATATGTAGGTCAGGCTTGATCATATAATCAACATAAGTGACTAAGTCAGTTCCATTGACGTCGGTAAACCATAACTTGTTGACTTCAGTAAACAACAATCACACCTACATCTGTAACTATAAACTCAACAGTTGGATAGGCCATCTGGTTGAAGCGTCCCTAAACCACAGTGGTAATGTTTGCATTTTCCCCAACTAATGAATGCATATTATGTGATGATCCATCAAAATGCTAGCTTGCACAAACTTTATTACATGCTGGAGAACGCCAGGAGTTAAAAGATTCTCCTCTTTTTTTCTTTTCTTTTTTAAATGAGAAAATACATATACACAAGAATCTGTTTTTTCATGACAATTGCTTTGTGCAGAATTCTGCATATTCTGAATGCTAGTTTATATGATAACACTGCCGCAGTTCTGAACCTTTGCCATGGAATTATAGCCAGTTAGGAGTGGTCGATTTAGCCTGATTCATATTGGAGGATGAATCTTCAGGAACCTTTGCTAAGGAACGGTACTGCAGTTTAACACTCTCTGCATCATCCAAGGTCTTGACCACATACCTGTTACGCAAAAAGACAATGGGAACAAATGTTAGTAATGGAAGTTGCTAGTGAGTAGGGTCCAGCATGAATTGATCTTGCAAGATTTTATAAACTGTAGTGAAGTTTGGTGTTTGTGCCTGTGAACGTATGCACTGTATGAATTGAGGTGGAAAGAAAGTTAGACACTTAGTAAGACACATAAGTTTTCAGCTATTAGGAAATTATGTAAGTTTCTCTGACCGAAACCGTTGCGGACATTTATGAATAAAACTCCTCAGGTTTAAATATGTAGAAGGATGAAATAATATATAAGAAACGATTAAAGATGACTTTCGAAGATGGACACAGATATTAAAATAAAAATATATTGAAAGGTCTAAAAGAACATACAGGAAAGAGAGTGAGGTGATTTAGTTCTTTTCCTGTGGAAATTACTTAAATCAAGAATTGAGAAATCATAGTTCCAGCCAATGTAATGTCCCACTCCTATAGGTGGTATTATGTTGCTATAGATGTTAGTTTGCTGGTTCGATTAAGAGGAAAGCTATCCGCATGATCTCTCTTTGGGACATAAGTGAGTGGATGAGACTTCTCTTTTCTAATTCGTTCACGACTAATAAAGAATCCTTAAAGAATGGATATATGATTTGTTTCTAAAGAATAGAGTTTGTATTCACAAGAATAATAAATAAATGAAATATGTATACCGACAACAAGAGACACAGGAAATGAGCGTATGAACATATTTATAAAAAGATAATAGAGAACAAAAGAATTGGTGCTTATTTCATTTAATAGTTGAAAGAATCCTTTTATAGATGTTCCTTTTGAGATATTATAATTTTGCTTTATCATTGTTTACGTGGAAGAACACTTTTGATTGTAGTATAAAATGTTGAATTGCGGGAAGGAACACTGCGGGGGATTGTACGTAGAGGAGTGTTAGAATAAAGTGGAAAAAAGGGAAAAACAAAACTAAGGCTCTATATATATTTATATATATATATATATATATATATATATATATATATAATCGATAATTTATGTTGTATATCATGCATTGGCCTTGGATAACTCGTGCACAATGTTTAATCTCCTGAACGATTTTTGTGACACTGGTATCGTGTCGGCCTATGAGAGATGGAACACCCTAAGGACTGGATGTCCTCGCGATCAAGGATTGGTATGTCTAATTGGAGAGATGAGCTTGAACTCCAATGGACCATCATATAGTTAGGTTGCATGCTAATGAAATTGTTTTCCCAGGTCTAACAGTTTGATGGAAGGACGGACATGCGATAACCTATAAATGTGATTTTTTATGTTTGTTTTGCAGGAATGGAATTTGAAGATTTCATTGTTTGAACCATGTATAACTTACTGACGTTTTCTAACCCAGAAATAATATCATGTCCCTAAGAACAAATATGGTTTAAGTGTAATGTTGTGTTTGATAAAGATAGAAAGAATAAATATTGCTCATGAAATAGTCTACAATGCTTGATCAATGAAAGAAGTATAACTTTTTGATTTCGTATTGACTTAAAATTAAAGTATGTAAAAGACGAAAAAATTATCATTATTGAAAAGAAATATGTACTCACATGATTACTTAGTGTCTGTTTTTCATAGTTTAAAGTATCGACCGATACCGGTCCGATACGGTCGATACCCTATCCACAAAACCCTAACCCAAAGTTCTAACCCTAACCATAAAACCCTAACCTTAACCCTAAAACCCAAACCCTAAAGTCCTAAAGTCCTAAAATCGTAAATCCAACCCAAACCCTAAAACCTAAAATATCTAGTAATGATTATTTTGACAACGGTCATTTTACAAATGGCTAGCCAAAATGATGGATGTATTCCAAGTGTACCAACTACTTACGCCATTATCCAACAACATGAATCCTACATATATAAGTTATATTTTCTGAACATGTATATTTTTCTCAGTTTTAACTAATTGATATTAGTTAGTGTGGATTATACTAATAATACACTAACAATATATATATATATATATATATATATATATATATATAATAGCTATATGATTATAGTGACGAACAAGGGTTGCAAGAGCATGACACATGACGGTACCATAAAAACCGTGGTACATGTAGCTCCCAAAATACTTTGGTGCAGACTTTTGGATTTTATTACATTTATAAGACTTGATTTTGAGTCTCACTGAGCGTTCGTAGCCCCAACGCAACAAATTCCAACTTCCAATGGAAGAGATGACTATCACGTTAACGTTAGCTGATACGACATCGATTCTTGAGCTATCTATTACAGGTGATCCTATATATTTTTATGATGAGTTATCTCCTCTTTAGCTGATTAGGATGTACCTTGGTGTGAGGCACCATTAGATTTAGGAACCGATAGCTATGTCAAGTTTAGTTGGCTCCAATGCACTTTCATGGATATTGATCGCATTGCCGATACAACGATTTCTGCAAATGATTCACAAGTATTCTTTTGCATTAATGAATGTTAATGTCTATATAGCATATTATATTTTAAGTGATACCATTAATTGCTTATATTTTCAAATCGTGTATACTTAATATGCTTTTAATGTGCTTACGTGGTGCCTTTCAAATTTCTAGCGCAATGAAAAATAAAGTCAATTTGTACCTTACCATTTCTAGAAATTTTGGGTGCACCTACATGTCTTGTATGGGATACAACTACATTAGCAAATTTATATTATTGCATATAGAGTTTTGTGAGTTGTCCTAGGAAGCATAATTTCAAAAAAAGTGTGGTTGCATTACATTAGTACATATACAAATGAATGTTTTGGTTTATATGTCGTATACAGTTTCACTATTCAGATTTGTATCATGTTATTTGTATTTTTATAGATTTGGTCCTACGAGCATTTTGATATTGGTTGGCCAGTGAGCCAATTTTCATGATGACAAACAAGTGCGGCAGCTCGTTGGTAGATGATGGATGCAATAGATGTGTTGCAGTATGCTTACCAGGTGGCATCTATTTACTGGATATGTTTTGACCAAATAAACAACGCAGAAGTAAATTAAGTAAATATTTGTTTAGCTATTTTTTTGCTTAATTTACTATGTTTATTATTTATTATTTTTAAACATCAAATAGGTTCAGTGGCAGACATGTAGTGTCCCTCATGAGATATGGATAACATCAAGCCAGGAGAGTCTCCATAGGTATTATATCATATACCACAGACACGTCATGTTTCATACAACATTCTCAACCAATGGTATGCCAAGAGGGTCGGTTCCAAAATCGAGTTGTAGACGATTATAGCTTGTATGGAATGACATGTGTAAGAGACGTAGTATGTGTTCTTTATTTATTTTTTTCGATAATATTTACATAAATGTATGGTGCATGCAGTCCAAGACCACTTGAAGACCCACGAGCTATTTTACAAGCATATGCAGATTATCTTAGGGCTCCCCAACGTTGCTTTCATTAGATTTTCCGTCTGATCATCATGTAGTCGTTGCCCGTTAGAGATGGATACGCCCCTGTAGGAGCATACTATATCAAGCTGGCAAGGGCACTTCACACCAGGGTGGTTCGCGGACATACCGACAAGTTTGGCATATACGATAAAGTGAACATCATTTTGAGGATAAAGGGGGTTTGATCCATTCCGAGATACATATAGATAGAATAAATCCATGTTCGCAGTATCCTTAAGGTAAAGAAAGATATATTTAATGTAAATCAAGTAACGACGTATTGGTGTAGCACTAAATCTAGCCAAGAGATTTACAGCAAATGAGATGTCATGTCTATTGTATTGAGCTAAGTACAATAATGTGCATATTGCACTTAGCTATGGAACTTCATGTTACAATACCTCTTCATATAGTCTTCAAACGTCTTTGACGTGAATTCTCCATTTACGTCTGATGGACTTTATCTGATAATATGGATGGTAAGTCCACAACTTAATTAGTTGGGTCAGGAGGAGTTTTGCAAATGTAGCATTTCTTATGTACAATAAGCATATATGTGACTAGTGAGTCGATGCATCAACCAATACCATAGAATATTTAAATGACTGCATGATGGTTGGATCGGTCAACATATATCCTCTTTTATCTGTTGTGAGAAAAAAGAGGGACGGTTGAAATGTATCTTTGCATGAGATGGTCTAGTATTCAATTTTCCCAATAACCATGCTTAGCAAAGCGTATTAGAATACGCGAAATCCTTACTGCTGGTAAGATGATCCTATGTGTAGATTTAAGGATATGGCGCATCAAGTCTCAACCCAAGTGTCCTAGTCGTGCTGATCTTGGCTCGTCACATGATGGGCCTTTATCACTCGAATGGTTGTAGAATACAACCCGTTCGAAAGTCAAGCCATATTTTTCAAGATACGCTTACTTATGGCTGTATGTATTGAAAGTTATTCAAATACACTCCACATCATTTTCTTCAGTAGTCTAAGCATGATAATTTTGCCTGACATCCGACATCCTTAAACTCAATAGTGTTCTTCCATAACGGAGAGAATATAAGTCTCTTTAATGGTAAATTTTGTACCTTATTGGACAACATGAAATGGAAAATTATGTACCATATTTCACTTTTGATGAACCAAATAGTATTGTAAGAGAGAACAAGTTAGAAAAGTATTCTCTCACAGAAAATTGTGTTCATAGTTCCACTGTCTACCAGACATCTTTCTCACTTGTCATACTGTCACGACCCGCGTTCTGATGATCGGACACGAGTACGTGGGTACATCTAGCCTGCACCATAGTATCGGCGGTAGAACGTTGTTTATACCTCAATATGAATAATCTCTTAATACAAATCCAACAATATCAATAAGTACTCAAATCACATCATGCTAAAGGAAGAATGAATAAGGAAAGATAACACTAAAATAATGTCACTAATTCATCCAAAGTTACCAGTTTAATCCATAATTGTTTATACAAGTTAAATAATGATCCGGAGACAAATCCGGTCGGTAAACTAAATAGAGAATACTAGCCTAGATTTCTCCAAAGGTCAACTCACGGTCAAAGGTACATCAAGACCAGTTTCAACTAGCATCATCCTGAAGTCCAAGAATGTGGGACGCGACATCTCCTAATATATCAATATCCAATCAGGATTGGAGCGAAGTACATCAATGAAAGCAGTTCCAATACATGGTAGGAACTATAAAATATGTTAAGCATATGTAAAAACAAGATAACTGGAAAGACTGGAATCATGTATGTCACAGGTAAAGAGAAACAGGTAATCAAGTAAGCAAGGAAACATGGTTTGACAATATGTAACGAAACGACAAGTAAAACTGGAACTATTCTAAGTGATTTAAAATACTACTTTCGATTTGTGATCGGCTAAGTATAGTATAAGACACATCGTATCGATGGCTATTAAACTAGATCGGTAAAGCATAACCATACATGAATGTATGATTAGCTAGCAGACTGGATAAATAAAATGAACTAGATGGGTTGATCACATATCTACTTAGTATTTCTCCCGTTCCGACTAATACTCATGGATTCGAGTCTGGATACAATGATTCTAGAAATATGGAAACATGAAACTAGATAAACTGGAGTAAGTCATCATGAACAACATGATCAACACATGTAAACACATATCCTGGAGATAAATCCATATAATATCAATCCGTGAATCAATCGTGGCGAGAATCAAGTAAACATACCAAGGGTATGAAGTATAGACGCTATCAATACTGAAAACAATCAGAGAATGTACTCATCTGCCGTAGTGAGATGATGATACGAGATAGTCTGTATCGTAATCCAAATATCATATATATGAATCTATAGTGTCAATAGGTGATTTGAAAACAATAACATAGTTATCTAGTTATTCGGTTTCTATGTCAATTCTATGTTCAATTCTAGGTTTATTTTGTATTTTTCTAGTGGAGTACCTAAATAGGTTCAATAATGCCTATTAAATATCTAGGTATTGTTGTCTAGTTATTAAATACTAGTTATAATAGTTATAGTTCATAACTCATATATATATATATATATATATATATATATATATATATATATATAGTATCCTAATACCAATTACTAGTATCATACTAATACCTGGGTACCCAATACCTTAGACATTACATATTACCCAATACCTTACCTTGACCATACCCTCAAGGTAATGGTATCTCGTGGATATCACATACCAATCCTAAATACCTTGACACAAATACTCCAGTACTATTGATATATTGATACGAAATTTAGATACTATCTCAAGTATCTTGAGAAATCAAGATACTCAATTACCTTAATATTACTATATCCCATGGTATCTTGAGATACCAAACTCAATATCTCTATATCTTAATAAATATTGAGATGCCAACTTAGTATCCTAGTATTTGAGATACTCAAATACTCTAATCATTGGTATCTCATACCTACACTAAACACTACTCATCACAATACCAATTTTGGTATTTCTAACTCACCTATACACTTTACCTTTGAACACTCGATCACTCACACTAACACTCATCTCACACACATACACACTCACACTCTTGATCAAGATGATGATGGTGCTGCGGCTGCTGCTGAAATTGCTGCTGCTGCTGCTTCTTTTCAGCTGCTGCTGCTGCTCAGTTCCCCCCTCCTCTAACACTATCATATATATATATATATATATATATATATATATATATATCCCCATATATGTATTACTGTATATATATCCAACTATATATATACACTTTAACACTCAACTATATCTAGACTATTTTTATTGCCATAATATGTAGGAATTTCAGGCTCTAAGACATAGAATAGTCGGATTAATCGTGTGGAACTTCTGGTTCTCAATATGTAAATGATGAATCTTAGTTGCTAATTTTATTGGAAAATTATGAATTTCAAGTTCCGGCGAACTTTAGGTTCAATATGAACTTCCAATTCACTTATGAACTACTAGGTTCAAGATAAACTTCAGGTTTGATATAAATTTAGGAAGAATGGTCTTCCTGAACCCAAAGGCAAAGTTAGCAACCAAGGATTCCTGATGGTGCGGCGAGGCTATGCCTCAACCATAAGGCTCTGCAAAGTTGCTAGACCGAGGCTATGCCACCACTAAAATTTGCTTCTAGCAAAATCATAACGGGACTTAGCTCCGCAAGGCTAGGCCTCTATGCCAAATCTGGTAGCGAGACTAGTCCTCAGCACTAAATTTTCTTTGGGCAAACTACTAATAGCAGAGCTAGGCTCTGTGAGGCTAGGCCCCAGTACTAAGTTTCTTTCGGACAAACTGTTAGCAGGGGAGCTAGGTTCTACGATGCAAGGCCTCAATACTAAGTCTGCTTCAGGCAAACTGTTGGCAGCGGACCTAAGATTCCGCAGGGCTAGGTTCTGTAAGGTTATGTTCGTCAGGTTTAGGCTCCGCGAGGCTAGGCCTCAGCTCTTAGTTTGCTTCGGGCATACTATGGGTAGTAGGACTATGCTTCTGTGGAGCTACTCCTGACCGCGATGCTATTGTTTATTTAGTGAAGCTCCCCTTGGTCAAATTTTAGCTTCGTTTACAACCAATGTTATAGTGCCCCGATGTTGCGCCATTCAGCGAGGGTGCTCCATTCGACGAGTTGTTCCATTCCGCAGTGCTAATGAGTTAGCCAATTTTGATTATTGCTTCAGGTGATATTGTGCCCGTTTGTTATCCTTGTATACAATGAGGCTGGATGGAAGCCCACAGCATCATGTACGTTTTTAGAGCAATTGATGGCTAATAATCCAGGAAGATCCAAAAATATTGAAAGTCATTTATGGCTGATAGATTTAAAGGATATGTATAGTTTACAAATTCATTTATGGTTTATAGATCCGAAGGATATGGTAAAGAATGGAAGCCATTTATGGTTGTTGTACTGTCGACCATGAAGGTTGGGGGACTGTTCATTATAGGAAGGATTCTCTTTTCTTGTTAAGAAGGAAGAAATAAAAAGTTCATAAAATTAATATATATCATACTAACTCTTAGGATTCTCGGATGATCACGCAATCGTGAGCTTTCGCTACGTGCTGATAATGTATTGTAGTCAAGAAATTGACTAAGATTTGAGAAAGATGGAAAGATAAATACGCTATTGGCTGAACCCCTCATGGTTTCTCTGTAGGCTTCTATTTATAATAGTCTGACGGCTTAACAACGGGATACAAATGTATCTTTACAAGATTGCAAAGAGACGAGTATATCTATATTATTGATTGACAAAATCAACCAATAGTTATTTTGATGTAATATATGTTTTGATTAACTCTAATTTATGTCTCTACGTTGTGCAGGTTATGAAAATTAGCAAAATGAACGAGAATCAATGACAAGTTATAAAGAATGACTAATTAAACAGAAGACTTGAAGTTCAATATTGGGATCTCAATAGCTTTTTAAGAAGAAGCACAATCATATTTGCAAATCTTGTATTCATGATTTATTAAAAAATTAATGTAATAAATTATACTCAATTTTAGTTCCAAATTTAATATTCAGTTCTTTAGCAAATATCATATCATTTATCAAGCAGATATGTTCCTCACAATCAAAGCAGGATGACAGCCATGAATGATTGAAAATATTAACGAAATTGTTTTATCCTAACAGTGATGATTTCACAAATATTAGAAAAGTTTGAATGGTGCACCTGGATCTTTACATAGGAAGGAGGATGTTGGTTGACGGATCTACGATCGACGATCGACGATAGACGATCGACGATAGACGATAGACGGACGGCCAGAGGATGGACGGACTGACGACGGACGGCCTGACGACGTCAGGCCTGCTGCACCAAGGGAGGAAGACGGACGACCGAGATGGGAGGCAGGATAGCGGGGAGCTGCTGGTATCGCCTGGATTGGATGGAGGACGGCTTGGTTGCGAGGTTGGAGAGAGGAGGAGGTCGAGGACGCTTGACGAACGACCACCCTAGGGTTTCACACAAACAGGGAGGAAGGGGGGAGGGGGGGGAGAGATTATGTTTCACACTCTAATCTAAAAAAAAAAATAGATCGCAAGATTCTTTTCTCACAATATTCTATTGATTATTTGATCCTTTCATATGAAAGGAACAAGTCTATATATAGGCATACAAAAGAGCAAAGTGCTAACCCACAGGCAATGTGGGACTAAAGTTGTGAATAAAAAAGAAACAAACTCTCCACAAGTAATGTGGGACTAAAATAAACCTAATAAAATGTCAACTCAAACTTAAAACCAAGCAACGATGGGTCTTTTCTGATATGCTTCTTGCGCCTGTACACGTGTCGAAAATCTCGTACATGTGGTACGATGTCCTCATCATTCTCCCCGAGTAAAGGAGAGCACGACTTTGTCGAAGTTGGGGCTCTACTACTCTCATAGTACTCCAATGTATCTAGATCAAGTCTCTGTAAATCATCTCGAGCTAGCCAAGTGTCCTCAGACTCAGAACGACCTCTCCAACGAACTAAGTACCTACGAATACCACCGCTGCTAGTAGAAATAATATGATCATCAATAATATTTTCAATATCATGTGCTACAGTGGATTGTATATTTTGTAGTGGAGGTAAAAGGAGGTCCCTCAAGAATAGGTTCAGGGGTAAGGCCATCAACCAGTGGGTTGTTTGGGTTAAAATCTAGACCTTTATATTCAACTAAGTCATCAATATTAAATGTATAACTAAACTTAAACCCTTCTGGAAGGTCGAGGACAAAAGCATTATCATTAATTTTCTTCAGAATTTTGAATGGACATGCACTTCGTGCATACAACTTTTTGACGGTTCCTGTAGGAAACCGTTCCGGACGAATCCGAACCATTACATAATCACCAACTTTGAATTCTTTAAACCTCCTTTTTAGATCAGCACGTAATTTATAGTTGACATTATTCTGTTCAATTCGCCTGCTTATTTCTTTATGCAAATCATGGATATGAGATACAGAAATAAGGTCTATGAGTTGCCTAGATTTATAACCATAAACTATCTCAGCTGGACAGACACCGGTAGATCTATTGACAGAGTTGTTATAAGCAAATTCAGCAATAGATAAATAGAGGTCCCAATTTCCTAGATTTTTACCAACTAATGTTCTCAACAGGTTTTCCAAACTTTTATTAACAACTTCAGTTTGACCGTTAGTTTGGGAGTGAAAAGCAGTCGAAAAGTGCAATTTTGTTTTCATTTTGCGCCAAAGGGTCTTCCAGAAGTAAGTCGTAAACCTAACATCCCTATATAATACATCACACCAAATCTTGTCTTTATAGATTGCAAATTGAGGCAGAACAAGACAAATTTTCTGGACTTGGAGGACAGTCTCGTTGATCCAAAATACCTTATAAGGACTCAGATGTGGAATTGCCATAAGGCTCACTTTAGGCAGTGCAGAAGCGAAAATAGCATTAATGCAACTACCACTATCTACAATCATCTTGCAATTCTTATCCTCAATTCTTGTAAAAGTGTGAAAGATCGAGTCATCGCTAACCTTAGGTTGAGACAAGGTGCACCTAACAACACTTAATGTAGTAGACCTTATGTAACCTAAGACAGCATTATTTTCTTCCTGCAGGTATTCCGCGTCTTCATCAATGTGATGAATGTACCCCTCACCATCGGATACCGACTCTTCTTTAACTTGTTCCTCAATCAAATTGATCTTAAAAGGACAAGAACAATTTGTAGCGACATGTCCATATCCTTGACATTTAAAACACTTTACGGTTGGGCCAATCTTTGAAAAAACATTTTCAACATTCTTACCCTTTGTATCTACCCTAGGTTGGGGTGGGTTGGAAACAATTCGATTAGGATATTGGTTTGTTGATGATCGTAAAGCTTGATTACAAGAATCGTGATTCCTAAAACTTGGATGTAGCTTAACTTCGTCTAAGTCTTGAACTAGGACATAGGCTCTCTCCAGTGTGTTAATGTCTCGCACGAACAACTCAGTTTTCAAATCAGTTCGCAAACCAGTTCTAAACCTAGATATGATTTGTTTAGGAGTCTCACTTTCGGTAGTACTACACCTTACCATGAACTCATCAAATTCTGCTACATACTCTTTAGCCAACATGTTTCCTTGGCGTAAAAGGTTCCAATGATCTAATAAACAGGAATAATAGGAGGGAGGGAGATATTTTTCTTTCAATTGTTGTTTCATTTCAGTCCAAATCCTCACGGGCAACTCACCTCGTATTTCTCTCAAGTGTTCTATATTAGACCAATATTGACTAGCTTGGCCAGTCAATCTCATTGCATCAAATTTTATCTCTCCTCGGTTAAGGTATACTACTTAAAGTAGCGGTCCATACCTTTGAGCCAATCCAAATTATTGTGGGTTAAGTTTACCGTCAAAGGTCGGCGCCTCAACTTTAATACTCTCAAATATTGCTCGTCAAGGTCATATCGTTGTCGTTGATAATTTTGGTTTCGTCGTGGGGAATGAGAACACCCATGGTCATAGTCAACTTGATGGCCATATGCATCCCTAGGAGGTGTTCGATTACGCACTCTCATTCCGGCATCCCCATGTGGGGTACGACTTTGTGCCCTCTCAATTCTAATAAACCTACCATTTGTATCTTTTCGAAATTCAGTTAAGGCTTCACGGGTAGCCATGCACTCTTGGACAATTGTACCCATTTGTCCCATTAGCGCATCGAACTTTCTAACCAACCCAGGGTCCATACTGTTCTTAGCTGATTTGTGTTAAATGCAAAGGGTTACTTGACTCTCGGGGTGATTGACTAGTTTCGTCTAACAAATATGAATGACCAGATCGTGTAAGCATGCACTAGTTAAACCTAAATGATTGTTGTCAATGAAAATGATAAGTTTTTAAAAAAAAAATTGAAATGAAATACTAAACCCTAGAATGCAACTCTTTTCTTTTATTAAATGAAATGCAACCCTAGAATGCAAAAAAAAATTAATTAGCTCCTAAACTTTTCAGGATCAAACGAATGGACCTCTTCAGTGGCACAAGACTTACTGCTATCAGATCACACCACAACCGTTTCCTTCAAAGACCTAATGAGCTCCGTCTGGTCGGCAACCCCGAGGCACATGCACCAGAATTTCTTAAGGCCAATGTCTAAATAAAAGTTAAATTTAGTTCAATGTGATTTGTGGGCTATGGATAAGTGATAAAATCCCAACCATATCTTGTAGGGGTTTTGCCCTTAAAATAATTTATGCAAAATGATCTAAATGCACAAACCATGCTCTGATACCAAATTTGATGTAATACATGTTTTGATTAACTCTAATTTATGTCTCTACGTTGTGCAGGTTATAGAAATCAGCAGAATGAATGAGAATCAATGACAAGTTACAAAAGAACGACTAATTAAGCAGAAGACTTAAAGTTCAATATTGGAATCTCAACGGCTTTTTAAGAAGAAGCACAATCATATTTGCAAATCTTGTATTCATGATTCATTAGAAAATTAATGTAATCAATTATACTCAATTTTAGTTCCAAATTTAATATTCAGTTCATTAGCAAATATAATGTCATTTATCAAGCAGATCCGTTCATCACAATCAAAACAGGATAACAGCCATGAATGATTAAAAATATTAACGAGATTATTTTATCCTATCAATGATGATTTCGCAAATATTAGAGTTGGAATGGTGCACCTGGATCTTTAGATATGAAGGAGGATCTTGGTTGACGGATCTACGATCGACGGTAGAAAGACGGCCGGAGGGCAGACAGACTGACGACGGACGGCATAGCGACGAACGGCTTGACGGCGTGCGGCCTGACGACGGAAGGCCTGTTGCACCAAGGGAGAAAGACGAACGACCGGGACGGGAGACAGAACAACGGGAAGCTGCTGATACCGCCTGGATTGGATGGCGGACGACTTGGCAGCGAGGTTGGGAAGAGGATATCGAGGACGCTCGACGAACGACCACCCTAGGGTTTCACACGCCCAGGAAGGAAGGGGGGAGGGGGGAGATTATGTTTCACACTCTAATCTAAAAAAAAATAGATCGCAAAATTTTTTTTTCTCACAATATTTCATTGATTATTTGATCCTTTCACATGAAAAGAACAAGCCTATATATAGGCATACAAAAGAGCAAAGTGCTAATCTATAGGCAATATGGGACTAAAGTTGTGAATAAAAAAGAAACAAACTATTCACAAGTAATATGGGACTAAAATAAACCTAATAAAATATCAACTCAAACTCAAAACCACATGAGCAACGATGGATCATTTTCGTGCGTCTGTACACGTGTCGAAAATCTCGTGCGTGCGGTACGATGTCCTCATCATACTTACAACTGACTGCAAATATATACAACAATTATTATTGCACTACTGTAATAATCCCAATTGGATACTAATAATAATAGGAATTCAACAAAACTTATGGAAAGAAACAAAATAGGCTAGAGAACCAATAGTTTCAGAGTCTATAACAAAATTCTCAATTACAAAGTTTGGAAATACAAATAAACCGAAAGTAGAAAAAATAGAGTGCAAGAACACAAAAATCCCTATCAAACTTCATGTACTCCAAAGATATTTCTCATCTAAGGCTTTCAGAAACCTCTCCCCCTCCTTCATTTTGATGTTGTTGACCAGAGATTTCGTATATATATAAAATGGATAATTTTGTTTTGCATGCGAGAGGCACGGGAGAGAAGGAGAGGAGAAGGAGAAATATGGAATATTGGGAGTGGTAAACCCTAACCCCGAGCTTCCTTATAACTTAAGTTGTGGGTCAAGTCTCAACTCGTAACTTGTGTTATAAGGAGGATCGGAATTAGGATTTTACTCTCCCCAAAAATTCCAATTTCTTATATCACTATTCATCTTCCTCCTGTTCTCCCTCCCGATCACAGTGGAAACAATGGCAGCCGCTAACGAAGGCGAGCAATGAAGGCAATCCCTGCTAAGTACCTTTTAAATATAGCAACAAATCATTTGGACGCATACAAACACTAATCTGACACAAATCCACACGAATTCGTGTCAGATACGAATCCGACACGAATTTGTTAGTCATTTTGTCATCTGTCCCTTACAGTTTGTTGGCAATAGTTTTGAATGGAATAATATTGAGATGGATGAATAGTGTAGATTTATAGATACCAAATTTCAACAATGGTGATGGTTACTGTATGTTGATAAGGTCAATAAGGATTGACAGACTATACCATGTCGATAAAGTCAATAAGGAATCTTATTGACACACTATAGCATGTCGATCTTTGGCACGATCAAATCATTCTCGACACTATTTTTCATATTTCTCCTGTTTACTTTCAACTTTTTCTTTGTTGAATTGACGAGAAAAAAAACCCTAATATCGGTATCTGTTATTAACATCCGGTATTAGTAGAGCCGGTATTGGATAGGACCTTGGTTCGCAATATTTGTATGGGAATCAGTATCATACCCTTCTTATTAAGCAGTTTCGTAACTCTTTTCATGGTTTTGAATCGGTTGGTTTTGGTAGTTTTAATGGTTTCAGTGGCCGATAGAGCAAACTATGATCAGAACTTACCATCGGTTGATACTGCAAACCATGATTTGAATCTAAGTGAGGGAACTGTAAAATGAATATAAGTATGAAAGATTCAAGGACCGCATTACATACAATGTTCTGTAAAGAGTTGAAGGATGCCGTTCTCACTGAGTCTTAACCATGACATACATCTACATATTCATTCTATCAAAAATATGGGATAAATGCTGTATCATTGTTGTTATTGTCCTAAATTTATAACAGAACATGAGTAAAATGTTACTTTGGGCCACTGCATGTTAATTACTTGGGCTGGTACTATATATCTGTTTGTATTTTCAAATTGAATCCTTATGCCAATCCTGTGGTTTTGACATTAGTCCATCTAGACCCTTTTTTTGGAAGTGTGTCCCACGTTTACTCACATTATGTGGCTCTGCCTTATCGGCTGCCTTATAAATTATAACCTACAAGGAAGACAAGAAGAATACCATTTTTTATCCTATTAGTTACTATTATATAACCTGTCTGACTACTATACTTCTATTGGTTTACTCACTTGAAACTTTTCTTAATTATATAATTTGCCTCCATATGCATGGGCTTCATGACCTTGCTAAACCTTAATAAAATTCATTGAATAGTTTCAACATTACACAACACTTTAATGGAAGTTCAAATATATACATCTTTGTAATATGAAATTGGGAATAAAGCCTATTGTTTAAACCTCTAGCTAGTTACATTGAGTACTTTTAGAGAAAGAAGGAAACTTTCGCGGATAATGGACATTGGAAGCAATTCGTCTGTAGATTCTCAGCAGTTCTTTACAATATTCTAGGATGAAATAAATAAATGTTAATTCAAATGGCAAGATATTGTAAGCATGGGAAGACTTACACTATTTATGATAATACTAGGTTCAGTGGTTCACCATTGAGGACCGCACATAACAGAGAAAACTAGCAAAGCTAGTGTGAGTAAATGGGAAAGAAAAAGTCTGACAAAATGTTAAATGTGGATTTCTACACATCTTTTTAATAAAAGAAAGGCAGTGAGGATACATCTTTTTAATAAAAGAAAGGCAGTGAGGATACATCAACTTTGGATTTCAAGACAGTTGAAGTTAATTGAAGCCAATAGAGTGTAGGGTGGATTGATATATATAAAAATTATAACGGAGAATTGGAAAAGAAACCTTCACCTTGTTTAGAAGTATATGCTTGAAAACTCAATCGGAATGGTGTGTTTACAACATGACAGTTTATGCTTATGAAAATATGCACAAAATAATGGATCTGAAAAGATAACGTAGAGAAGGAACTAACCACCCATTTAAGCATTGGGTTGTTACAATGGCCACACGTCCAACAAAGCGTTGCGGAGTTCGCTTGTTACCCTGAGATGTACCTTTTCAGCAAAATACTCCAAAGCTTCATGGGTAAGGATAGGACATCTAACTATTTACAACATACCTTAATAATGACTCTGTCAGATACAACAAACGGAAATTGTACACCTTTGCCCCGCGAATCCACGGAATATGGATCATCATAACTACATTTTTCCTATATAATGGATGACCTTATAAACAATCAGAGAAAAAGTATACCCTGAATTAATACGAAGATAGTCACCTGTTCATATCTGTCTCTTTTTCTCGAAACTCTAGCAGAATGCGACTCTTCTTCCCTCTGAAATGCCTGGACAGCAGAACGGAGAGCTATACAAGCACAGAGAGAATGAATATTCAAATCAACTTGAAGTTATTTGTGGCAAGGAGTAGTTAGATGGAAAGCACAACACCATATATAGCAGCACAATGAGGAAATAGTGTCTTTTGATTGCTGCTAAAAATTACTTCTGGAAAGACAGTATCCCCAAAAAATGTTTATAGAAATCCAGGCTTAAAATTCAGAACTCAGAGAAATATAGTATTGCCTTTTCAACTCCTTTATGTCAAGTAGCCTGATTCTTTTGGGGAATAGAGATGATTTACTCGTCCAGCGGACATCGGAGTAGTAGACAAAAAATCTGAAATCAAAATCATGTACTGCTGCAGACCAGGGATCGTCACATAATATGGGCCTCGTAATGGGGAGCATTTGGGCTAGTTTGGTTGCCATTTGAAATGAAAAAAAAGGCAAACACCAACTGTTACACCCTCGAGTATTAGAGTTGCCTTGTGTCATTTTGTTTGGCAACAACTACAAAGGGAACCAAACAAGGTTTGTTGCAATTTTTTCCCAAATGGTGATGATGAAAACGCAAAAGCTCCATATCAAATGGGAACCAAAGTAGCCGCGAATGTGGTTCAGAACAAACTGGAACCAACTGGATTGGAGTACTTTGGTCAACTAACCATCCCTGTCTACTAAAGATCAAATTTAGTGATCTTGATTAATCCCGCATAGAAGTAGATAATTTGTAGTTTAAAGGAACCCTACAGAATTTCACAAGCTATCTAGCATGAGCACTTCCTATGGTAGAGCCCTATGTAAAACACCATATCTGAAAATAAATAATTAAGGGAAGTCCTTCGACAAGTGTAATTGGCTTCTCAGATCCATCCATAAATAGCATCAAAACAGAGGTTTGATGTCAGGTTGACACCAACAGTGATATCAAACAATTCCTGTTAAAGAACAAAAAGAAGAAGAAGACATTTATCTATCCATGAGGTAGATCAGAAGCTACCCGGTTCAATAAAAAAAATTGCTTAGAGTGGATACCTAGGCAACATTCTAATGGGAGAAGGATTAAGAGTGATGAATGATTTATCATTTAGATAAAGGTACGGTCGAGATATTTGGCCCTTATGGTATCATTCTGATGATTGGTTGAGACACAAAGGTAACCCCAAATGGAGCCTTATGGGATCAAACACATGCTTGGTCATCCCAAAAGGTAAAGTGATCATCTCAACCTAAGACTATATTAAGCCAAATTTGGTTTGTGGTGAGGATTACCATACCACATCTTTTGCGTCTCGTGTACACACGCCAAGGGTGACGGGTGTGCGTCTCGATGTCTTCATCATTCTCCCCAGGTGGAAAAGAGCTCTATCATGTCGAGTATATGTCTTTGTTGCTCTCACACTGCTCCAAGATGTCGGGATCTATGCATTGGAGTTCAAATCGATCAAGCCAAGTGTCATCAGAATCAGGTCTTCCTTTCCAACGTCGTTGGGTTCCACCGTCTTTATGTCTTTGTTGCTCTCATTCTGCTCCAAGATGTCGGGATCTATGCGTTGGAGTTCATATCGATCAAGCTAAGTGTCACCAAAATCAAGCTTTCCTTTCCAACGTACCAAATATCGTCGGGTTCTACTGTCTCTACTAGATATGATATCATCATTTAAAATATTATTAATTTATCTGTTGTAGGTGGGATACTTGGAAGTGGAGATAAGGAGCGTCCCTCAAAAGTAGACTCGGGGTCAGGCTCATCAACAAGTGGATTTCATGTCTAAAATCTAGACCTATATAAGCTACTAGATTTTTTATATTAAAAGTAGGATTGATGCCTAAATGATTGGGGAGATCTAGCATTAATTTTTCTCAAGATTTTAAAAGGACCTGAACCATGAGCATGCAACTTCTTTAATGTTCCCGGAGGGAACCATTCCGGACGTATTCGGACCATCATATAGTCTCCTACATTAAATTCCTTATAGCGTTTGCTTAGATTACTCGAGCTTTATAATTAGCGTTACTTTGTTCAATTTGTTTGCTAATTTTTTGTATAGATCATGTACGTGTGATGCAAATGCAGATGCAGATTGTGACGCTCTATAGTAATGTTTCATGGGAACAAGATCTATAGGTTGTCTAGGCTTGTACCCATATACTATCTCAGCTAGACTCATGCCTATTGTCCTATTGACCGAATTCTTGTATGCAAACTCAGCAATAGACAAGTGTAGATCCTAATTCCTTAAGTTTTTGCCAACGAGCGTCCTTAGAAAATTTCCTAAACTTTGATTGACAAGCTCGATCTTACCATCAGTTTGAGGATGAAAAACAGTAAAGAATTGAAGCTTAGCATTCGTGTCATAGGATTTTCCAAAAATAACTTCGCATCCCTATCAGACACAATGGTTTTAGGCAGGCTATGTAGTCTAACGACTCCGTCAAAATAAAGTTTGCGACTCTTGATGCATCGGAAGTCTTAGAACATGGTATAAAGTGGATCATTTTTGAAAATTGATCAACCATAACGAAAATGGAATCGTGCTTCCGAAATGTCTTCAGAAGACCTAGCACAAAATCCATGCTAACATCCTGCCAAAGTCAGTTTGGCACGGACTAGGGCGTATAAAGGCCAGTATTTTGTTTTCGTTGTTTAGCTAACTGACAAGTGTGACATCGACCAATAAGTCTAATGTCTCATTTCAAACTTGGCCAATAAAATCTATACCCAACAACCTCAATAGTCTTGCCTTGTCCAAAATGACCTGCAAGACTACGAGTATGCAATTCAAAAACGAGAAGTCTCTCAAAGAGGTTTGGAAAACGCACAACTTGCGAAGTCGAAATAAGTAACCATCCTACAGGATGAAACCATCTATCTTATGTGCCATGTCATTGTTTAACAAAGTGAAAATCTTACAAAATCAGGACACGACTCATACTCGGCTTTAATCTTTTCAAAGCTAATTACCTCTGCACCCATTTCTACAATGAGTGTCATGCGGCGACTAAGCGCATTAGCGGCTTTGTTCTCAACTCCCGCCTTATGCTTGAGGGTGTAGGTATAATCCTAAATGAACTCAACCCATCTACCATGCCTCGCAATTTTTTTTGGAAGTTGATGTACCGAAGGACCTTATGGTCTGAGTAAATAACGAA
Source organism: Iris macrosiphon (assembly GCA_036927795.1). Taxonomy (NCBI): domain Eukaryota; kingdom Viridiplantae; phylum Streptophyta; class Magnoliopsida; order Asparagales; family Iridaceae; genus Iris; species Iris macrosiphon. The sequence goes on along the minus strand of JAYESA010000008.1, from coordinate 61,881,020 downwards.
TTCTTGCGAAAGCAAATAATGTCGCCAATTGTGTAGAGACTGAATTACCACATAGAACTCCTTATTATAGGAGGAATATCGTTGCTTAATACGTTCAACTTTTCACTAAAGTAGGCAACTGGGTGTCCTTCCTGAGATAGGACCCCATCTATACCAGAAGCATTACAAGCTATTTCAAAGACTTTAGAGAAATCCGGAAGACGCATGACTGGAGCTTCCACCATTCTATGTTAAATTTCCTTGAATACTTTGGCAGCGGATTTTGACCATTCAAATTCACCCTTTTTAAGACAATCGGTTATTGGTGTGGTAATGGTACTAAATTCCTTAATAAACCGATGATAAAAGGTTAGTTAACCCAAAGGGCATAACTATCCGTTCATATAGACCATCCTTCATCTAAAAAGTTGTCTTCAATTCATTTTCGGGACGGATACGAATTTGATGATAGCTACTCTCCAAATCTATTTTGGAAAATATAGTGGCTCCCGTCATCATATCGAGCATGTTGTCTAAATGAGGAATATGAAGTGATCGCACATACGCTAAGATCCATCCTTTTGGGACGTTAATAATACGGGTACCGCATAAGGACTAAAGCTCTCTTTAATAAAGTCTTTCCTTAACAACTCATCAACTTGCCTCTTTAATTATGCATGTCCTTTATGATTCATCCTATAATGGGACAAGTTGGGAAGACTAGCTCCCGAGACTAAATTAATTGTTGTATGCCATGCATCGGGGGTCGGGAGATACTCAGGGAAGACCGATAAATTCATGGATCACACGAAGAGCCTCAAGAGGGACCGAATAGTTGGATGCCTTAGAGACTTCTAGCGCAGCAAAGGCAAAAATGGAAGTCCCCTTGGCCATTTCACAATCAATCTCTTTGGTACTGATCAAGTAAATTTTCCTAATCTGCTTGGTTGTGACGGGTTTCATCTCTACCTACTCCATTTTCTTTGCGAGGGAAGTTCTATTTTTTTATTCTCATGTTCAAACATAAATATATTCGTCCTTGTCAAACAACCAAGGTCGTCCAAGAATAATGTGACCCACGGCTATGGCCAACACATCGTACCAAATTGTCCTTGTAGTTACCAAACTCAACTGGCACAAGGCACATTTCCTTAACATGTAGTGATGTAGCATTGATCCACGAAACCTTATAAGGTTGAGGATGGGGTTCGACTTTCAAACCAACATTAGACAAAATTGACGATAAGACAACATTGGTGCAGCTTTCACTATCAACAATCATCTTGCAACTCTTGTTGTCAAGTTTTAAAAGGTGGAAAATTGCAGTGTGTCTCCAGTCGCCAATAACCTTAGGGCTTAAACTGAGAAAACGTGTACCTAACAACAAACAATCTAGTGGACTAACACAACATATGACAGTTTCTTCGACCTCACTTTCTTCGTCAGACAAGTTCCCATCATTCTAATACTCAAAGTAAGAATCTTCATTTTTGGCCTCAACATCGATAGGTTCCTCTATAAGAGCAACCTTGAATGGACTTCCACATTTCGGACGCAATGTGTCCATACCCTTGACACCTATAACACTTAGTATTAGGTCCCAGTTTTAAGTAATCATGTTCCACACCCTTTTTCTCGTCTCTGTACTCTACTTTAGGATGGAAAAAACTAGGAGTAGACTTGTACTGGGGCTGACTTGGCAATTTACTTGGGTACTCACTCGAGTGACTCAGTGACTTACCTTGATATTAATTCGAAGAGGGTTTGGTAGTACGACCCCTAGAATCGTGACTCTTAAAGCTATGACATGACCTGGGTTCCTCTAAATCTTGAAGTAAACAATAAGCTTCTTCTAGGGTCCTATTTGTCGAGCAAAAAGTTCGACTCGAAGGTCGTCTCGTAAGCTTGCATTAAATCTAGAGAGAACATCATTTGGACTCATATATTAAAGTATGTTGCATCTCACTAAGAATTCATCAAACTTAACTACGTACTTTTTCGCAGACTTATTACCATGAGTAAACTGGTTCCACTTATCTAACATTAGAAGATAAAAGAAGGTTGTAAATACTTCTTTTGTAATTCTCTCTTCATTTCTTGCCAAGTTTGGATGTACTCCTATTATCGATTTTGCCTCAACAACTCAATGTGGAGAAGTACTAGCTAGCTTGTTTCGTTAGATGGAGTATCAATCTAGATACTTGTTAGCTATCGTTCATCCAGATTAAAATTATTTCTCAATAATTCGGCACAATTTAGAGATCGCGAATCGTCACGGTCCGTATAAGGATGGTAATCATTACGAGGATTACGAAAATCATTATGCTGATGATGGAAATTATTACGAAGAGGACTTTGCCTACAGGAAAACTTTTCCTCTGAGGAAGAGGACTTTATCTCCGAGGAGAACTTTGTCTATTTTGTCTACCCCTTATCAAGCCTTTTTTGGGTCCCTGTTTGGAAGTTTTGGGTTTCTTTTTTGAAGCTAGCACGAGTATTGTTAAAATAGCAAGTTGGTCAGTTACCTTCATTAAATTGGGATCCATATTGTCACCATATTATCACTTGAGTCGTCTAACGAATAAGAGAAACCGCTACAAGTGGGCATGCACTAGATGATCCTAGTCTATAAGAAATTAAGAAAGAAATAATCCTAACGCAATCCTAGTATAAAATATAATCTATATGATGCAATGAACCAGTTGTTATCTTGAGTTTGTGAAGGATGGTTTCTTTTAATAATAAATTAAGTTGATTAGACCAAGATAGTCAAAGGTGCAAGGCGCACTCGAGGCACAAAAGGTCCATATCGCCCGAGGCGCAAGGTGCAGTTAAGGCGCGTGTCCGAATGAAGCAAGGCGCAAATATAAAATAAAATAAAAATATACACAAATAAATAAATAAATTAGTAATTTAAAAAATAAAACCAAATAATATATTAAAACCAACAAAAATATGTTAAAACATAACCAAGTGAACTAGCAGAGCAACAATGGTAGTCAACAGAACTAACAAGAGTTTTATTATACATACCACGTTTTTAGTAAATTTTAGTTTTTCCAGTTCAACTGTAACCAACTACTTGTATGAGGTAAGGATTCTCTCCCCTTGTCTCAAAAGTTTTTTTTATATAAATAAAGAAAATCATAAGGCGCGCCTAGGTGCGCATTTTCTTTGTTGAACCTTGCAGAAAGGCACACCTAAGGTGCGCCTGGAAAAGGTGCATTGCCTAGTGAGATGCGAGGCCCAACTGTTGCGCCTTTCTGCGAGGCGCGTCTTAAGCGCAGCCGAGACGCGCCTTTAACTAACATGGATTAGACAAACTAGACCAGCTCCTAAACTTTTTCAGATTAAGTGAATGGACATCTACAGTGGCACGAGACTCACTAATATCAGATCGCACCACAATCTCTTTCTTCAAAGTCCTAATGAGTTGAGTCTGGTCAGCAACCCCGAGGCACACAAAAAAAATACTTGAGGCTAATGTCTAAATAAATTTTACATTTAAAGTCAATGTGACTTTTGGACTATGGATAGATGATTGAATCCCAACCATATCTTGTAGGAATTTTGTCCTTAAAATATTTTTTGCAGAATGACCTAATTAAATGCACAAATCATGCTCTCATACCAAAATGATGTGATGTGTATTTTGTGCAGGTACACGTTCAGCATTCAAATTGTACAAGATACGTTCACCAAGAAACATGATTAATTTTAGTAGTTGATTTTATGGAAGATGATGTATAAAATTATTATGATCTGATGATTAGCACGCATATAGTTAATTCAAAGTCAAATAATATTTTCGAAAAACTATTGTAATCCAAATATTCTATTTTTAGCACAATCCTAAGATAAATATAGAGATAGTTGTTTGTGTCATTTCAAGCATAATTATTCTCTCAATATTTATGGACAGCAAGAATTAGTAATATATTAGAGATTTTTAGAAATTGGTGGTTCCTAACAATATTTGATAAATTGAAAAGAGAAAGTACATTGATACCTAGTAAAAACTCGATCGTCGGTTGATGTTGGTGGCGAAGGAGATGGTTGACGACGATGATGGCAAGTGGCGGCTAGAGTTCCGACGAAGGGGAGAATGACGAAGTCGACAGCGACTTCGGACAAATGATGATGGTTGGATTTTTTTCTTTTTGGAAGGGGAAATAAAATTTATTAAAGTAGGACAGGGTTCACCCTCCGCACCTAGGATGGATTGGGCTTCACACCTCAATCACAACAAACACATCAATAATTGCTAAAGCAAAAATTATGCATTTAATATTTCAATATATTTTTAATTGGCTTTTCTACAATAGTTTTGTCCCCTTTATATAGGAGGAATACTCCCAATATGGGACTAAAAAAAGAGTAAAATTCAACTAATTTGATAGCGCTACTAACAAAGCCTAGAGCTTATCCAAATAAAATAAAACAAAGTAGAATCCCTATATCAAAGCAAAATTTGATTGGTGGTGGGGTTCTTCATACCACATCTTCTGTGTCTCGTGTACACACGCCAAGGGTGACAGGTGTGTCTCGATGCCCTCGTTAATAATGGTTCAACGACTTACCTCATATTGTGGTATTTCCGCATATCCTGAATGTACATCCACACCTATGAAAGGGATGAGCTAATTGTGCATAATGTACAAATCTTTGTCATCCAATTTATGAATCAACACCATTCATCGTGGTTTACAAATCGTTGATTCACATAAAGCAAAATCAAATGGATTGGATAGTATTAACTAGTGCAATAAAATATATCTAAATTTTAACAGTGTGTCCATGATGACTAAAATCCACCTATTTTTTCACTTTGAGTTCACTTAATGCATGGTTTTGGACTATCCAAAACCACTTAATTTAACATTTGTTGACAATCAAGGATGTATGTGTATATCACGATGAATTGTCAATTGGATGCCTGAGATGGATCCTATCATGCTCAAGAAAACCCCTTGCTCGACTTGTAGGCAATGTCGTATTTGGGCTTCCAACTCCTAATCATTGCAAAAGGTGACACAGGGAGAACAAGGAATGTGTAACAATAATCTTCTACGTGTTTGGAAATATCACATGCTTGAATACTGAACATGTTAGAAATTCATACAGGCACTTTGGACAGTGTTGAGCTTCCCATATCAATATAATGAAACTGATGTGGCGTGTCCATAAAAACTAGGTCCTTATAAAGTAAATATAAACCATTCAATGATAGTTAATTTTGAATTGGGATCTAGAAACACTTACTATTCAAAATTCAATGAATGGTGAACGTATTGCTACTCCTGCCCAGTGTGCAAGTTGATAGGTTACATTAGTTTGAGAAACCCCATATCACGAAGAAGGGTCAACTTGATGATAATGGTTTTAAGAACATACATTATGAGCAATAAGATAGACAGTAGCTAACAGATTGGAACTGACAAGATATGATACATCTTACATGTGACACTTGCAACAAGAAATGCAAAGCAAGGAGCAGGCACAACAGTTCTACTACAGGTAGATACACACTGCAATACAATATTATCACTTTACAGCAGCTAAAAATATGTATATAGCTTTGTGTGTTGTGTGGCAGCACAATCATCATGCCCTAATAAACAAAAGAAGACCAGAACTGTACCTAAATTTGGTCGAACCGCCTCTTCTGAAATAGGTCGTGAACATCTACAACAAGATTTCTGCATGTAGACAACAACATAAGATAATATACAAGTAAACTACAACTCAATAATTTAGCAAGCTTAGGAAAATGATCTCTAAGCATAAAACATTCAAAGCCTAATGATTCCATCATAGATAACTTATCTGAATCAAATGAGAAAGTACACTAGAATTTCTCATGCACAAGCACGAATAATAAATTCCAGAATATTAAGGTGTTCCTATTATGGTTCAAAAAGTTTGAACTATTAATAAATAAGCACAAGATATTAAGTTCATATGGCTATTGAACCACATGTTCAAATTATCAACAAGATTGCATCAATAGCCACACAAATGCATGTTTCAAGATGGCGTGAGATTTGATAAAAAAAAAAGCCAAATAAACTGGTGATTATGCATTTCGAACAACATGAACCATGCTTGCATAGTTGCATGCATGAGAATTCTTAGAGAAGATTCCAACTAGGGGACTTGCCCTAACTGCATTCTTTTGATACAGTATATGAAAACCTCAATTAAAGAAGATGGTCAAACATCTAACATAGTCATAAAATTAAGCATGGTCAAACATCTAACACAGTCACCAGTATACATGAAAGCATTGACCCATGAAACATATATGCATATGCACATTTTAAGCATATGAACACATAAGACCTAATAGGTTATTTTGCAATATTTATGATAAGAATCCTAAAATTTTACCAACATGCTAAGTCAAATGGACACAGACACGAGATGATACAAACACCATGAACAGACACAACACCTATTTTGACATCCTTGTATTTATGGTTTCTCCATATCGTGTCCAATAAGTGCCTAAAATGAAGTCATTGATTTTCAACTGTTCATGTTGCCCAGCCTTCATCCTTAGCATCACCATTTCTAAAATGGAAAAGTCAGTCATAAGTGTTTGTTTCTTTCTAGATGGATCTCTTTTACTACAAGTTTACATAGTTAAAATGGGATAAAGAAAATTAAGATTTGCATGACTATATGACTTACCACTCTAAAAACATGTTGCATTCCAGCACTTCCAAAAGAATGTCCACAAGGCAGTACCATTGCGTCATGCATCAGAACACCACTAGAAAGAAGAAATATAGTTCAATTGTTCAAAGGCATTAGTGAAATTACGACCATAAGTGATAACAACTCAGTATAGAAGCATGATTGAAAGGTGAGAGAGAGATTCAAGTAAATTGTCAGAGAAAAAATAACGGACAAAAGAATGTCTGATAGGGTACACCACTTTCCAATTAGTCTAGAGGTAATTTATTATTTTTGAACTAAATGATACTCAATCTCTGGATTTGGATTATCATAGCACGGATATACAAGCTGGCATAACACGATATACAGAAACTGGAACGTGGAATTTCAGTTGATATGGAACAGGGTACGATAGAGGTAGACTTCTGTGAAACATTTTAGTAGAACATAAAGACGTGGTTTCATAGTGTGGCACCTTTTCCAATCATATGTGTGGATACGAACTAATGCAGATATTTGAAAATTGCACTCTCACATTTCTTATGTGATGTAAGAATTATTTAATACAAATCATAACTATAGGCCTTTAGAATGGACATTTAGAATATGAAGTTTCTCCATTTTCTTTGTGAAACGTTTGGACTGTTAGATTTATCTTTCCTGAATAATAGTCATTCCACATTTGAAACAAAGTTTCAAAACCTCAAATGATAACCATATGAACTTTTCCGATAAGCTGAATGTCAACATAAACTCTCCATTGACTTTTCATAATAAGTATGTCGAAGATGCAAATAAAGAATGGCTATGCAGACCCAAAATCATTCAACCACGATTGAGGAGGCTCTGAGGACTTAAATGCAAGAGATCTCTCACTTTCTTTGGGCTTCATCCACTCAACCGTTGATCGCTCAGCCTAGTTTCCCGGATTTCCTACAGAAGGACAAAATGGGAGCCGGCATGCTCTGAATTTCCTTCTTAAAGGGAGCAAGGCTGGGCTCGACTGATAAGAAAAGGAAGAGAAACCGAATCGAACCTCATATATATTATATTGAATATCTTTTTTTGTTAACATTTAGCTTCTTATTAAACAAAGCAACATAAAGTACTTGTGGTTCTACCACAATCAATCTCAAAGCCCTCATTAAAACTTAAAAGCAGATAATGCAAGCATTAGCATAACCATTATGTCCTCAGGGGCATATGTAAACACACCTTTCTTATAGAAACAGTGAAGCATGCTATCAACCAATTGATGTTTCATACTAAGCAGCAAAGTAAAGCTAAGCCATGAAAAGTCCTATACAAGTTTATGAATCTTTTAGCAACTTCCACTTAAATTGACATTAATATTCTCTACTCATATAGTCTGGAAACGAATATCAAGTAGCTAGTAAAATATAAGACTGACATACAGATTGAGATTTTGTAGCATTTCTCCTAAAAGGTAAAGCCTACACAAGACATGTGATACTATAGGATACTATTAAAATAGTCCATAACAAGTAACAACTAAAAAATAACAATGAACAACAAAGCATGTACCACAACTTTGCAGCCAGCTCCATGAATATATTGCCTACTTTTGCTTCCATTAAGGGTCTTCGACTTAGTCACATAGCAAGCCTCGTATCTTTCTAAACAGCTCCAACCATGTTTCATTTTGGTTTGTGCCTCCCTTATTAGAACTTTTAACTTCCAATCTCATCACCAGTAACCAGTGCCATCCAACTGTAACCACTGAACATGTCCAAACCATCTTCAAGGATTTTTCTACATATTTTCCTTCACTAAAGCTAATCCTAACCTCAAACAGATAACTAATTTCTTGAAATATCGGTTCTCTTAGTCTACCTCTTCCATGTTACCATTCTCATTTGAGATATAAAAAATTTTGGACAAGTTTGTCGACTGACCAAGACTCAAGCCAATAAGTTATAGCTAGTCGTATTGCCATCCTATAACATTCTCCCCTCAGTTGCAAGGGTATAATCTGAAGAAGCACTCCTCACTTGAACCATCCTGCTTTGAATATATGAACAACATCATTGACGTCACCTGACCTCCATCATGAATGATTGATTTGTTAAATGTTTACTCTTGGGAGAGGCACAAAAAGGCTAAAATCGTGACACAAGTTCCTAGGACTCCTACCACACACCTAGGCCTCCTTCCTACATAAATTTGCTTCTCCTAGGGCCTATGTATCATTTATGGACAGCTTGACCATTTTTGGGTACTCAGTACCGACTTAGGCCCCTTTTTGTTCGTCAAGTCCCACCTTAACCTGACTAGACCCGCTTGGACCTATATTGCTCCCATAGTTGGTCAATAATAATGGCTTCGTTTCAGTTGCATAATTTTTCAACGTTTTAGTTTGTTAGTACTTGTTTAAATTGCTTAAGCTGACCCTTCCTGGTTAATGTTTAGTATTGTATCCTTTTGTAGATTTATCATTATTTTAGACTCCTTTAAATCTTTTCAGCATTATAATTTTATTTCTAAAATTGGAAAAGGCTTAATGTCGCCTAGGCCCTTACTTAAACCTAGCCTAGATCTCTAGGTGCTAGGCTCCTCCTTGTAGCCAAGTGGGCACTTCCATCTTTCACAAAATTAGTTTCATCGTAATTTCCATAAGATCTTGCTTCACATGCGAGACTCTAAATCAATAAGAAGTAGCCTAATAGAAGGTAACTTCAACACCAATTCTCTTTATTTATCGGTATATGAAGTCAAAGAGAAGCAATAGCTTAAGAAAACTAGAGCCACATGTTTCTTCTCAATCCCCCCCAAAACTTCTAACTAATTCAAGTTATCAATAGTGAAATTTTCTTCTCTCTTCCCAACTTCCTTTCTGATTGTAACTTTGAACCGAACTTTTCAAAAACTCAAGTTTCGTTATCAATTCAAGCCCTTCTTACAAGTATCCGTTTTGACAGTTCCAGAGCCGAAACGCCTGAAACGTATCGGTCTTGGTCGATACGTAAATGTTAAAACCTTGCTTTGAACACAGGCGACTAAATATAACCTAATGCATATTATGTGCTCTCTTAAAGTACACAAGCATGTCTAAATCATTCAAATGCCTTTAAATTCAACTAAAGCATACAAAAAGAAACGAGAGCATTTAGACGCAATGCCCATACTTACGTTATTGGATCGGCCAAATGTGTCCTCAGAGACTCCTCGGGATCAACCACCAATCCGACCTCCTTCCTTCTGAAGAACCCATACCCATTCTCTCCCCTAATCTCCTTCTGGGCCAAAGAAGCCGACCCGTCTTCCCCGTGTAACATTTGCGTGCAATACAAGTTGGGTTCCACGATCGTCATCGCATGCTGCTGATAATTCCCCACTCGTTCATTCTGCTGCTGCTGCTGCGCGACTAAACTTGCTTCCTTACTCAACCCTAAGAAATTACAAATATTATGAATAATTCCTAAAAAATAAAAATAAGAAGATTTTTGTCCTTGAAGAAAATTATAGACCGTGAGCTTTTTCCGAAGTGCTCTGTACACTTCCGCTGCTGTTGTTGTTCTTCATATGGTGGTTCACATCGAGCGAGACCAGACCGTCGTCGTCGTCGTCCATTTCTTCGTCCTCGCCGTCCGATCCCTCGCTGCTGGGAGACCTACGGCCCAGATGGGGGTTCCAGCTAGGGTTTTGGGATCCGTACATACCTCGCCGGAGATCCGGGCCGTCCATGGAGAATCTGGCGGTGGAGGGCTTGCTTGGGGCGGTGTGGCCACCGCCGCCGTTGCGAGAGAAGTGGATGGAGTCGTTGAGCATCGTTTGGGAAGTAACCGGACCCGAGTTCTCGGATAACAGTGAAACGAAAGCATCCACAGTTGCACACTCCGATCACATTCTCCAAATTATAAAAATTATATAAATTACTATTTTTGAAGTGTCCATTTAATATTGTCACACAATATTACTCTCTAAATAAATACTTCAAATTAACCTCCTCATTTTCCTCCTCTCTTTTTTCTTATTTTTTTCCATATTTGGTAACATTCATCTCCCTCTTTTTCTTCTTTATTTTTTTGTTCTCACTTGATGGACCCATAAATTAATACAGCAAGCCTTCAAATTTGTAGTGTCTCTTGGCTTTCTAACTATTTTCAAGTATAGACAAGTGTCCACGCATTCGATTGCTCCAAAATTTGACGAAAGTCAAAATATAGCAATTGAAAATAGCTAGAATGCATGCTCTAAGAGCATCCACAGTGAAGACACTCCAAACACATACTCCAAATTATTGAAAATTGTACAAATTATTACTTTTGGAGTGTCTTCTTGATATTGGCACACAATGGTACACTACAAACAATTAGTCCAAATTAACCTCCTCCCTTCTTTTTCTCTTTATTTTTTCCTTCTCTGTTTGGTAAGATTTTTTTCTCCCTCTTTTCTCTCTTTATTTTTCTTCCATGTTTTGTAAGAATGGTTCATTTTGGTGGGTCCAAGAATTAATGTAGCGGAGCTCGGCCACGCTCCAAATCTGGAGTCTCTTGACTTTCTAGCAATTTCAAATATGGAGAAGTACCTAGTATAGCCTTCAAGTGCTACAAAATTTGACTAAAGTTAAAATATAGTACTTGAAACCTCTACCACTATGGATGCTCTAAGAGCATACACAGTGAGAGAAATTTCAAGTGCTACATTTTGACTTTCCTCAAATTTTGGAGCACTTAAATGCTGTAGTGGACACTTGTCCATACGTGAAAATAGCTAGAGAGCCAAGAGTCCAAATTTGGAGTGTGTCATAGTTCCGCTATATTAATTCCTGGGTACACCAAAACTAACCATTCTTTCCTAATAGGGAAAAAAAACATAAAAAGGAAAAAGATGTAGGAAAAATCTTACCAAATTTGGAAGGAAAATAAAGAGAAAAAAAAAGATGGAGTAAAAAATGGAGGTTAATTTGAAATATTTATTTGGAGTGTACCATTGTGTACCAATATTAAGGGAACACTTCAAACATAGTAATTTATACAATTTCCAATAATTTGGACTGTGTGTTTGGAGTGTCCCCACTATGGATGTTAATTCCTCCAAACTGTCAATCAAATTCATCCCTCCTTATGTGGCAGCTGATGTGGCATATTAAATAGTATTATGTGACATCTAACACAAAAAATTAAGCACCCACATTTTTTAAATTTTAATTTTAATTTTAATTTTAATTTTAATTTTAATTTTAAGATTTGTCATGTCAGCTGTCATATTAACTGCCATGTTGTGTAAGCATCACTTTTTTGGGGAGGAATATTTTGTCATTTCATAATAATAATATTTTTATATTCATATTTCATAATATTTAAGTATCGTTACATTACATATATATTTTATATAGTTGATGGTTGTATATTAGCCCATTTGTTAGACTAATTGCTAGTGAACTCAACTAGACTTGTCATGACCATTAGTGCAACCCATTTAGTTTAGTCATGGTTGACTAATTAAATTAGAGAGAATGCTTAATAATCTATTTATTTAATATTAGAACATTTTTTAGTTAAACCCCTTTATTAGATTACTCTTTTTGACAACTTGGAGGGCATTTTAGACATTGTGAAACAACCAAACCCTAACCCTATAGGTGGTCGGCCCTAAAATGGAGGGGGAAGCCTCATTATTTCACACACTCTTCATTTATTCCTTCCTAATTTAGTTCATCCCCAAAATTCCTTCATCCCTCCACCAAATTTTACCAAATCAATCACAATCCCTCTCATTTTTATCACCAATGAGAGCTAGAAGCGTGAAGATTGCAAGAAGCTAGAGGAAGAGAAATTTTGCTAGGAGTTGGTGTTCATTTCTCATTCTTGTGCTTATTTGAAGGAGCCATATTGAGAATCCATCTCCCAATAGGTATGACTTCATCCCCCCTAGAAATTTATATTCCAAATAGTGTATTGGACCTATAGGAACCCTTTCATAGCTAATGATTACTCATAGGAAGAAGAACTAGGTTCATAGGAGAACTATGGTGAAAGTTAATTTAAGTTTTGTGTCCATTTGGAGAAAACTCCAAGTTGGCAGACCCAAGTGTTTGATGGAATGCCTAGTGTGTCATTCTCAATTATTTTGTATTGTGTTTGATATATTAGATGTGTCCAAGGTGTTAGAAGTGGGTATCTTGGTGTTGGTAGTGTGTATCACTAGAGTATCACACTTGATACTTGATACTCACCAAGTGTTTTGTGGAATGCCAATGGGAGAGTGTGTGTTTTTACTTTTACATTGAGTACTAGATTGATAGATATGAGTATATATATATAAATATAGAAGTGTGTATATAGATATGATTATATATGTATGTGTTGTTTGAGTGGGTGTAGGATGTTTGTAGAGTGATCAATGTGAGGTGTTGGTTGGGGGTTGCATAACTTGTGAGGGGGAGTAGTATCAGTTGTGGTGTGTAGTGCAAGGGTCCTGCACAACAATGTGGAAGTATTGAGAAGTAGGGAGGGCTCGAGTAGTTAGGCTTGAGTGACTGCATTATTTTGCAGTCACTGCAGTGTGCACTGATGACAGTATGCACACAGCAACCTATTTGGTACATACTGTAACTATGCCAGTTAATGCAGGTATGCACAGTCATAACTGAGGGAGGTTCCAGCTCAAATATGGGACCAAGTGAATGGCAGTCCAGACTTAGTGAGTTGGGGTCCAGTTCACCCACAGTTGCAGCAGCAACACATGTATATTAATGGGGAGACCTGGTTTGATGGGTGATGGTGCAAGCTCGGGTATGGCAATGTGGGGGTGTAAAACCCCTATTCCTAAAAAAAAAAAATAATAAATACCCTTTTAATTATTAATTATTAATTTAATTGTAGTAATTAGTGGCTAATTAGGAGAAATAGATTTTTAATAATTTTTATTTTAGGTGTTGGTGCACTTAGAGGATTTATGGGACCATCAGGAATTTTTCGGAATTTATTTCATATAGGAGACCCCTTGAGCAGTTGCTAGCTTAACGGTGTGCATTATTATAATCTAGAATTTTTCTTATGAGTATATATATATATATATATATATATATATATATATATATATATGCATGTATATATTTAATTAGAAAAGATTAAGAAAAGAAAGAAAACTATTAAATAAATTAGTAATAACTAATACTACTAATAAGTATTAACTTAAAGCAAACCAAAGCAAACCACCACCATTCCCACAAAGCAAGCACAGCCAGCAAGCACCACGCTACCTTTGCTAAGTCATGTGAGCCAACTTAGCTAAAAGAATTCCACGGCCAAGACCCGACCCCGCGGCCTCTAAACCAAATTCCCACTCTCCTCCATATATATATATATATATATATATATATATATATATATATATATATATATATTCATTATCTCTCTAAAATCCAAACCTAATCATCCAGATCATTCTCTTCCCATCTAGACTTAGAAAGTGCCGCCACCGCAGCTGGAGAACCCCACCAGGCCGTCCAAACCAATCCCGACGACCGCGACCCCGCGCACTACAGATTCCCACAGCGAGGTACCTGTGTTCCGGAGTTGTTTTTCGTCGACTCGCTCAACCAAATGTCACCACGTCTTCACCGGTATGCTCACCCCTTAACCCTCTTCCATATCTGTGTGTTAGAAACCTCGAACAACGCGTAACCATAGGCGAAAATAGCACCAAAGTTGGCGGACACAGACCGAATTCTGGGATCGCAGAAAACTGCGATGACCACCCATGTTTCATAGTTCGTATCTCCCACCACAGAGATCCGAATTCGATGATTCTTTTTCGTATGCGTAGACCACTTGACCTAGTTTAATTCCTATTAAATAACCCTAGATTATTAACTGCTGTAGATAGAATTAAATTCGTTGGAAAATCCCGCGAACCCACTTTTCTTAGATTTCCAAAAGTTGTGAAATGGAGCGCGTCCCGCCAAACGGGACCGTCCCGCCGTGTACCAAGTGTACCGAATGATGCGCGCAGCGTAACCGGACACGTAAAAATTTGCAAAAACTGATACAAACGCGTGTGCGTGCCGAAATCAGCCCGTATTTTCGGACACACCCCGTATCGCAACTTTTGTGGAAGTCACGCGCATTTTGTGCACGCTCGTCAGATTGCAACAAAACTTGTGCCACTGGACTCGTGGTAACGCGCTGGTCCTGTGACCCAATTTTCACGCAATTCTAAGATAGTTGACCAAGTCGCCAATTGGCGGGCCCCATAGTTGATTTTTGGGCAAAATTGTGTTCGACCCATCGGAATCCACATTCGGATATACCATTGGATTCGTATTGACATTTAGAGTTGTTTGACCTATAATTTGTCCCATTTAGAGACTGTTACTCTTGGCACATTTTTCAGTGCAAAGTGGGCCACACGTGGACCCCACTTTTACTCGAAATTACCGTTTTGCCCCTGGGTCCAAATTGGACGAAAAAGAAGTGCTTTTTAGCTATTTTGCTTATTCTGGGAACGTTGGTGACATCTATTTCAGCATCCGGAGACATTTGTTCTGATGCCATAGCTTCTGATCCTGTGTGCTTGACTTTTGGACAGTACACCTTGCAGCTTTCTTACCAGGCAAGATACCTTGCCGAATTGCTTACAGTATTTTACATACTTAGTATATTTCTGTATATTTATTGTATTTTTGTTTATTTATTGCATGTGTAGTTCCTTTCAGTCATTACTATATATTAGATATGTTGACACACACACTTGACACTTAGTATCATAGAGGACAATCATTAGGCGTATGGGCTTTAACCACTCTGGTAACACCGTAGTCACTAGCATGCACTATGGTGGTCGTGCCCGATGGTCGCTACCCCCGCGGTATGTCGATTGATGGAGTTACGAGGGTCGCTACCCCCGTGGTATGTCGGCTGATGATGTTCATGGACGTGTGTGTGAGTTGTGAGATTAGATCGAGTAGCCTACCCTTGCCCATACGTCGAAAAGTTGTCCTTATTTGCATTCATATAGATTGTCTTGTACAACGTACTTATTTATTTTCAAATAATATGCATGTTTACTGTATTCAAATTGGCTTACTTTTTTGTATCTTGTTACGTCCCTCTGAGGACCTGGTCCTCTGCCAGGTGTATCTGTTCTTGAGTATTTGCAGGAGCGCAGATTTGGATGGTTATATATTTTTCGAGGATGTCTTCTCTTCGAGCCCATGGTCGTTAGCTGGTATTCTTATATTGTGTTTATTGTGTTGTACTTTTCCATTCGAGTTGGTAGTGGATTTGTTTCAATCCAACTATCCTCTTTAGATACTTCTTATTGAGATAGTTATGTAGATATTGGTTATTTATTTATATTAATTTTTTGTAGATGAGATTTAGATTGTACCTTGTGACTTGTGACATATGCTTATACCACTTGTGGATTGATATTCATATTACAGCGTACGTGTGGATTTTGGTTTCCATATATTGGAGTTGTCATATCCATACGGCTGGCATGCTTACGTGTTCCTAGTCCTACGTATTTTGGGACTGGGGCGTGACAGGGGGCTAGGAGGACTCAGTCAGTAATGTATTAGGGTGTGTGTGAAATATGTTGATTGGTGAGGAGTGTAGAAAGTGTTCTAGAGGAGTGTGTGTGAGATGGTAGAGTGGTTGAGTGTGTTTTAGGTGTGTATCAAGTATAGTGAGCTAGAATGTTAGAGTATCAGTTAAGGGTAAGTAGAGGTCGGGTAATTGAGGTGCAGAACTTGCACAAAGGGAGAGAAGCAACTAAACTTAGAGTGCAGTGTTAGATGGCAGTAGTGGTAGCAAGTTGATACTGAGAATGGGGGTAAGGGTTCAGTGTTGGCAGAGGGATTTGGCTCGAGTTGATGTGCAACCATGTGTTGCATTGCAACAGAGATGGACAAGTCTGGGGTCTGCAATCCCCAGAGTCCTTGTGTCGGTGATGGATACTGGGGTTGAGTTGGTTTCAGTCATGAGCAGTGGGTGTATCAGTGCACAGTTGTGCACTTGTGCACAACTGCAGGCCAAAATAGGAAGTTGGGTGCTGCCTTAACAGCAAAACAGAGGGGTTAGCAGTCAAGTCAGGCAACCAAGTGAGAGGCAATAGCAGTAGAGTGAAGGTGATGGGTTGGTGATGATATTGGTAGTGATGGTGTAGGCTATGAACAGAGGTAAGGGTGTAACTAAGTGTATCCAAGTGTGGAAGTGTAGGTGTCAAGCAAGAGTTAGATACTAAGTAGCAAGTGCATGTGTCTTAGTGTCGAGTTAGGTTTGATACCAAGTTATTGCTATTTAGTTAGGTGTAAGTTAGGGGTGATGGTCAAGGTAGTAGGTAATACTAAGTTAAGTATTAAGATAGTAATATATATAGCTAAAGTGTATATATGATACCAATATGTAGAAGTGTTAATGTTAAGGTTTGGTCTAGATATCGATGTGATACCAAGATATTAGGCTTGAGGTCAAGGTAATACCAAGGTATTGATACTAAGATATAGGGTATCTCAAGGTAATAGGTAAATATTATGATACGGGCTAATATACCATGGTACAGGGCAAGGTAATTGACTATAGGCCAATGTATTACTAGGTCTTATAGGTAGTAGTATATATTAAGGTAAAATAAGTTAGAAACATAGGTATAGCCTAGTATCACCTAGTATTAGCTAGTCTAGCCTTGTAACCAACCTAGAAACTAGTTTTGAACCTAGAATCAAGGTGTCAACCTAGTTTGACCTAGTTTGACTGGTATAACTTAGTTTTGACCTAGAAATCATATTTTTTTACTTAAGCTTGTTTATTATTCTCAATACACCAAATGACATAGAATTTTATATATAGGTTTGTGTGACACCAGTTCGGATATCGAGTCATACCATTTTCTCAGGACCACATGCGAGTACATTCTCTAATAGTTTCTGTACTTGATAGTCTCTATATTTCATGCATTTAGTATTAAGATATTTGATTCTTAACACAAGGTTACACGGATTGGTATACTTGAATCCCCGTCATGAGATATTCTTCTCTGTGATCACTTGATTATTATTTCGTGATTATATATAGACCATGATCAGTATGCATGATATTATAAATCGTGCATAGTAATTTTTGTGTTAGAACATGTCGTGATTTGGATCCATGTACTAGTCGGGGGGCAGGGGAAGTATTAGTGGATATGTGATCATACGTTATAGCCCGTACAGTAGTATAGACTGTGATAACTAGCCGATCATGCACTTCACGTATAGTTGAGCTAGTTCCCTTTTATTATAGACCGTGCTAGGTCCAAGCCGATCACATATCGCACTAATATTGTAAGGTACTTATTAATATATTTCCTTATCCTTCCAGTTCATTCCAATGATGTTACTTATCTTATTTCTCTTGGTTTTCATTATTTGTCATGATATTTCATTTTCGTGTGTTTACTATTCTAGTTACTTTTTATCATTTATTTTTATTGTCATTACTATTTCATAGTTTTTGTCAATTATTGCAATTGCTATTGGGTTGTACTTCACTCCAATCCTGACTGGATATATTTTTTCAGACGACTATTTAGAGGACTGGTATCCTACCTACTACGGTCCATAGGACAGAGAGCCAGTCGAGGTAGCACCTTTAGCCCAGGACAATCTGGAGCCAGTTGTTGAGGAGGCACACCTAGCTATAGCAGACCCTTAGCTAGTATATATTTATTGTACTGGATATGTCTCCAGCTTAGACATTTGGCATATTTTTTATATTTGAGACCATTGTGTTTATTGCTAGATTATAGACTTGGATATTGTTGTGACTTGTGATTTTCCTTCTTTTTATGATATCGTGCCTTTATCTGCCTCTAGTTCATCGTGATTGAGTATTGATACTATATATTCATCTTACCCTTCTTATGGAGTTGAGTTACCATTAACATGTTATATATATATATATATATATATATATATATATATATATATATATATATATATATATATATATATATCATTGCGTGAGTTGTTAGATAGTATTGTGGACCTTTACAGCATTCTACCGCTGATGGTGTGGCGTAGGCTAGATGTACCCACGACTCATGCCCATTTTTCGGGTGCGGGTCTTGACACGTTGGATGTCATATAAGGAGAAATAGTTTAGAGGGACCCTTTGGAGTGATTAATATCAGTATTCTAGTTTGATGTTGGGCAGCGGAAGCATGTTCTCGGTATACGTATTAATGTGTATACAACTTACTAGCATGACTGTCAGGTGACCTTGAGACTAGACCTATTTCTCTTTTGCTTTTTGCTTATGGTTTATTTATGTGGCTAGGATTGCTTGGAAGGATTCATGACTTGATCCAATGGCTAAGCATCCAACTCTACCCTATATAAACTCTTCTCTCTCTCTCTCTCTCTCTCTCTCTCTCTCTCTCTCTCTTCCCTCATTCTTTACTTTCTTTCTCTCTCTTTTCTTTTGGAGCTTAGGCAAGTACATCTTGCACAAATGGAGAAACATGGCATATTTTAGTTCCTTGATTTTTATTGCCTATTATTAGTCTATAATGTATATCTTATAATTCTAAGCATCTTTAGGTCTTGGTATTTTTGGTTTTGATGGATAGAATAGAGTAGATCTAAATTTTAAAGTTAAGGTTTTATGGTATTTCGTGAGAATGATCTACAAAAACTTAGTATTTTCCAAAACTAATTATTCTATGTTATAGAGAATTAAATTTTATATGGTTTTGACTTTTGTTTTACTTGATTTAGAGTTAAAATGAGGATTCTATAAAAAAAATAAGTTTAAAGCTTTTTCCACCGAGTGCTTGCTGTTCTGGGATGATGAAGTCTCATGCGGCTGGAAAGCTATGGGGCAGAATGGCTATGCGACATAAATTCCTTGTCGCAGACCCCTTCCCAGCATGCGCTTGTTATGAGCCTAGACTTTTGGGCTCATGGGTGAAAGTGCATGACTGTTGTCACATAGCTGCTCTAAGCTATGTGCCCGACTATGCCATGCAACAGATCTTATTATGCGACTGATCTCTCAATGTGCATTAGGGTACATACGGCAGAATGCTATGCGCTTGGCACTGAATGCCTAACTTGCTACGTGCGTGAATTATCATGAGCATGCCTCGATATGTGCCAGGTTGCTATGCATCAGGCTCACTGTATGATGTAGTGTTGTACTCATGCGACAAGCCTTGCCATATGGCGGCTTGTACGTGCGGCAGTGGAGCATGTGGCAGCTGGCGCATGCGGCAACTACTCCATACAGCAAAACTTGCATGCGACGATTGTCTCATGCGGCAGACTACTATGGGCAAGTACTCATGCGGCAGCCTCTTGCGTGTGTATCCTTATGTGCATATATGACCCTATGTGCATGTATTCTTTAGTTTGTTGTTTTGTTGTTTTCTCCTGATTGTTTAGATTCTATAATTTGACCCTAGTAAGTTACAAGTATTAATGAGCCAAGTGATCTATGGTACCCTAGATTCCATGCACAAGTGACCTGTACTTGAATTTGTCAGAGCTATAGGCTCAACCAGACTATGTGATGAACTATTACCAAAGAGGCACCAACCATGTACCTGACCTGAGCAATATGTGACAATATGATAAGAGAAAATTCATGTGATTGACTAATTAACATAGTATCCTGACTCGACTTATGTATTCGTGCTGATACATATACTATGTGCTAAGTGTGTTACATGTCTTGTTTGTGCACCGAGGTACTACTTAATCCTACATGACATGCGATATTATGTGATCTTGATTTCTCCAATACGGGTATGGTAGTTGATCAGTAACCTTAGCGCGGCTAGGATGTTGTGATTTGTTGCATTATGCTTGGGCGAATCTAGATTGGGCCTACGGGTGACAATGCCAATTCGTACCTAGCATATACGTACTAAGGTACGACTTATAGGAGGAATGATCATGTGACAACGCCATAAGATTCTAGGTAACCATAGGGTTAACTAGGCCACTAAAACTTGTAAAGCGTTAGAAGAAAATATAATACCGAGATTGAGCATGTTAACCACCTCACGAACATCAGTTCTGAAGTGCCAGACTAGCTACCCCCGGATAGTATATATCATTCATAATTGTGAAGGGAAGTATTTGGCTACTATATGTTATGCGTTATTAATGAATTAACACGATGGCCTTACGAGGGACTGGTGCCTATACTACGTGCTATGTTAATATTGGTTCGGCTAGCCCTGCTCGAACAAAGCACAATCTGAGAATCCCTATTATATGCATCATACTCTGGGATTATCATGACCCGCACCCGGATGATCGGGGTACGAGTATGCGGGTACGTCCAACCTATGTCACAACATCGGCTGTAGAACGCTGCCTAGACCTTGAGATCAATACCAGGTCTAAATAAATAACAATAAGTACTCAATCACAACAAACTAAGGAATATATGAATGAAGAAGACAAATCCAAATATAAAGTCTCAAAAGTTAACCAAGTCTCAAACAAAGAATCCATGTATTATAATACATGCCAAGTAAGTTTCGAAGACAAATCTGGTAAACTATTTAATAGAATGAACTAGTGAAAGCACAAATAGGAAATACTAAATCTAGTCCTCTTGGAGAAGTCCAAGGTGCGAAGCAGTCTTAACTATATTCTCGCCTGAAGATCCAAGTGTGGCAAAGCACTAATATTTGTCAACATATCTAGTCAGGAGCGGAGCAAGTGCTATTACAACCATGAAAATACATAATGCATGTATAAATCTATTATGATACAAACTGAACAAGTATGGATCTCATGTAAAGGAACAATAAAGACAAGTAGATTATGGAACTATAATCATGGAACTAGCAGCATATGAGCAAGTAGTAATATGAAATGGCAATATAAAACTGTAATAAGATGAATTAGAAACATGTAATAATTGAACTGGAATTTAAATCATAGGATCTGACAAACTGATAATATCGTGTGACCTAGAATATAGGTTTCGACATGTGGGGGCTAGGCTGAATCTGGAACGACGTACGTGAAGTATATGCCTGCTATCTATCAAATCGAATAGGAAAAATGGGCTTTACCACATGTCTACTAGTGTATTCTTCCACCCGACTCCCTCTCATAAGATCATGGAAGACCAGTAATCACAGACATGGAACATGAGTCAAAAACCACAAATAGATAGTCACTACTCTCAAAGAATGGATAATCATGAACCATGATACGGATAAACACATTTCGCAAATATAGATATTCTTGAATCACAACACGGAGACTAAACGAATCATGACACGATAACTCACTTCACAAATTTGGCTCACGTATCACAACTCAGATAATCACGATGTTATAACACACTTTTAACTCAACCATGAACCACAATAACCTATTCTTGTGCACAAAATTATAATGTCAATACAACTAGTAAGAAGGAATAATAATATTTATCATGTAAAGGTAAATTCATAATTGTAAAGCAGTTGTCTGTCGTCCGTAGCAGGTGGTACAAGTCAAACACTGAAACATAGTCCAAGTAACCTATATTACGAGTTTACAATGTCAATAGGTGATTTAGAATAAAAATAATAATCTTAAATAACTCTATTTTAGGTTTTAGGTCACTTCTAGGTTAATAGGATAAAACTTGGTCAATATCTATTTTTGGGTTCTCAAATACCTATTTGGTTAGCATATATAGTTATATTAGCTAATACTAGCTATTTCGAATTTTCTAGGTCATACTATATAGGTATAAGTATTCTAGGTATCATATATTATATATATAACTATCTAGACTTATATATACTAGTATCTTATATTACCTAGTACTTTAACCCATTACCTAGCTCTACCCAATATCTTAACCTTGACACTTACCCAATTACCCAAACACTCAGCAAAAATTTGGTGTTTCATGATCGCAGCAAATACATCCAAACGAGGTACCACTTCATTCGTGACTGCATCAAGGATGGGACAGCTGAGGTAGAGTATGTCCGAACAAAAGAGCAGCTCGCCGACATACTGACCAAGGCCCTGGGCCGGGTCAGTTTCCAGGAGCTTCGCTCCAAGATCGGGATGATCGTCATCAAGTAATCGCAAAAGTTTAGGGAGCGATTATTACTTAAACTATGTGCTCACTTAAGACCAATTCTCACTGTGCATTCTCACTGTGCTCATGTCAGACCTATTCTCAAGGGTTTTTCCTATATATATATATATATATATATATATATATATATATATATATATAGCCCTTGACACTACTCTAACACCAAGATACCCACTGATCACTTAAGGTACTTACCCAAGATACTAATCCATGTGTACTGATACTCATCACTCACTTGCCCCTTCCTCACATGTTGACACTTTTACACACACACTAAAGCCCACCAGAAAATCGTTGTTACTGCACCTATAGACTGCTTCCACTCATTCTACTATTGCAACAACTTCTCTTGCTGGGTATTACTGCTGCTCGAACACAAGTTTAGTAGAGCAATCTTCCCCCCATCTCTGATATATGTACTACAGCCCAAACCTTACCGTTTTTGCTTTAATCATGCATCAAGCTAGCTGTTGTGGTGCAAAATTGCACTTAGCCCACTGTCCATACTGTAAGTTTGCATTTGCTGTTCCAAATTGCACATGCTACAAAATGCAACAACCTGCATTCAGTGCTCCTCTCACCTCAACATCATGCACCCAAGGAACTGCACTTTGATGCAAGATACACTCATGCACACAAGTAGTACACTATACACTCACCTCACTCCTAAACATAATAATACATATTCAATGTGCACCAAGGATCTCTCTTATGATATCCACTATAACACATACTGTCATACATGAATTTTACTCATGTACATACTACATCAATGGATAACCATCTACACTCTCACATATATCACAACACTACCCATACTCATGTACACCCACATAATCTAACTTGATGCTGCTGTATTGCTTGCCCGAGCCCCCTCAATCCAGCAAATACTTGCTGTAGTCCATAATCTCCCCATCTTGCTGAAATCTGTAGCAGAACTGAACCCTCCACATAGCAACTACTGCTACTTCCAAGTTCCCCCCTTCAAGCACACCGTTCAGAGCTGAATCCCTTCCCTTCTCCTTCACTACCACACACTATCATGTGTATATATAAACACACACTCACCAACAATACACACACAATACAACCTTTCTCATCATACACACAAAGATGGAGGAGTTGGCACTAATACCTATCTCAGTTTCAACACTGATCCACTAACCTCTTACACAAAAGACACTTGCACACACTACTCTATTATATATATATATAGACATACACACTTGATACTCCATGAGACTAAGTGATACTTGATACACCAGCAATCCAAATACATCATGATACCACCCATGATACTCTTTCAACACCAAAAATATATATATAATTGACATGAATATAACTAGGATATTAGATCTAATACAAATATAGAG
Source organism: Iris macrosiphon (assembly GCA_036927795.1). Classification (NCBI taxonomy): domain Eukaryota; kingdom Viridiplantae; phylum Streptophyta; class Magnoliopsida; order Asparagales; family Iridaceae; genus Iris; species Iris macrosiphon. The sequence continues at coordinate 61,856,911 of JAYESA010000008.1, read as the reverse complement.
TAATTGACACAAGTGTAGCACCAATACATAGAAATCACTAATTCTAACCATGTGTATCATGGCGTACCATGACACAAACACTAAGTATCTAATTGTGGACACTAGGACACAAGCACAAATCAAATAGATACCAAAAGTCCTATTGAGGACATAACACAAACACTTGGTGGACACAATTCGTAATTCCACCAAATGAAGCCTAGAAAATATTATTCTACCATGCAATATCACGACCCGCACCCGGTATAAGGGCACAAGTACGCGAGTACATCTAGCTACGCTGCAGTATCGGCGGTAGAATGCTGTCTAGGTCAACAATACTATCTAAATATCTCAAACAATATATAAGGTACATGTCATGCTATCTCAACTCCAAATGGAGGACAATGTTAATATGACAATGGTAAACAATACTCAATCACAATAAAAAACTAGAGGATGATAAATTACGATATGGAATAGAAGAAAATAAAATAAGTTACAAATACAACACAAGTCCAAGTCTAATCTCAATACAAGATGTTTGATAATAAACGAAAAAAATAAAATGAGGTTTATACGAAACCTGCTCTTTGGTTTACAAACAAGAAGTATAATTAATCCTATACGAGGATGTCAAGTACAATTTTTAATCTGGGTAAATATTGCTATAGGAGTCTGATCTACAGTCGATCACTTTGTCCCTTGGACCACACGATGATGAAGAAGTGCCATAGAAGACAGAAAAAAGCTTCGAAGGTTTGCAAAGGAGAGTGGATGCTCGATACCAAAGTCGTCGATCACTACTCTTTGCCTGAGCTCTAGATTCTTCTCTCTCAAAGACTCTTTGACTCTCGACCCTGTTTCTGACCTTTTTTCCACTTTTTTTTCGACCCTGGACCTATGTCAATAGAGGTCTCTATTTATAGGGTTTTAGTGACAGTAACCCTTCAGTCGACGTAAAAGCCGGGAAATAGAGAGTATGGCACTTTTTACGCGACGGTTACAATAACTGTTACCTTCATATAAATGATCTTCTGTATCTGCGTGTGACGTGTGTCCCATTGAGGGATAATGCGTATAACGGCTGCGAAGATCACGGCATAAAAGCCACGTAGGTAGTTATCCCTCGCGTAGAAGAGGTTGGCGTAGAAGCCAATAACTGTCACCATGGCGTAGAAGCCAAGTAGTCACCAAACTGGTGTAGAAGCCGAGTAGTTATCAAACTGGCGTAGAAGCCAAGTAGGCATAGAAGCCGAATAGGCGTAGAAGCCTGATGCTGCGTAGATAGGTAGCTAGCGTAGAAGATAGCTGATCCTCCTTCCCTGACTAAGGCCTTGAGCGAATTCTGGACAAAATAGCCTTAATACGCACCAATGCATATGTAGCCTGAGTTGGCGTATTTCAAGGAGATAGCATACATCGTGCTCCTCATAGCTGAAAATAGCCCGGTGGCATATTGTGCAAAAGTGATGATATGGACGTCTTAGCAGAAATTATGGCTTTTGGAGATATAATCAAATCTCTCGCATTAAATGCAGATATCTGCCACCATCCTGCGTATTAAATGCAGAGGCGTACCTCGAAGACCTGTCACCATGCCGAGCATTAAATGCAGAGACGTGTCTCGAAGATCTGCTACCATTCTGCGCATTAAATACAGAGACGTGCCTCGAGCTCTGTACGAAACCATCTTTTGACGTGGCAGTCTGTTTATCTTCTGCGGAGCGTAAAAAGCTCACATCTTCCTGTGTAAAACTAGGCAGCGTATTCTCTTGTATGCGTAAAAGCAGTTTACGCCAAGGAAATGTCACTAAACGACAGTTTGGGTCGCTGTGCCGCGCCATCATTACAACCGTCGTCTGGATAGTCGTGCAGTACTCTTTGTCAGGAGTCAGACGTCAGGTTCACTGCATGATTTGACAGGTTCATTCGAGGAATACGAAGCGTTCCTCGTACACTTCAATGCTGCATTAAAAGCGGATGAGTTTTACGCCATAAAGGCGATATAGTATCCTTTTTACGCTGAAGCAGCCTGGACATACTGCATTACGCGGATAGTCCTTGAGCTTATATTTTACGCTGTGCTCAGCGAGAAAGCTCTGTTGTACGCCGATGGCTCTGAAGTTATATATTACGCTGCCCAGCAATAAAATGCTGTGTATAACTCCTCAGCGTATTTTTCATGCTTCTACAAGACCCCCTTCAAAGTTTTCAAATTCCTCATAATTTGAAATACTTTGAATGAAGCATGAAACGGTCAAGTCTGACTCGTTCTTCAAGGTTGATTTCTTGGCGGATTATCGGGGATTTATTGGGATTCGATATGTTTTCTTTTGCCTATATAAAGGCTGAGGAGTTTAACCTGTTCTTCCCATATTTCCTTCACCGCACAGAGATGATTGCCGGAGTTCGTCGGGTCGACTTGAGGAAGAAGAAGACCATGTTCTTTCAGCATATAAGAAGCCGAAAAAGAAGGCGTCTTCGAGCAAATGTCCTCTGCAACGATGGATCATGGAAGGATATCATAGCTTCCTTTGCTCGGGATAATCAGCAACTTCATATGGCGGTTCGTCCAAGAGAGAGGAAGGGCCAGATTAGACCACACATCTTGCAAGCTGTATTTTTTCCTGTCGTTCATGGACAAGAGCAGACAAACTAGCTCTGTCCTCGAGTATTGAGTTGGGTTTAAAACCTCAACTCAATCTGTCATCGCGTATGGAGGATGGGCTCTGAATAATTTAGGCAGGCCTAGTTTTGTATCCTCCCGCCATTAATCATTTTCTTGTTAATCGGCCGCGGAAACCGACTAACTGCTGAAGAAGGCACGAAAGATCTCCATCAATACGAGAACCTGGCAGAACAGATTCTGGGGATGATCTTTCGATGAAGATGAGGAACTCCTTTGTAGACGAAATTTTCCTCATATGTAATCATGAAAATGAAAAAAAACCCTTTGTAGACCGGATTTCCCTCATATGTAATCATGATTTAATAAAATCGTCTTCTTCTGTGCATCTGATTATTTTGCCATATATTTTGTTGTGATGAAGTCTGAATATGTGTAGCTTCGACACATCTGGATAACTTTACGCCGACCCTGATAGAAAGAGTACTAGGTCCCGTCCTATCTTTTACGCATAACTAAAGATGCGCAGAAAGCCGTTTAGCATTTAAGTCGAGTATTCGAACTGTCCTGCTGTTAGGAATGGGGAACTGCGTAGAATTATGAACTGTCACTTCTGATAAGAAGAATTTTTTGTTCAGACCATCATCTTCAAGAATGATTTCCCGAAAATCGTTTGAAATAGGGCAAGAAACGGCCGTCAAAGCTGAGTCGCCATCTTGAACTATAGAGACTAGATTCTGGATGAATTTCCAATCGACCCAAGAAGAAGAGTAATTTTCAAAGCTGAACTCTGTATGCTTTGGGTACTTAGGATATTTTGAGGTCAAGAAGGAGTATCTTCTGCGTGAGCCCTTGCAATTGACCGCCTTGAGATTTGTTCATATATACGCACACTCTGGCCTGCGTATTTTCAGATATGCGGAGAGTCATAGATCTGTAAATGTGGATGAGCGTAAAATCCTAAGTTCGTAGCCTCTGGAGTGTAAAAGCTGTTGAGCATAAGAGCTTCCGGGCATAGAAACTGTAGATTTGTAGCCTCTGAAAAAGAAATCTTTCGAGCGTGAAGTTGTGGATTTGTTACCTCTGAGCGTAAAAGCCACCGAGCGTGAAATCATAGATTTGTAGCTTCTGAGCGTGAAGTCGTAGGTTTGTAGCCTCTCGAGCATAAAAACTACCGAGCATAAAAGCATCCGGACGTAAAACCATAGAATTATAGCCTGTGAGCGTAAAACCATAGATTTGTAGCTGTCGAGCGTAGAAAGCTCCTTGGCGTAAAACCACGAATCTGCTTTGCACGAAAACTTTTCGAATTCGCTGACTGTCCGCCTTCCCTGAGTAATAGGCTGACGTAGTCCCCAATCATAATCGAATATTAAATATCGGGTTTGGTTAGGGATTCGGGGAGTTTATCCGAACTCTATATATATCCCAAGGCTTTCAGAGAAAAGACTCTTCACCTGTCTTTTGCAAAAGAAAGCTTTCGTCTCTTCGAGTTCTCTCCTTCGTTTCCTCTGAGCAACCTGAGTTTTCAGCAATGGCACCAAAACCAATCTCTTCCTCTAAGGGAAAGAAATCTGCCTCCTCTTCTCACTCCTCTGCCAAAGCAAGAGCGACTCCCGTCGGGCAAGGCGATCTTCATTCTGAACGAAGTGTCCCGCCGACGAGCTGTGCGCCGGGCGTTATAGGTAAAGCTTTTGGGACGATAAGAACGAAAAAAACCCTTCGCACACGTTGTACGTGATCGCGCTAGGTCGTCTTCTGTGCTGATAGCCTCTTCGAGGAAGATGATGCACAGAGATGTTTCATCATTTACGCCCACATTTCTAATGTGTCAGCGTAAAAACTCCATATTTTCGCAGTCTGGCGTAAAAGCTTTGACTGTCGAAACTTGGCGTATACTATAAAATTCGAGTGTTATGCTTCTGGTTGAAAATTTCTGCGTAATAACTCTAACTTTGGCAGTCTGGCATAAAACATAGACTGTCAGGTTTTTTTTGTGTATACTGCCAGTCTTGAATTTTACGTCTTGGAAGAAGATTCCAGCGTAAAAGATCAAGTTTTTACAGTCTTGGCGTAAAGCACAGACTGTTGATCTTTGGCATATGTTGTAAGATTGTGAGGTCTAGTATAAAAATTGACGTATTTTTCTTGCACTTTACAGTTAACTTGCATGCGTCTCCACTGGCCGAGGTGATGGGTTCAGCTGCCGGGATGCTGCATTCCAACTACATGGAGGATTTGTCCCACGTGACATTTCCTATCTCCGGACCCCAGTATCCTGAAGGAAGGAGAATCCTGATATCGTCCCAGGGCGAGCGAATGCTGTTGAGCATGATCAACGGAGAGCCCCTGACGTACATAGACGGGGCCTAATACATAAAACCGACCTTTCTCTTCGGGGACATGATTGACAAACAGTCCCAGACGAAGCCCAAGAAAGAACTCTTGGTTTTCCCTGCCGGGGGCTTGGTCATGTATCTTCCCAAGATGCTAAGAGACTACCCTATCTCGGCATTCTTCCATGCCACACATCCCAGGAGGATGTCGTGGACGCTGACTCCCGATCTTCACGGCCAGCTGGAAAAGATATTCTACCAAAAAGGATCTAACCAGGGGTCATTTGTCAGCCGTCCTTCCGGCTCTGTGATGCCGTTCAGGGGATTGTATCCGGGCAGTATCCCGAGTGAGGATACTTCACTGCTCCAACCAGTCCAACTACCGACCTTCTGCAATGACTTCATGGGACATGGAGGAGTATACCCCAAGGTTAATCCTCGGACTAATGGGTGGGTCACCCCTACAAATCTTCGATGGGCTCGTTTGGCTGACTGGGCCCTGAAGCATTTTCAGACTGAGCTGGAGAGCATTGGTCTGTACGCAGGTTACCTCTCAACCCTAGCCTATTTCTGGCTTTGATGGAGCGATATATCTCGCTCACCGGGACTTTCGCCACTCCACTGGGGGAGTTGGGATTGGCCCTTCATGAAATGGCAGATATTTCAAGACTGCCAATGGGGGATACTCCTTATGAAGAGTATGTTCCCACAAACCGGGAGCTAGGGGATTCAGACCCTCGGGTAGTGGCAGTGTACCAGGAGCTGATGTGCCACTACCTTGCTTGCACCGCCTTTTATAATGAGCCCTCTGATTTGGCTCATACCAACAAATGGGCGTCCTACCTCTTCTTTCACCGGGCCAGGGCTGCTAAGCCAGAGAAAGTCTTGGATAGCAAGGATCAGCCTCTGAGCTGTCTGAGCATGCTTAGTGCTCAGGTAGTCGACGATCTTATGGAAGACGCTGGGGCTCCAGATCAGATTCTCGACGAAAGGATAGGGAAGTATCCTGCAGTCACTAAGGCCTATAGTTATCTGAGGCATTATCGCAGGCCTCTGTCCAAGGAAGCTCAACTGGCTGGCTTCCTCTCTATATGGCTGTGCCGACTGGTAGTACCCGGTATTGCATCTGCAGATTGCATTCACCGCTACACCTTATGGCCTGCAGTGCGTCTGATGTTCAGGGCAAGACTGGGTTTGCTCCCTGCCTTGGTATGTCGCATACAAGCTGGCCTGAGGGCCATTACTGATGGGCTGCTTGCTGATAAAACTCGGCGTGATAGCTTTCCCAGGGTAGAATTACCGTACCTGTATTTGATGGGATGGTTAATTCTCCATAACCCTAGGGTGATGTCTCCCGGCTCTGGCAGTAGTTCGGAAAGTAATTTCTTGCTGAATTACAAGAATTCCTCCTGGAACGTGACCACAGTTTTAGACTGTCGACGGACACTAAATTTCAGTCACAGCTGGAAGCTCTTCTGCACTGTCCCCTCTGTACATCTCAATCAACAGGGGCGCAGACTTCAGGACCTAGGCGACGGGAAGACCGTTCTTTCTCCTGAAGCTTTTAATTGGTTGGTCTGCATTAGACCTTCCCATCTACTGTACAGAAGTGAAGACCAATGCTTCTTGGAACCCTACCTGCCTAGTTGGTTCGTCAGGCAGTTTGGGTATGACCAATTGCATGTGGGCAATGCCATCACCAGCTTCAAGTCCAGGGGTGGACTTATCGATGGAGCGAGAGGGTGGCGATACTTCATCATGGGTTACACTGAAGCAACTTTTACTGTGCCCGCGACTTTACTCTCCATGGAGTTGCGCATCCTCCACTCGTATGCCCAGTTTTATGTGGCAACCAACACCTTCCATCGCGATTTTGATATGCGTGGAAGTTTCAGGATGCCCTCCTCCAAGTCCACGGGAAGAGACGATGTCCCATCAGTCTCCTCTGACGAGGGTGAAGATTCCGTCAATCCAGATGAACCTTTATTGGCAGTACCGAGGGGTAAAATACCTCCGCCTGCAGGGCCTTTGGTCATCTCCGGTAAGCGAAGGGCTCCTGTTCTGAAGGAGACTTCCTCTCGCAAGAAGAAGAAGAAGACGGTTAGTCGTCCTGTCAGGACTTTCCACCCTGAGGTTCCTACGAGTGAACCTGTCGTTTCCCCTGTCGGGGACGATTCTTTGATTGGAGGTTGCTCGCCTTTTAGAGAGGGAACCTCTACAGTTCGAGCTGGCGGTGCCGGAGAATCCCTGTTTGAGGCTGCTGTCGCTGCTACCGCTTTAGGTAGTGGTATGAGATCACCTTCGGGGCCGAGCCGAATAAGGATATCTTTATCCAGATCAGCATCGGGAGAAACCCCTGCCGTGTCTGTAAGTACACCCAGCGAGATTCCACCTGATGAACCTCGATTGGATCTGAGTGAAGACTCGGAAGAATACCTGCCAATGTCAGTTAGCACACCCCCTTCTCCAGGTATGACAGCTTGCTTAGCATCATTAAGAAATAATTTAGCTGTACTGGCTGCAGACGCGACATATATACCATCGGCCATGGATAAATATCGTCTTTACGCCTCTTTTAGGAAAATTAACATCATGTTGATATTAACTTTCTCTTGTCTTCTTTTCAGGGGAAGACATCTACGGGGAGGGCAGTGTTGACGCGCCTTTTGGCACTGTTTCAGCTCCTGGCGATGACATGGAGGTGCCCGACTTCGAAGAGAAAATATTTTCGGGTGCCGGCTCGCCCGACATGGTTCCGATATCTCAAGAGGAAGACAAGCCTGTCATTACGACAATGCCTCCTTTGAGTACGCCGGTCACTTCGTCTGTTGTTAGCGCATCTTCTTTTATCGCACCATTTGTGTTGAGGCGACGACTGCGGCAACGTCATCAGCAGTCATTTCTGGAGGGAGGTTTGCCAATATTGCAGCCACTCCCAGCGTCCATTCGGACCTTGCCATGCTGACTGAGCAGTATACTGGTATCTTCTACACCACCTTGAAAATGCTAATATCAATGGTGCTGGAGAAGAATCTAGGCTTCGAGGCGCTAAGGAGGTCCTCTCAGTTTGTGATAGTGCCGATCAGGGACTTCAACGACACTGGGAGGGCTGACACGCTGGAGCAGATAGTTAATGGTTTGGAGCAACCCATTAACGAATATCTGCAGCTATCTCGAGGCAACATCGACGGTCTCGTTCAAGCTAGATATGACTTCTTAATTGCAGAGCTTGCTGGGCAAATGGAAGCTCTGAACAAATCCGTCCAGGAACAGCAGCAGGAGATGGACCATGAGCGCACCGAATTGGGGTATGTCATTCCCCAGCTGACTCAGTGTGAAGTCGAATATAAGAAAGTGACAGCAAGGGTCCGCAGATTGAGAGATGAACTCGCTCAAGCGGAGGAGGAGGCTCGCCCTTTGTCGGCATCTCGAGATGTGCTGAAGAATCGAATGGAGACTGCTCAGCAGAACCTGACGCATATGGGTGTCATCCACGTATGTTTCGTACATGCTCGGTCCGAGCTGTCTGCCTTGAACAACGATACGACAAGGTTGGAGCGGGCTCACGCCGACGTCTTAAACTCCAGGGATGAGAGAATGGTTACTCTAGCGCTGCAGATTCGTGACCTAACCGCTCCCCCCAAATGATGTACTTTTTTGCTTTTTAATGTACTTTTGCTCTTTCTGGGAATAATAAAGAGGCTTTTATCTAACTTTGTGGGCCCATTATTTTGGAATATAAATGACAGGTTTGGGTGAAAGTGATATCAGAGGTAATATGGACGTGATATACTTTCGTTAAGCTTCAGCTGGACATATCTATTCAGAGGTTATATGGACATGATAGAATATGCTCCAACTAAAATTTGTACACAAAACACTATCAGAGGTAATATGGACGTGATAGGTCTTGAAGTTCCAAATTAGTTAAACATATCTATTCAGAGGTTATAAGGACATGATGGGATATAATCCAACTAGGATTGTTTTGGAAGTAGTATTGTCAGAATGAGATTTTTGCCATATTCCATTTGAGCAAAGGAGGTTACGCATAGTACCTCTTGAGGAATTTGCCATTGATAGGAGCCATTAACAAGTCTTCATTAGGCTTGGCTAACCTGTAAGCGCCGTTTGAGAACGCCGTCTCGATCACATAAGGGCCTTCCCATTTGGGCTGGAATTTACCCTTACTCTTGTGAGTAATAATCATTGGCCTTCTCACAGCTAAAACTAGCTCGCCAACTTTGAACACTCTTTTCTTTACTTTTTGATTAAAAGATCTGGAAATGCATGCCTGGTAGAGCGCGATGCGCTGTTGAGCTTGGAGGCATTTCTCGTCTAATCCTTCTAGCTCTTGAAGCCTTAATAGGTCATTCTTTTCTTGAGTCAGCTCATTAGCCACCGCTATCCTGAGTGACGGAATTTGGATTTTGATGGGGAGGACTGCTTCACTCCCGTAGACCAATGAGAATGGGGTACAACTTGTCGGTACTCGTACCGTTGTGCGGTATGCCCAGCGACATTTTCCTAGCTTCTCATTCCAATCTCTCTTGTTCGAAGAGACGAACTTTTTCAAGAGTTTGATAATGGTTTTGTTGAAAGCTTCCGCCAAACCATTAGCAGCAGGATTATATGCTGTAGAGGCCACATTTTGTATCCAATTTTTATCGTAAAATCGATGAAACGCTTGGCTGATGAACTGAGGCCCATTGTCATGAATTATCCTTCGGGGTATCCCAAAGCGATAAATGACATGATGCTTGATAAAGCTGATCATATTAGATATCTTCACCTCAGCGAGAGGGATCATCTTTGCCCATTTGGAAAAATAATCCGTGATGGCCAGTATGAACCGGTGACCTCTGGAAGAAGACAGGTGAATAGGACCAATGATATCCATACCCCATGCTTCGAAAGGCCAGGATGCAACCGTAGAATGTAAGTGTTCAGAAGGTTGATGTATAAAGTCTGCATGCACCTGACACATTGTCTTGCATACTTTATTGCATCTGTGATCATAGTAGGCCAGTAATAGCCCATCCTCCTGATACGATCTTGCAGCTTAGGACCGGGTTGATGCGCTCCGCATACACCGTCGTGAGCTTCACGGATAATCCGCTGTGCCTCATCGTCGGAGAGACATCTCAATAGCAGTCCATCGTAGGTACGGCGATATAGACACTATGAAGATGCATCAAAATAGAAGCGTAATGACCGTCTTTTGACGGATACTGCTTCTTTAGGGTCCTCCGGTAAGACTCCGTATGCCACGAAATCTATAAAGGGACTTCTCCAGTCTCTCTTGGGAGGATCTGTGTTCACAGCGTAGCTGTGTTCTATGTGAAAGTTATTTTTCACACAGAATAAATCTCTGTTAAGAAGGATCACCGAATTCTGCCTTCTTATAGGAATAGCTAAATCTGCAGCTAGACTGGCTAGGGCATCAGCTTCCAGATTCTGAGATCAAGGTACATGCTCTAGGAAGAATCCTTTGAATGTCATGGCTATCTCGACCGTTGCTTGGTGATAAGGGATGAGGTCTAGATTCCGGACTTCATATATTCCTCTGACTTGATTGACGATCAACAGAGATCACCGAAAGCTTCCAGAGATTCGACGTCCAATTCTTTAGCGACTTGGAGCCCGATTAGTAGAGCGTTATACTCTGCCACATTATTAGAACATGGCTCGCTAAGAGAATATGCTCGATAGATGACGAGTTTATCAGGAGTAACCAGGACAATTCCTACTCCTGAAACCACGTTTCCCCTTGGACCAGTCCTGGAGGCACCATCAAAGAATAGTTGCCATGTATCACTTTCCACTGCGGAATTATATTCTGCAACTTCGTCGGGGATGTCCTCGTATAGTTTGGAGGTCTCCGGGATCGGGTGAGCAGCTAGGAAATCAGCAAATGCTTGGCCTTTGATAGACTTCTGAGGGACATACACCATGTCATATGGTGTTAATAATATCGCCCAAGTCGCGAGTCGAGAATTAAGAACACTTGGCTTGTTCATCAATACCCGAAGAGGATTGATCCTGGAGATGATAGAATAGTCTGGCCTGTGACATAGTGTCGCATCTTCTGGATAGCGAACATCAGAGCCAAGCATTCTTTTTCCACTGGATTATACCGGTGTTCAGCTCCGACCATCATCCTGCTTAAATAGTAGATAGCCTGTTCATGACCCATATCGTTCTTCTGTGTGAGAAGAGCTCCCAAAGAATGATCCATCGCTCGAACATACAGCAAGAATGGTCTTCCTATGACGGGAGGCACCAAAACTGGAGGATTAGTGAGGTAGCGTTTGACACCATTAAACGCTTACTGACAGGCTTCGTCCCATACGAAGGATACACCTTTCTTCATGAGACGAGAAAAAGGCTGACATTTCCCAGAGAGGTTGGATATGAATCTCTGGATATAAGCCAGACGACCTTAAAATCCCCTGAGTTCCCTCAGATTACGGGGTGGTCGCATTTCTAAGATGGCCTTGACTTTATCAGGGTCCACTTGAATGCCTTTAGCGATAATGACAAATCCCAGGAATTTGCCACTGGATACACCAAGAAAGGACTTGGTAGGATTCATTTTGAGTTGATGTTGGCGCATCAACTCAAATACTGTCTTCAAGTCTTGGATGTGATCATCTTTGATGTGGCTTTTGACAGCTATATCATCCACGTAACATTCCACTGTTTTGCATAAATGTTCGTAGAATATGTTACTCATAGCCCGTTGGTACGTAGCCCCGACATTCTTCAATCTGAAGGGCATGACAGTATAGCAATATACCCCCAATGGTGTCCGGAAGGCAGTATGCTTCTCGTCTTCAGGATGCATCTTGATTTGGTTGTATCCTGAAAATCCGTCCATGAAAGACATGCGTTCAAAACCGCATGTATTGTCGATCATGATGTCTATGATGGGAAGAGAAAACTCATCCCTGGGGCAGGCTGCGTTCAGATCTCGGTAATCAATGCAGACACATACTTTCTCATTTTTTTCATGACCGGGACAACATTGGTGACCCAGTCAGGATATTGTTCTTCCCGGATGAAGCCGCAGGCTATCAACTTCTTAATTTCAGCTTCGATAGCGTCCATCATATCCGGGCAAAACTGGCGCTGGTGCTGCTTTACAGGCTTCAAATCGGGCAATATATTAAGTTTGTGGGTAGCCACCTTTGGATCAAGACCCGGCATACCCTCATAATTCCATGCAAAGACGTCAATATATTCTTTTATCAGCTGGATTATTTCTTCCCTTTCTTCTTCGAAAAGATTGTTACTGATAAATATCGGCTTTGGCGAAAGTTCATCCCCAACATCAATCCGGATAACTTTATCTTCAGTGGGAGGTTCTCTCTGCTCAAACCGGAGTTCCTATTGCGTATCCATTTGTTGAGCCCAATAGTCTTTCTCAAACGGTTCAGATTCTTGTTCGTCTGCTTCGAAGGAATCTGTCAGTACCGTATTTACTGATAATGTTCGTTCGAGAGCATCAGATGAGTCGGAGGGCGACGAGCCGTTTTGAGAAGAGGAAAATATATCCTTATTTGACTCAGAAGTTGCAAGGGAGGTGGTGTACCCTAACCCAAAACGAGTTCGTTGGCAGTTGGGATCACCATGCAGCGGCATTCGTCTGCCTTTCCCGTAGTTGAGGCCTGGTTCCAGCTTCAAGTCATAACCCATACTTTGTATAATCTTCAAAGCTTGCGGGCTGTATCTGTGAACCTGCATTTTACCAACATCGTCATCGGGAGAATCTTCTTGTACAGTCGGTCCATTGCGCATGCGGCCAAAGACTATTGAACGCTGACTGCTGCAAGTAGGCGGGACAATGAAGATAGAATTCTCATGTAGTCCATATGTCATGATGACATTGGATGATGATGCTACTTCCCATACATACGGATGATAGGAATCAATAGCTTCCAAGAAATTTTGTGCTACAGGTTCTATATCATCATGGGGAAATGATTCCTGATTCGGAATTTGAGCGTCAATATACTGGAAAAGAGGATCTTTATTATCATCAGAAACCACATTCCTGGTCATATTTACATCAGCCGGCTGTTTGATGCACCGAAGGTTGATGACCAAGGGTGGAGGCTTCTGGTTCAAAGTGATTACTTGAGGATCACCTCCTTTTCCTGACCTGGTTTTGTTCAGGTGGATAACCGTAGGCTCCATGGCTTTCGGACGAGTAGTTCGCCCTTTCACCTTGATTGATAGAGGTTGCTTGGCAGAGGGTTCTTCTGGCTCCCGGTGGGTTTCCTTCTCTGTTTCGCTTGACACCTCCTTCATGTAGTCTTGAGTGTAAAACATGGCATCAGAGTAGTAGGATTCTACTTCTTTAAATGGGTTCAGGTCAGCAAACTCCATTTGTACTGTTCCTGGGGCATCTACATATTTAAAATATTGATGCAGAGTCGAAGGAACGATGTTGTGGTCATGGATCCAAGGTCTGCCCAGCAGTATATTGTAGGATACCTCTGAATCAATGATATAACATGTGGCCACTGATCTAAGGTCGCCAATTTGGATCCTCAGGCAAATCGAAGGGTAAACTACAAAAGGGCATGAACTACGGAAATAAGAGAATGCTTAGATTATACCTGCATCTGCGAATAAGTGGGGATAACGCTGGTGCATGATATCCTCTCATTCCCAGGTCGATTCGCCAGGAGAGTGTTGTTTCCAAGCTACCCGAACCAGTCTGATTGTCTGCCCTCGCAGTGTCTTCTCACTGGTGTCGAGTATACCCACTGGTTGCTCCTCATATCTCAGGCTAGGGCCCACTGAAATCTCAGAATGATCAACTATGTGACTTGGGTCCGTCACGTATCGTCTCAGCTGTGAGACGTGGAATACATCATGCACTCCCTCTAAGGATGGAGGTAATGCAAGACGATAAGCCACCTCACCAATGCGCTCCAAAATGTCAAATGGCCCGATATACCTTGGGCTTAACTTGCCTCTGCTCCCAAATCTGATAGTACCTCGAGTGGGCGAGATCCTCAAGAATACGTGCTCTCCTTCCTTGAACTCCAGAGTACGTCTGTGCGTATCGGCCCAATACTTCTGTCTATCCTGGGCTGCACGAAGATGATTCTGAATCTGCTTTACTTTCTTAACTGTCTCCGTTACCAACTCTGGACCCAGTAATTGACGTTCGCCAACGTCACTCTAGCATATCGGCGATCTGTACTTTCTTCCGTACAGCGCCTCGAAAGGTGCCATTTGGATGCTTGCCTGATAACTGTTGTTGTAAGAGAACTCCACCAAGTGCAGATGATCTTCCCAAGATCCTCCAAAGTCCAGTATACATGATCGCAACATATCCTCCAAGATCTGAATTGTGCGTTCCGATTGGCCATTTGTCTGTGGATGGTAAGCAGTACTGAATTTGAGTCGGGTGCCGAGACTCTTTTGCATGCTTTGCCAAAAATGATAGGTAAATCTTGAGTCTCGATCTGATACAATACTAACCGGCACTCCATGTAATCTTACGATTTGTCGCATATACATGTCGGCTAGTACTTTCGTGGATTGTATGACTCTAAATGGCAAGAAATATGCTGACTTAGTGAGTCGATCCACGATAACCCATACTGCATCTTTTCCACTAGGGCTTCTTGGAAATCTGGTGACAAAATCCATGGTAATATGCTCCCACTTCTATTCAGGTATGGGGAGCGGCTGCAACATACCCGCGGTCCTTTGGTGCTCGGCCTTTACTTGCTGGCAGACTAAACATTTTGCCACAAACCGGGCAATTTCCCTTTTCATTCCATGCCACCAATAATACTGCCTTAAGTCTCGGTACATCTTGGTTCCTCCTGGATGAACAGAGTATATGGAGCTATATGCTTCAGTCATTAACTCCTGCCTCAATTCTCCATTTGGAACATATAGGCGATTTCCACACCTTAATGTCCCGTCCTCATGATGCGAAGTCCTGTCTGCATGCCTGCTTCTGTTCTCTCTTTAAGCCTTCGAAATCTAGCATCAGTAGGCAAAGCTTCTTTAATCCTCTCCACAAGCGATGACTTAACTTCGAGGTTAGCCAGCAAGCCATTTTGTCCAGGTAAAATAACCTCTATCTGGAGATCTTGTAGGTCTTGTAATAGCTGAGGCTGCTCTGTCAAGAAATAAGCCGTGGGTTTCCTGCTGAGGGCGTCGGCTACAACATTTGCCTTCCCCGGGTGGTACTGCAGATCTATATCAAAGTCCACCATCAACTCAAGCCAACACCTTTGTCTCATGTTGAGCTCCTTCTGAGTATATACATACTTCAAACTCTTATGATCAGTAAAGATTTCGACCTTCTCTCCATACAGATAGTGCCTCCAGATCTTCAGTGCAAATATTACTGCAGCTAGCTCCAGGTCGTGCGTTGGGTTGTTCTTCTCGTGGACCTTCAATTGCCTCGATGCATAAGCGATAACCTTGCCATGTTGCATCAAGACACAACCTAGTCCACTACCGGACGCATCACTATAAACAACAAAACCTCCTGACCCTGAGGGAAGATTCAAGACTGGTGCTGTTGTTAGACGCCTCTTCAATTCTTCAAAGGCCTTCTGGCATCCTTTCGTCCATATAAACTCTTGATCCTTCCGAGTCAGCTTCGTCATTGGCTCTGCAATCCTTGAAAAATTCTCTACGAACCGCCGGTAATACCCAGCAAGTCCGAGAAAACTTCTCACTTCTGTAACAGATGTAGGTATAGGCCAAGTTTCTATTGCAGTGACCTTCTCTGGATCAACTGACAGTCCTTCTCCTGAGATGATATGTCCCAAGAAGGGCACCTTGTCCATACAAAACTCATATTTGCTGAGTTTGGCATACAACTTCTCCCGTCTCAATATTTCTAGCATAATTCTGAGGTGCTCCTCGTGCTCTTCGTGGTCCTTGGAATAGACTAGAATATCATCAATAAATACAACCACAAATTTATCCAAGTACTGATGGAAGACTCCGTTCATCAAACTCATGAACACAGCTGGCGCGTTGGTTAAACCAAACGGCATTACTAGGAATTCATAGTGTCCATACTTAGTTCTGAAAGCCGTCTTCGGTATATCTTCCTTCTTCACCCTAATCCGGTGATAACCGGATCTAAGGTCAATCTTTGAGAATACCCTAGCACCACTTAATTGGTCAAATAAGTCATCAATGCGTGGTAAGGGATACCGGTTCTTAATGGTTACAACATTTAGGGCTCTGTAATTAATGCACAAGCGTACAGTTCCATCCTTCTTTGGTACAAAAAGTACAGGTGCTCCCCAAAGTGAAACACTGGGCCGGATAAAACCCTTCTCCAGAAGATCGTCGACTTGCTCTTTCAACTCCACTAACTCCTTAGGTGCTAGCCGATATATTGATGAAGTGATAGGTTTGGCTCCTGGAGTTAGGTCTATTGTGAATTCTATTTTTCGATCAGGTGGTAAACCTGGAAGGTCGTCAGGAAATACATCCACAAACTCCGATATGACTCTTGGGTAACCTGACTCCTCTTCTACAGATAATACCCTAAGAGTTGGCTGGACACCTTGCTCTACAGCTCTCCGAAGAAATTCAAACTCAGGATGGCTAGGGGGTCTAAATATCACCTTTCCAAGCCGGCAATCAAGTGTCGCATGGTACTGACTTAACCAGTCCATACCAAGTACAACATCATAATCAGGCATAGAAAAGATCAGAAATTGGGCTCGCATCTCCCTTCCACAGACTACTACCGAACATGATCTACAGATATCACTAACCGGGATAATTTCACCTCCCGTAAGAATTCTCTTCATCTTCAAGAGAGGTGCGGTAGCTACTCTATGTGTGGCTACGAAGCTAGCAGCTATGAATGAATGCGAGGCTCCAGAATCAAATAAAGCTACAGCAGGTAATGAAGCTACTAATATGGTACCTGCTATAACCTCGCCTGCAGTAACTTCCTCCTCGACTGCTAGTGCATATGCCTGTCCTCGTCCCTGAGCTGGACCTCTCTGCTGACGAGCCTGCTGAAATAAGGCTGCTTGCGATGGTAGTGGTGGCCTGGCTCCTCCAGCTCCTGTCTGTGTTGCTCCCACAGCTGGAAGAGCTGGCCTTGGTGCAGGTAGAGCTGGTCGATTTGGAGCTCTCTCTCTACGCTCCGAGCAGTCCTTGGATAGGTGTTGGTTGGATCCACAAATCAGGCAGAGTCCCAACTTGCGTCTACACTCCTGTTGAATGTGGCCTACTTTGTCGCAGTAATGACAAGTAGGTAGGTTCTTTGATGCTGCTTTCTGAGGCAGGTTCTTCTGGGGTCGTTTGGCAGAATCCCCCTGTGATGACTTGGACGGTGCTGAGGAGAATGGATATTTCAGACTTGACTCCCTCCGAGTAACGCGCTCCATACGACGTGCTGCAGCAAGGACGTCGGTGTATGATGTGGGCGCGACAGATCCGATTAACCTCTGGAGCTCGAACCTGAGTCCATCAAAGAACTTCTCCGCCTTCTCTTCTTCGATAGGAATTAGAGAAGGGCGAAGCGGCTCAGGCGAATAAATTCGGCGTTGTACTCTTTCACCGACATATTGCCTTGGATCAGGCGGTTGAACTTGTCTCGGAGTTCTGACCGAACAACAGCAGGGATATACATTTCCTGGAAGAGTTTGGAGAACTCCTCCCAGGTGACTTGATCATGTCCGAGCCTCCTTTCTTCGGATAGCCACCAATGGTGCGCATTGTCCGTCAGTTGCATCCTGACGATAGTCATCCACTTTTCCCTTTGGAGTTCAGCTGCCTCCAACTGGTGCTGGGTGTTCGTAAGCCATTCATGAACTTCAGTTGGTCCTTCCTTGCCAGAGAAGGTACGGGGTTTGAGCTGACGGAAATCGGTGATAGATTCCGTCACTGGTCGCCTAGTTGGTGGATTTGCCTGCTCCAATGCCGCTACTAGGCTGTTTCTTAAGTACTCTGCTTCATGACGTTGGATCTCCTGTTGGATCTGTTGTTGGGCCTACATCATGGCGTAGAACATCTGGAATATTTGCTGTCCGTCCATTGCCTGCCCTGGGGGGAAGACAGGCATCGATGGAGGGAACTGTGGTGGAGGCAGGATGTCATCACGCCTGAACCTGGAACTTGGCTGGCCAGATTGGTTGCTCTGAGAGGATTGTCCTCTGGTATCTGGCGTCACCCCAGTTTCACAGGTAACCACAGCTTCGGGTGGTGTACCCAAGGGGTTCTTGTCACCACTTCTGGGATCCATTACTCTGCATCAAAAGAAAACAATGAGAACGCACAGAGGAATCAAAACAGGATATAATTCAAGCAATTAAATTGAATTCGACATAGAGTCCAAAAACGATTCAATTAATGGATGAGATCCTATAACTTATCTTATCTTATCTTATTACAAGCCTGTTCGGTCCCTAAGTTGAAACCGAACAATTTAGTCGTAGACCTGCATGGGCCACCACAAAAACCATGTCACGCCCCAGTCCTAAAATATCGAGGGACTGGACACGTGGCAATGGCCAGCAGCACGTACCGATGGACAACCCAATTTAATGGAACCATCAGGGCGCACTTAAGATATAAAATAAGGTCTACTACAACAAGCCATAACTAATCTCATCCATAAAAGATAAATATAATCAACTGCATAATGAAATGGAAATAAGTAGCAACAAGTCTCAACAAGTAGGTCGGAGAAACAATCCGATATAAGTCTGAATACACTGGCTCAATAGGCCAGGAACAAAAGAGTCAAACATAAAGTAAATACTGAGTACAAAATCAGGTACTCAGGAAAAGTCTTCAGCAGTCACCTCATCCTCGGGGTTCGGTTGTGCTCCAGTATCAAGTCCTGCTACAGCTTCAGCTCCCGTCCCGTAGACCTCGGGATAATGCTCCTCAGCTAAACCTGGGGACATAATCCGAATCCAGGTCCTCAGGGGACATAGCAAGGTACAGATAATACAAGCCAAAATAAATGCAGTACAGCAGATAATATAATAAATAGGGTAAGAATGTAACCATCTATGTGAAATGCAAGTGAGAGCATCACTAGTACTCAGGCTTAGACCGCTACAAGCTCTGTGTCGGGGAGCCGGTAGCAGTAATAACAGGTAAAGGGTCTAGCTCTGCTGGAGAGTCTACAACCTCACAATAGTAGTGGATATATATATGGATTAGCCTGTAGCCTATGTGTCTCTCCCCACCCAATGTAACCACGCATATCATGACCATAACGTCTCATGTCCATGTCAGCGGGATCATAGCTAAGGCAATAGTCATATAATATCTAAGGATATAATGTCTATGTCAATCCTGTATCCTACACAGAATCACCATGAATATCTCAGGAAGATTCTGTCTGCATGAATAGTGTCAAGTATCCTGGGTTATGATGTACTTGATAAGATAAGTACGAGAAAGTGAAGGGTCCGAAATATCCATCTCTAGATGACGTACCCAACACCGCGTATGGGGTTGGCACTCGACTATAATCGGACACTAAGTACGTCACACGGTTCCTAGGTTAAGCATGTACAACAATTATAATTAAGACAAGTAATATGAAATAAAGACTGCAAGTTGGCAAGGTACACTTGCCCACTGATGTATAAATAAGCCAAGAAATATTTAACAAAGACTGCAAGCTTTGGCGAGGTACACTTGCCTGATGTTTGAATTCCAACTACTGTTCTGTTATACGGGGAAATTTCCAGAAATGTCTCCGGATGCTGAAACAAACATTACCATTATGCTCAAAAAATATCAAATAGCTAGAAACGCCTATCCTTGAGTCCAATTTGGACATAGGGGCAAAAATGACCATTTTGGGTCAAAACGGGGTCCGCATGTGGGCCCGCTTTGCACCAAAAAATATGTCAGGGTCAAAGGTCTCCAAATTAGTCCAACTTAGTGTCAACAAGTCAGGAACGCTGATACGAACTCAACGGAACTTCCAGAATTAGATCCGATGAGCCGGTCACAAAATCGCCCGTCGAGCGGGTCCTGTGGGGCCCACGAAACGCAATTTTGTCAATGTTCTCAGAATCGAACCAAACTTGGGTCACAGGACCAGCGTATTGCTACGAGTCCGATGGTGCAAGTTTTGTCTCGATCCGACGTGTGTACACAAAGTTACGACGCATTCCAGAAAGGGCGGATACGGAACGGTGTCCGCGGATACGCGTTGATTCCGGTGTGCACGCACACCCGAATCGACTTTTGCGAAATCCCACACGTCCGTATCGATGACGCGCATGTATCGGTGATGACCGCGTACGACCAAGTCATCCCGTTTGGCAGGGCATACCCGGTTCCGGGGTGAAACATGGCATTGTTTTTCCTGTTTTTGGATCGCGGGTCGCGATCGCCACAGGATGCGATGCCCCGAGCGGTTTGCACGGGCACCGAGAGGGTCATGTAGGGTCCGCGATGCAATAGACGGAATCGAAAATGGGTAAACGAGCAAGGAGAAACGGGTACCTGAACAGAGCTCCAAAAAACTGAGTTTTCGTGTCCGACGCTAGGGTTAGGGTTAGGGTTTCTAGGGCTCTGGCCGGAGCTCAGGCGGGGGAGGCCGGCCGGAGGGAGGCTGGGGCAGCGGGGGAAGGCTCGGCCGGAGGCGGCAGTATGCTGGGAAGCGGGCCGGAGGGACTGCGGGGCCTGCTGCGTCGGTCGGGGCGACGTCGGCGAGGGCGGGGCACGACGGCGCCGTGGAGAAGAAGGAGGAGGAGGAGAGGCCGGCTCGGGCAGCTGCAGGGAGGCGGCTGAAGGACGGCGAGGCGATGCTCGGGGAGGGGGTCGCCGGACTTGGGGTGGCCGAAGTCTAGGGTTCAAATAGGGAGAAGAAAGGGAGGAGGAAGGGGATTTATAGGGCAGCGGGGAGAGGTCGTGGCGGAGGAGGCGGAGCCGAGGGGGTCGTGGGCTCGTGGCGCGGGGCGCGGGCGGGTCTCCGGCGACGTGGCCGGAGAACGCGGCGGGGAAGTCGGCACAGACGTGGGGAGGAGATGGGTCTTGCGGGTCGGGTCGGGCGGCGGGTTCGGGTCTGGCAGACCCGCCCGACCCGCCCGACCCGCTAGCCTAATGGGCTGGGCTGGGCTCGGCTCGGTTTTTATTAAATAATTAAATAAATAAATAAATAATAAATAAATAATAGTTTTTAGGTGATGCAAAATAGGTCCGGGGCCCAATAAATTCCCAGAAAATTACCCCAAGTCCAGTTTTTTATTTTACACCAAAAATCTTATTTTTATCATATTTTAATATTAGTTATTAGCAATTAAAAATTATTTAATGACCAAAACACCTTGTTTTAATTCTTAAAAAAATACCGAAAATCCCAGAAATTATTTTTAACATATTTAGAAAAATTTGGGTGATTACACAAACTCAACCGGCTCTACGGGTGGTAACTCAACTGGCTCGCCATCCTGTGGCCCGTAGTGCGTAGGACACTAGTCCTATAATAAATTATCTGAAAGATATATCCAGTCAGGATTAGAGCAAAGTACAACCCAAATAGCAGTTCCAATAATTGACATAAACTATGAAACAATAATAGCAATAAAAATAAATTATGGAAGTAACTGAACTAGCATGTATCACGAGAAAGAGCATCACGACAAATAATGGCAAGAACTGAGAACAATACGGTGAGGAACAATAATGTAATAAACTGGAATAGAGAAAACAACATATATATATATATATATATATATATATATATATATATATATATATATATATATATATGTGTGTGTGTGTGCCTTGAAATATTACTATGATAATGTGATCGGCTTGGGCCTAACACGGGCTATATATAAAAGGTGAGCTAGCGTGATCATGCATGAGTGACATGATCTGCTAACTATCATGGGCTATAAGGTATGATCACATATCCACTAATATTTCCCCCAACTGTCACTACCATATTTTCTAGGAAAGGATATTTTAGTCATTTAGTAATTAATTAAATATTGTGCATGTTAAATATTTATTTGTTGTATTATTTACTTATTGTTAGCATGTTGGATTTATTTTTGGACTTTTATTAGTGGACCAACTAGTTTAGTTTAGACTCATGGACCAACATTTAATTCTAGTTAGAATTGAGCCCAATAATTAGAAGCCCAATTATTAGGAGAATGATTAATTATGTTAAACCCATTAGACTAGAAGCTTCCATCCTTTATTAATTTTTTCATGAGAGGCCCCAAGGGATATTTTAGACTTTACATAGTAGCTTAAGGGAGGGGACAAGTGAGGCCTATATAAAGGGGATAAAAACTTTCTCTCTCTTCATTTTTATGCCAAATCTAGATCTAGAAAATTTCATCAACCAAATCCCTACCAAATTTCCATCTAATTATTTTCCAAATCATCATTAGAGGCTATTAAAGCATGGATCTACAAGAAGTAAGCATAGATCTACAAGGAGAAAGCATGGATCTACAAAGAGGAGCAATGATCTACAAGTTGAAGGCCAATTTCACTAATTTTGGAGGTTTCATTGAGAATCCATCTCCCAATAGGTATAATTTATTTCCCTCCTTAATTTAGGTTCTAAATCTGATAATTAACCATAAAAAATCAACCCATACGCATAGGCTATCCATAGGATTTGGTTTTGTGTTCATAGGAGGCCTATTGAGAAAGTTATGGTACTTTTTGTGTCAATTTTGGGAGAATTCTGAGATTGACATTTGTTGTGTGTGTCAATTGGTCCTATAGATCAATTTGGCATGCGCCTGTGTGTTTGGGGCTAGTGTCGTGTCCACAATTGGATACGTGTAGGTCGTATCCCAACAATTTGGTGATACGTGTTGATTTGGGGGTTTTCCTCCGACACGGGACTTTGAGCATGTCATATTTTGACACGGACAAGTAGATTTGTATTTGACTCTTCTTATTATTCATAAATAATATATATGACTTATTCGTGTCCTTTGGGGTTCGTTTGGATGTGTGGTGGACTCGTGTCGCAAGTGTATCCTAGATCAAGTGGGATACGGGGTGATACGTTCCATGTGTGTGCAATTTAATTATAGATCTATGATCTTGTGTTCTTATTTCATGGAGAATATATATATATATATATATATATATATATATATATATATATATATATATATATATATATATATATATATAATATGGTATATATATTATGTAATGTTGTATCTTAGATCTATGTATCTATGTATATACTATAGGTGCATATATTATATGTAACCATTCTTCTATGTGTATATATATATTGTAGTATATATATATATAGATATGTATATGTTAAGTATAATTTCATGTGTTATAATTATATTTATATAATGTGTGTTATTTATGGAGAATGATTATATGTACATACATATATATATATGTATAGTTATATATATGTATCACTATGTATATGTGTGTATGTTACTATGTGGTATTTTATATAATTTACCATGTATAAGTGTATGTATAGTATATATATATATATATATATATATATATATATATATATATATATATATATATATATATATATATATATATATATTTAAATATATATTATATATATATATTATGGGTTATATATATGGTATTTAAGTATATATTGTATATATATACATATATTTTTATTAGCGACAACAGCAGGCAAAGCGTCGCAAATAGCAGCAGAGGCAACACAGCAGCATCGGCAACAGGGAAATAGCGACAGCAGCCAGCGACAGTTACAGAAAACTGTCGTTAAAACAACAACGTATCAGTAGCGTATCAGGAGCTTTAGTGACAGTTTTTAGCGACAGTGCAGAAAACTGTCACTAAAACAACAGTGTATCAGTATCAACAGCAGTCTTCAGCGACAGCGGGCAGGATTTTTAGCGAAAGTTTGACAGTTTTTAGATATATATATATATATATATATATATATATATATATATATGGTAATTAATATATACGTATATATGTTCCTAATTTTTTAATTGTGTTTTAGTATACTATATGTATAATATATTTAGTTGTAGCATATAATATTATTGGAATAGTTAGTATATTTTAGTTATCTATTGTTATGAGTATCTTTAGTTATATATATTATATATTTGTAGGTATGTATGTATGTATGTACGTATATATGTATTAGTATTTAGTGTATAGTTGGTAGTTAGTATTTATTCTATTTAGTACATACTAGAAGTTATATTGGATTGATATATGTATACATATAGTTATTGATGAATAATTAGTATATATATGAAGATTTTGGCAATTACCTTGAGATACCATGGTAAGTATCAAGAGATACCAAGGTATGAGTAATAGGTATTGGCATAGTAATAGGATAGTTATAAATTAATTATGGGTTGGTATTAAGGTGACTAAAATAAGGTATATAGTTGTATAAATACTAAATACATGGTAGTTACTAGTTATAGTTGGATAGTTAATATATATATATATACTAAAGTGACATTACCTTGAGATACCAAGGTAAATGGCAAGGTATTAAGGATACCCAAGGTATTGGGTTTGGGTATCAAGATAGAGGTTTAGTATTGCGATACCAAGTTGGTTCAAAATCAAGGTATCCATTTAGCATTTATAATTAGGATTATATATATATAATATTGTTTGATATGTACATATATGTTATATTTATCCCTTGTTTGCGTATCCTGAGATACGATATCTTAGTATCCTAAGATGTAGCTTGTAAGGCCTAGATTCATAGTATGTGAGCCCAATATCTTTGAGTTAGACTCATGCAACCTAGATATAGGTAGTTGACCATAGTTTGACTATAGTTGACCATAGTTGACTTAGAGTTGACCTAGTTTGACTTTTGACTTAGAAATAGCTTTATGACCTAGAAGTTGACTAGTTTAATTTATTTTCATTCCCAAAAACTTGTATTAATGCAATATTCCATATATAGGTCTGTGACACCAGTTCGGATACCGTTTTACATCATTTGCTCTGGACCACAGACGAGTACATTCTCTGATAGTTTCTATTATTTGATTACCACTATAATTCAAGTATCTAGAAATGTTACTTATGATTCTTGATACGATGGTACACGGATTGATATTGTTATTGGATCGTCAGTCATGAGATATTACCTTGATTATGGAGATGGTATCGGATACTGTCCTTGTTGGTATTGGATAACATTGAATATTGTAGATTAAACATTGGATACATTGGCTAGTGATGTGTCATGATTCGATCCATCATATCAGTCGGGACGGGGGGGGGGGGGGGGGAATACCAATTAAATATGTGATCAAGAAACTATCGGCTAGTAGTGTAATCATTGGCTACTAACTAACCATGTAAATCACGTATAGTTGAGTTAGCTCCTTAGTGTAATCATTGAATCTCCCAGGCCGATCACATATTTAGTTAGTATCTCAAAACACATAGTTATTGTAGACTCTATTATTCAGTTCATTGGTTACCTTGTTCTATTCTGACATTATAGTTCATTCCTTTATTCTTGTATGCATTGATTATATTCTGTTGCCAGTATTGCCTATTCTCTCATTGCTATTGATTGTCAGTTATATTCTCATCGTAGATAGCATCTTCTATTTTACTGCTTTATAGTTTTTGTCAATTAATTGGAACTGCTATTGGGTTGTACTTCGCTCCATTCCTGACTGGAAAACATTTTTCAGTGGATCCGGGAGATTGGTGTCCGACATACTACGGACCTTAGCCTATAGATGGTGCAGACTTGGACCCACTAGTTCTGGAGTGACTGCCGGGAAATTTTGTCACTACCACATTCTAAAAACAGGGGTATTTTTGACTTTATATATATTATTAATATTGTGGTAGTTATATTAAATAATTTCATTATATGTGTATTTAAATTAAATAATTGTGTGAGATGTGTATTTAAATATATTATATATATACAGTGTTCATTAATGTTTAAGCTGGTAGACTTGACCTAGAAGCCCACTAGACGAACACCTGACTGAATTATAGGATTATGTATTTAATTGTTTTATTTAGAATTTAATTGTTGGGATTATGATTAATTACCGTAATTTTATTTAATTTTTGTGCCTTACCGTTGCTTCGATATTTGGAGCGCTACCCTAGCTTTTGCCTTCTAACAAATTTCACAACCTTGCTCAAGACGTGCCCGCCTTCCATTCCGATCTTTTTGTAACTCATAATTATGCTCTCTTGTGCTTCATTTTAGCCGCACAATATTCATCGCGGACGTTTATTTAATTTCTAAATAAATTCCAACTTTGTATCGTTGTGCCTTCCAATCGAAATTGGAGGCAATCTTGACCCATTTTTCGGGTAACCCAAACTAGGGTAATATTCTGTTCTGAGTCGTCTTCACTAAATTTGTGACCCAACCTAATTTTGGCCCCATGTACTCCTAATTAATTTTAGAACACCACTTGCATTTATTTCTAATTAAATTGGGGATACCAACTTTGACTAATCCCGTTTAATCCTGACTTAATCCAAATACCCCACTAATTTAAGCCCATATAAAACACATAACACCCCCTTACCCTACAAAACACCAAACACTTCATCACCCACCAATTTTTTATCATTTCCTGTGTCTGTGCAAATATCCAAATTTAAGGGGGCCAATTTATAAATATTGCATTAGGTGTCAACACCCCATTGGTTCAAACCAAATAGAGAGCCCAAATATTGACTAGCCAATACCAACCCTCATCCTTACATGAAGGAATTCTCTATGTCAAATCCTGACCACCCATTCAAAATGGGTGCATCAACACCACTCATCTCCTACTCACCATCCTATTTAATGTCCCATCACACACTCTTCCCAAGCAAGCCCTAATCCCCAAACCTAGGGAAGCCCCCATCTCCTCACAAGCCCTCAACCGTAGGAAAAGTTCTTCCCAAAATTTTCCTTCTTCTTCTTCTCTTCTTCTTCTTCTTCCTTCTTCTTCTTCTCCTCCTTTTGAGTTTGAAAAGGGGGGGGGGAGGGAAAAACCAACCAGGCACCACCCTCCTTCAGCCCGGCCCGACCATCCGGCCAGCTCTTCCCGACTCCAACCCGAAGCCCCGGCTCCTTCTGTCTCGACCTCCTCCAGCTCCTTCCCCGACGGCCCGCAGCGCAGCCGACTCCCTGCATTCTCCGGCCTCCACCACATCGAGCCACCACCATCACCCTGCTCCACATCCAACCCGGCCAAGCCCCGACCCCGACTCCTCCCTGCATCCCCGCGGCTCCGGCACTGCCCCACCCCGCGAGCCTGCTGCCTTCATCACCCCCGGCTGTACCCAAGCGGATCTGGCGGCCGAACGCCACCGAGTCACCACCAGTGCCATTCCTTCGATCTTCCACGAACTATTGCCGTCACCACCACCATATCGAGCTAGCATCACCACCATCATCATTAACTCATCACCACCACGGGCATCCTCCACCTGAACCCGACACCGACCTTTGAACCACCCCGGCTTCGCCTCGACTCCACTACCTCCACAGTAGTTCACCCGGCCGAGCTCCACCTGCATCCCCTCTCCGGCCATTAACTCCGGCGTCGAGCTCCCCTCGACTCCATAGTCCGGCCTGCCCTGATCTCCTCCACCCGGTCGAGCTGAGCCACCCAACTCTGGCGAGCCAGGCCCTCAGCCGAGCAACCCCGACCTCCTCCTCCTGCTGATGAACCACTATCGGAACCACCACCCTCCACCGTGAGCCTCCCTCTCCCTCTTCCCTCCTTCATTTGTATTATATACCTATGTATTAGTATATAACTTAGTGTATATGTATTCATATACATATACGTATGTATTGATATCTTTTCATATAGAATATGTGTAATAAAATACGTATTTTGGTATATGTATAACCATATATATATGTACGTATTTTGGTATGTATATATGTAATATATATATTTGTATTGGTATGTATAAATGTACTTGTATACGTATATGGTATATGTATTAAATATAGTATAGGTATATTTTTATTGGTGTATATATATATATATATATAAATATAACATATGTATATTTTCACTAGTATATATATATATATATATATATATATATATATATATATATATTCAGTATATATATATTCTTAAAAAATGGTTGTTATGTATAAATGTGTTATGTATATTTTTAACATATGTATATATATAATATATATATTTCTATTTAGTGTATATACACTTATACATATTTTGTACGTAATTATTGGTATATACATATATATGTATTGTATTTAATGATATATGTCTATTGATGAATATTGTAGGCGACCCGAGTGTAATTACGGATGCCCCGTATCTACATGGACCTGTAACCCTATTAATTAATAGAAGGCTGCCATATGTGTACTCACGTATTGGCGAGACCCGTATCACCGACTGTCTGAATTCACAAAAATTACAGACGCGATGCCCGTGCAACTTGACGCACTTGACCCTAGTTGACTAAGTGCCATACCTGGCATAGCCCTGAGTTCAATGTATTATGATTGTGTTAGTGTAGCATTTGATGTAAATATTACATTTATGATATGTCTATAGGACTGTTGGATCATCCAGGCGATACCCTGGAACAGGACATTGGTATTACCAGCTAAGGACCCAAGGCAAGTACATTCTCTGATAATTTCCAGTATCTAGAAATGTTACATCTGATTCTTGACACTGTGCTACACAGACTAGTATATAGATTGGATCTGCAGTCATGAGATGTTACATTGAATACACGATATTGATGTAACCTCCGATTTCCAAATTTCCGGAATAATTAGATTTTAATTTATTTTAAATATCAAGTTTATAAAATATTTTCTCCTTGAAATTCTTCATTAGATTTTGAACAATGTTTGATTTTAGAAGGTGATTTAAAATCTTTTATCAAAATTATTTTTCCTAAATGTCGCTTTCTTATAAAATAAATAGATAAATAATGATATATATATATATATAATACTCTAGCTTCAAATATTTATTGGCTTGAAATCATAAAATTATTTTTGTTTAATAAAAATTATTTGAAGGACTAGTTGATAAAATATAATAAAATTTTATATTTATTGGGATAGTAAATAAATAAATACTTTCTGAGATTTTTGCAATATGGATTAATTAGTAGCTAATTGAGAATCAGTTAGCTTTCCTAAAATATTTTCTGAAATTATAATCTTGTCTTTTTAAAATTTTTACAATTTTGCCATTTTCCATTAACTAGCCAACACACCCTCATTCCCACATGAAGAACCCATTCATACCTATCTGGGCCATTCATTATTTGGGCCAATCCTCACCCTTTATCCTACACCCTCTCTCCCTATTTAAGTCTCTCATCACCATTCCCAAGAAACCCTAGCTAGCCCTCACAAATTTCCATAAGCCATCACCATTTTTGTGTGCTCTTGTCCGTGTATCCAGCATTACCGTGTCAGCCGTGTTGGCCTCGGGTCCGACCCCGGGTGTCCTATCGTATCCATTCATTTCCTGTGTCCAGATTTACAATATTAAAACCAGATTTTGTGTCCGATACCGTCTGGACACAACCACCACACCACAGTAGATTCAAACCCCTGTGTCCAACACCCGGACACGTCCACAGTACAGCAAACCCATCGTGTCCAGCCTCGGACACGATCCACCCAGACACAGAATTCAAAACCCTAACCTAGATCAGATCCGCCGCCGGCGACTGGGATCTCCTCCTCGGCGTCGAGCACCTGTGGCCGACGAGACGAGCAGATCCGCCGCCGCCCTCGAGTTCCACTGCCGCCGGCGCCTCGGACCTCCTCACCCTCGCCGAGTCGACCGCCGCTTCGGATCCGCCTCGAGCCGAGCTTCGCCGCCGCTCTCGGGTTTCCACCGCCGCATCCTCGATACGAGCGCCAGATCCGCCGACCCCGACGAGACCCTACTGCGTCGACGACGAGACCCCGACGTAAGCTCCCTCTCCGATTTTCCCTCTTCCCTCTTCCCCTTTCTTTCGATCGATTCACTGAAATTGGGTTTTACCTATATTAGGTTAAATTATAATTAGATTAGTTAATTAAATTATTAATCAGTTAATTATTTATTAATCGGTTAATTAATTTGTTAATCAGTAATTAATTTGTTATTCAGTAATTAATTTGTTAATCAGTAATTAAATTATAACCAGTAGTTAGTTTATTTAATCAGTTTAGTTAATATAATTAGTTAATTTATATTTAATTAGTTTAGTTTTTATTTAGTTTAGTAATAAATATAAGGATTTTGATTATGTGAAAAAAAACTATAATAATTTTTGGGTTATATTATTATTTAAGAAATAGTTCCAATAATAAAAATTAGTTCGAAATTGGTTATTTGGACTGGTAACTGAAATTACTAGAGATATATATTGGCTTTTACGTAAATTCTAAATTTGTATAAATAAACTTTTAAATTGTAATTATTACTCAAATAAATTCAAATGATTTTCATTAATTAAGGTGTTACTTTAATTACAAACAAACGACCCTTTCCCCTATTAGCTCGGTATCCTTATCTCGATTTTTGTGCCGAACTCCGATCTTGAACTTCTTTATATAGTTTCTAGCTATTTGGACTGCTCCGGACTCATTGGAACTAACTACTATTTTATTTGGGATCACCTTGAGGAGGGTGGCATTATATACATTCTTTGATTTGTTATATATATATAAAATGTATAAATATACAAATATGTATTTTGGTATAAAAATATATATTTATATACATCTATTAGTGTATATACACACATACGTATTTTGTACAATTACTAAGAGACACTTATATATATATTATAAATGTTTTTATTGGTATATACTCTGAGTGTAAATGTGTATTATATACGTATCCCTACTAAATGACCCTAGTTGACTAGAGCCATGCCTGGCATAGCCCTGAGGCCAGTGTATTTCTATTGTGTGTTAGTGTAGCATCTGATACAAGTGATACTATTATATGTTTATAGGACTGTCGGATTCTCCAGACGATACTCTGGGACAGGACATTGGTATTGACAGCTAAGGACCCAAGGCGAGTACATTCTCTGATTAGTTTCTAATTTATGATATCTCCTATGTTCACTGTATCTAGTGTAGATATCCATGCTCTTGACACGTTGGTTACACGGATTGGTATACACGGATCTCGTCATGAGATATTATTCCTTATTCATGGTGTAGCTTGTACAAGAATTGTTTTCTTGTTATCTTGTGCATGTACAGACACTGATTTCCGGGGAGACTTGCTACCTCCCTAGGGAATCCCGTGCCATAGCGTACCATGATTGGATCCACTATACCAGTCGGGGGTGGGGAGTATTTTAGTATAGATATTTGATCATACCCAACCTTACATGCATCATAGCTCATCCCACATCTCACGTCGGGTGCAGCCTGACCATTTACATGCTTTATAGCTGTTACGTATGATTAGCCTGACCTCTACATGCATCATAGCTAACCAACAGTTAGCCTGACCTTACAAGAATCATAGCTAATCACATGTAACCAACCTGATCAAGTTCCTAAGTCGATCACATGTTAAAGCTAGTACTCATACACTTAGTCATAGTTTCTTGCTCATGGACATATTGTTTCTTCTCCTGCATTTATTTACAGTATTTCCAGTATTTCTTTTATTTCTCGTACCTATACATGCTTCTCGTATATTTCCATCTAGAACTGCTACATAGTTTATATCATGAATATAGAACTGCTATTTAGAGATGTACTTTGCTCCTTCCTGACTGGAAAATATTTTTCCAGACTGTGACATTAGTAGACTGGTTTCTGACACACTTGGGGATTGGAAGTTAATAATTGCAGGTATGACTATTTTGTCGTTAGACTTGTCTTGTATTTCTTTGCTTACCTTGATATCTCATCGTGCTTAGTTTATGTAATTGAGTATCCAGCATTATTTTATGATATCCACGTCTCCTTATGGAGTTGGATATTCTTGTGAGATGGATTAGATAGTTACTTGACCTAGACAGCATTCTACCGCCGATGCTGCGGCGTAGGCTGGACGTACTCGCGCACTCTTGCCCCTAAACCGGGTGCGGGTCATGACACATTTTTAGTGGTGGCCCATGCATGTCAGACTTCGCTAGTTGTGCGATGTCGTAGTAGTGCGACGTCATAGTTGTACTACTGCGTACCTACTATAGAATATAGGACATAGGATACTAGGATGAAAGAGGATACTCAATCACAAATTATTTGAGAGATTCCTGGGACGACCCTTGAGAATCTCATTATAAATTCCAATTTAAATCCTTCCCCCTTGTTCCCGTCTGCTCTCGCTTGTTGTTATTGAACTTGATCCTTATTGATCAGTTATTAAATTAAAATCTTGGTATCGTTGTTGAATTGATTTCATATCGAGATGAATTTTACGGGCTAAAATTTACGGTATCATCTGATGACATATGTTGATGAGGACAGTGAGAAAGGTAAAACGTCTACCTTGGTTATGGACCCTAGAGTTTATCGCAGCCATATTAGCTATGGTGACGAGAACGTAGGAACCTGACTTGGATGTACATACTATAGTTATGAAACTTAGAGTCTCTCGCAGCCATACCGGTTGGCGTGGCAAAGATTCTAGATGACATGATTATAGAGTTGCATACCTTAGTTACGAAACCTATCGTTTATCGAATCTATGCTTACTAGCGTGGCGAGGATTCTGAGTGTCATGATTTCAGACAGACGTGTATGATTATCAGGTTGTATCTTAAATTGGTTCTTAAAGTATCATCTCAAGACTTATCTATTTATGTTATTCCAGGACTTTGTTCCATCGCTTCTTTTCTTTACTAGCAGTAAAGATACCTTCAGTCCTTAATCCAGTTCCTTTGAGCTTTTATTCTTTGAGGATTCCTTATTAAGTATGATAATTAGTGACTTGTAATTATGGCTGTGTCTTGAGTGTTAGTATTGGCTGAGTGTTGCTAGTGAGTTGTAAGTGTTTCCTAGTTGGACATGTGAGCAGTAGGCTTTAATCTAGAGTTAGCCTTTAGCATAGTACCTTGTAACAATGGTTCTAGGATAAGTGTCATTATAGTACTATAAGTAGAGGGATAGTATAGAGTATCAGTGATAGTTCTCAGAGTTAGTAACAGAGCCAATTACCCGTCCTGGATAATCATGATTATGTAATTGAGTGATCTATGTAAACAATTAAGTATCCAGGAATTGTGTTAAGGATTAATGGAGCATAACATTCAATTTGATGAGTGATATCGGGCATGTTAAAGGTAAAGATATATATGCATAAAGAGTTATAATGAGGTGTCATGAGTAGAGAAATATCGGAATTGGTAATGAAGATGGTGAAGCGTATCACAGATCAGTTTAATAGGCTGGAAAAGTTAAAGGGAAATACTTATACATCAATCGAGATGAGGAACCATACACACACCCATAAAAAAAAAAAACATGAGTGTAATAGAGGACACAGGTGATCATGAGTTCTAATGAGCTTGATGAATGATCCATTAATGAAGTTAGTGATATAATACCAAGAGTGTTAATGATTATATATCAAGGATTTGTCAAGAATGACGTTAATAACAGTAAGCACCCTGTATGATGATAATTAGATGATATACCAGTTGACATAAATTGAAAATCATGAAAGAAATTACAGGTGATGATAACTTTGATCAATGGAGATAATGGTGCAAGTGATTCAGGCAGTACCATTTTAGTACACAGTTATAGACACTAGATGCATTGAGTGCACCTTGAGTATCAGAGACCGTGAGCACTGATATGTACATTTGTGGAGTTATAAATTAAAAGGTGGGAATAAATTTTATTTTTAGAATAATTGAGGAGTTAAGATTACGTCATTAAATTTTGAGGATTTCAAATATGAATTCAATAAAAATGGTCAAGGCTACAAAGATTTTAGAAGTGATTAAAATTTTTATTTCGATGTTGAGTATCTGACTTTGAGGAGGTATATGTAATTTATTTTAAGTTGATCGAGAAGTTAAACCTTGATGATTATTTTGAGGATTAATTTTAGGGTAGATGAGAGATACGAATATTAATATACAAGTAGATGATATACATGTGTAAGGATCTGGTGACTTGAGCATGATTGAGATGGCACCGCAGACTGACTTGGGTGACCATCTAAAATTGTATTGGAAAGAGCAGTATTTAGTATGGTGTTGCACTTGACGTATATTTGAGTGATAAGAACGACTAGTATGGACAATTGTAGGAACGAGAACCGACAGCGGGTATGGTACTAAAGAGATAGAGGTATCAACTTAGATACATTATTGAATCATGGTTATATTAGAGATTCTTGGCATTAATAGACAGGTGTGTGCAATATAGATATATTCATGGATCTTGTGGATTAATGATTAGTTGAGATGGGTACCAGTATACATGAATAGGAATTAGTTAGTGAATGTGCTAAAGTTAAGTGTTTGTTAGAGATAGTAGATACTACAAGTAATGTTAGCAGGTTCTTTCTTTTCCTCCTAATGATTCCTTCTTCCGTCTTTCGATTGATTGAATTTCCTAATACTGTCGTTCGTATTCATGGTTTTCTTGTTAGGATATAACTAGTAGTACACCCTGGCGGAGACTGAAATACCATGACAAAAAATACTTGACCTATATATATTTTTCTTAAATTGTATGGCTGTAGGTAGAGTTTTCTTAAACCATGATCATTAGGGTTTTGACCATAGCAAAGATCTATGACAAGGTTATGACCGACAAAAGAGACAAGAGGAGTAAATTGTGGATGAGCATTAATTTAAATAAAGAATTTAGGGGTTGCTATAACAGAGTTGATGGATCATTGATTTTGCAAAAATCGAGGTATGATTGAAATTCGAGGATAAACATTAACTTAAATAGAGAGTTAAGAAATTCACAGGGCAAAATTGAGGATTTATTAATTTTAGGAAGTCTTGATATGATAGATTATTAAAATTTGAGAAAATTTGGGAAATTACCATTTTATCTATTTGATTGCAAGATAGAAATTTGAAATTTATATTATGAATGTTGCATTGAAGATTCTGAAAGTATCGCATCGTTGAGTATTTGAGGAAAAAAGAAAATCGGGAAATAAAATCGTTAATGGAATGGTGTCGAATTCAATTCTCGGGAGGAGAATTTAGATTTGAATAAGCATCAATTGAATTTGAGTTAGAGGAGTAAGATGATTGATGGATTAGTGTTTAAGATTAAATTTTGGGATACAGATTTTTAAATGTTATAAATATACATTGATTGGAATTCAATTGGAGGATTGGATATTAAAATCCTTGAGTATTTAGATACGAACTTAATTTGGAGGAGATTATGATAAAAATTTGAATTTGATTTTAAACTTGAAGAATTTCAGGAATATGATGTTATAAAATTTTTGAAAGGTTGTGAAATAGCAATATGGAATTACTTCATGATTATTTGGTTTGAAATTTAAATTTTGATAGAAATAATATGATGAGTAAAGGCAATTATTGAGAACCTTAAATTTCGAGGACGAAATTTTTCTAAGGTGGGTAGACTTGTAACCTCCGATTTCCAAATTTTCGAAATAATTAGATTTTAATTTATTTTAAATATCAAGTTTATAAAATATTTTCTCCTTGAAATTCTTCATTAGATTTTGAACAATGTTTGATTTTAGAAGGTGATTTAAAATCTTTTATCAAAATCATTTTTCCTAAATGTCGCTTTCTTATAAAATAAATAGATAAATAATGATATATATATATATATATATATATATAATACTCTAGCTTCAAATATTTATTGGCTTGAAATCATAAAATTATTTTTGTTTAATAAAAATTATTTGAAGGACTAGTTGATAAAATATAATAAAATTTTATATTTATTGGGATAGTAAATAATAAATACTTTCTGAGATTTTTGCAATATGGATTAATTAGTAGCTAATTGGGAATCAGTTAGCTTTCCTAAAATATTTTCTGAAATTATAATCTTGTCTTTTTAAAATTTTTACAATTTTGCCATTTTCCATTAACTAGCCAACACACCCTCATTCCCACATGAAGAACCCATTCATACCTATCTGGGCCATTCATTATTTGGGCCAATCCTCACCCTTTATCCCACATCCTCTCTCCCTATTTAAGTCTCTCATCACCATTCCCAAGAAACCCTAGCTAGCCCTCACAAATTTCCACAAGCCATCAAGCCATCACCATTTTTGTGTGCTCGTGTCCGTGTATCCAGCATTACCGTGTCAGCCGTGTTGGCCTCGGGTCCGACCCTGGGTGTCCTATCGTATCCATTCATTTCCTGTGTCCAGATTTACAATATTACAACTAGATTTTGTGTCCGACACCGTCTGGACACAACCACCACACCACAGTACATTCAAACCCCTGTGTCCAACACCCGGACACGTCCACAGTATAGCAAACCCATCGTGTCCAGCCTCGGACACGATCCACCCAGACACAGAATTCAAAACCCTAACCTAGATCAGATCCGCCGCCGGCGACTGGGATCTCCTCCTCGGCGTCGAGCACCTGTGGCCGACGAGACGAGCAGATCCGCCGCTGCCCTCGAGTTCCACTGCCGCCGGCGCCTCGGACCTCCTCACCCTCGCCGAGTCGACCGCCGCTTCGGATCCGCCTCGAGCCGAGCTTCGCCGCCGCTCTCGGGTTTCCACCGCCGCATCCTCGATACGAGCACCAGATCCGCCGACCCCGGCGAGACCCCACCGCGTCGACGACGAGACCCCGACGTAAGCTCCCTCTCCGATTTTCCCTCTTCCCTCTTCCCCTTTCTTTCGATCGATTCACTGAAATTGAGTTTTACCTATATTAGATTAAATTATAATTAGATTAGTTAATTAAATTATTAATCAGTTAATTATTTATTAATCGGTTAATTAATTTATTAATCAGTAATTAATTTGTTATTCAGTAATTAATTTGTTAATCAGTAATTAAATTATAACCAGTAGTTAGTTTATTTAATCAGTTTAGTTAATATAATTTGTTAATTTATATTTAATTAGTTTAGTTTTTATTTAGTTTAGTAATAAATATAAGGATTTTGATTATGTGAAAAAAAACTATAATAATTTTTGGGTTATATTATTATTTAAGAAATAGTTCCAATAATAAAAATTAGTTCAAAATTGGTTATTTGGACTGGTAACTGAAATTACTAGAGATATATAAATATATTAGCTTTTACGTAAATTCTAAATTTGTATAAATAAACTTTTAAATTGTAATTATTGCTCAAATAAATTCAAATGATTTTCATTAATTAAGGTGTTACTTTAACTACAAACAAACGACCCTTTCCCCTATTAGCTCGGTATCCTTATCTCGATTTTCGTGCCGAACTCCGATCTTGAACTTCTTTATATAGTTTCTAGCTATTTGGACTGCTCCGGACTCATTGGAACTAACTGCTATTTTATTTGGGATCACCTTGAGGAGGTTGACATTATATACATTCTTTGATTTGTTATATATATATAAAATGTATAAATATACAAATATGTATTTTGGTATAAAAATATATATTTATATACATCTATTAGTGTATATACACACATACGTATTTTGTACAATTACTAAGAGACACATATATATATATTATAAATGTTTTTATTGGTATATACTCTGAGTGTAAATGTGTATTATATACGTATCCCTACTAAATGACCCTAGTTGACTAGAGCCATGCCTGGCATAGCCCTGAGGCCAGCGTATTTCTATTGTGTGTTAGTGTAGCATCTGATACAAGTGATACTATTATATGTTTATAGGACTGTCGGATTCTCCAGACGATACTCTGGGACAGGACATTGGTATTGACAACTAAGGACCCAAGGCGAGTACATTCTCTGATTAGTTTCTAATTTATGATATCTCCTATGTTCACTGTATCTAGTGTAGATATCCATGCTCTTGACACGTTGGTTACACGGATTGGTATATACGGATCTCGTCATGAGATGTTATTCCTTATTCATGGTGTAGCTTGTACAAGAATTGTTTCCTTGTTATCTTGTGCATGTACAGACACTGATTTCCGGGGAGACTTGCTACCTCCCTAGGGAATCCCGTGCCATAGCGTACCATGATTGGATCTACTATACCAGTCGGGGGTGGGGAGTATTTTAGTGTAGATATATGATCATACCCAACCTTACATGCATCATAGCTCACCCCACATCTCACGTCGGGTGTAGCCTGACCATTTACATGCTTCATAGCTGTTACGTGTGATTAGCCTGACCTCTATATGCATCATAGCTAACCAACGGTTTGCCTGACCTTACAAGAATCATAGCTAATCACATGTAACCAGCCTGATCAAGTTCCCAAGCCGATCACATGTTAAAGCTAGTACTCATACACTTAGTCATAGTTTCTTGCTCATGGACATATTGTTTCTTCTCCTGCATTTACTTACAGTATTTTCAGTATTTCTTTTATTTCTCGTACCTATATATGCTTCTCGTATATTTCCATCTAGAACTGCTACATAGTTTATATCATGAATATAGAACTGCTATTTAGAGATATACTTTGCTCCTTCCTGACTGGAAAATATTTTTCCAGACTGTGACATTAGTAGACTGGTTTCTGACACAATTGGGGATTAGAAGTTAATGATTGCAGGTATGACTATTTTGTCGTTAGACTTGTCTTGTATTTCTTTGCATACCTTGATATCTCATCGTGCTTAGTTTATATGATTGAGTATCCAGCATTATTTTGTGATATCCACGTCTCCATATCCACGTCTCCTTATGGAGTTGGATATTCTTGTGAGATGGATTAGATAGTTACTTGACCTAGACAGCGTTCTACCGCCGATGCTGCGGCGTAGGCTGGACGTACTCGCGCACTCTTGCCCCTAAACCGGGTACGGGTCGTGACAATTGATATTTATATCTTGTACATGATAGATTGGATATTGCTCGTGTATCGTGACGTGTCATAGTTAGATCCACTGTACTAGTTGGGGCGGGGAAGTAGTTAGTGAGAAATGTGATCATATCCCTATTGTCCAAGTATAGAACAATGCTAGTGTTAATCATACGCCTCACGTATGATTAGCCAGGCCATATAGCTATCGTACAAGTCCCAAGCCGATCACATTTTGAAACTACTATTTCAAACACTTAGAATAGTTACAGTTCTCTATTTTAGATTATATACTACATCACCCGTATATGATATTGTACCTCATTCTCTTTATTTCATATATGCACTGACTGTATCATATTGCCTATATTGCCTGTCACTTTACATTGCTTGTCTCTTTATTTTGCCATTGTATTTATTCACTGTCTTCTTTCAGTATCTAGCATCATCTGTTTATTGCTTTATAGTCCTTATCAATTAAATGGAACTGTTATTTGAGATGTACTTTGCTCCTTCCTGACTGGAAACATTTTTCCAGACTATGCCTTAGAGGACTGGTATCCAACACTTTATGGACCACAGGGTGAGTAGCTGCAGACTTGGACTTGGTAGTTCAGTTGTGATTAAGTCTAGCCGGAATCACTAGTTATCTAGTTAGTTCTTTTAGCAGATTATTGGTACCGGATTTGTCTCCGGCATACTTGTTGAGACATGGATATTTGTTTAGTTAGATTATTTACATTTAGATTTGTGTTGTTTTTATTTTGTTTGTTCGATATCTTATCGTACTGTAGTTATGTGATTGACTATGTTGTTCATATTATATTGTGTCATCCCTGCCTCCTTATGGAGATTGGATGCTCGTGTGTGTAGAAGCATGAAAAATACGCTGGGGAATCATACGCGTAAATCCCTCAATATACAGGAAGCCCAGGTAAAATAGAGCTCCAGCATTGGGTGTCGTAAAACAGGACTCCAGAGCCATCGGCGTACAACAGAGCTTCAACGCTATTCAGCGTAAAGCATAGCTCCAGAATAGCCCGCGTCATGCAGTATCTCCAGACTGCTTTGATGTAAAAAGGTTGTTACATTGCCACTTTGGCGTAAAACCTGCTTGCCTTTAATACAGTGGGAAGTTGTACGAGGATCTCTTCGTATTCCTCGAATGAACCTGTCAGATCAAGCAGTGAACCTGACTCCTGATAAAGAGTACAGCACGACAACCGAGAGGACGGCTGTTATGATAATTCTACACAGAGCCCCAGACTGTCGTTTAGTGATACAATCCTTGATATAAGACGTCGTCTACGCATTCAAGGAATATGCTGCCTATTTTATATAGGCAGAGGTGAGCTTTTACGCTTAGGAAGAGACGAAACCAACCTCCACGTCAAAAGCTGTTCTTCGTACAAAGTTTGAGTCATGTCTCTGCAGTTAATGCGCGTGATGGGGGCAGATCTCTGCATTTAATGCACGAGATTTGGTTCTACTTTCAAAGACTGGGTGAGCTATAATTAGGGCTAATATGTCCACATCACCATCCCCGCACATTACGCCAACCAGGCTATCTTCAGCTATAAGGAGCACTCCGTACGCTATCTCCTTGAAATACGTCGACTCGGGCTATATTTGCAAAGCATCACTCTTTATGCAGAACTTGGCTTCCATGCCAATATGACAACCACTTGGCTTCTACGCCAAACCTGACAATTATTCGGCTTTTACGCCTATTTTGGCTTCTACGCCAAAATGACAGATACTTGGCTTCTATGCCAATATGACAGCTACTTGGCTTCTACGCCAACAGAACAAGCTATTTGGCTTTTTACTCCAACGAGACAGTTATTTGGCCTTTATGCCAACAACCTCTATGCGAAGGGCAGTTATCTACGTGGCTTGCATGCCGTGATCTTCGACGAGCAGTTATACGCATTACCTCATAATGGGACACGCGTCACATGCCGATTCAGAAGATCATTTATACGTGGGTAGCGGTTATTGTAACCGCCGCGTAAAAGGTGCAGTTCTTTTGTTCGGCTTCTATGCCGACGGTAGCTGAACTCTATAAATAGAGACCTCCATCCATGGAGGTCAGGAGATCAAAAAGAGGGGTTCAAAGGTCGAAGAGTTTTCAAGAAAAGGGAGTATATCCAGAGAGTGTTGATTGACTACTTTGGCAACGAGAGTTCAACCCCTTCTGCAGTCTTTGAAGCTTCTTGTTTTGTCTTCTACAGTACTTCTTCATCATCGTGTGGTCCAAGGGACAAAGTGATCGAACGCAGATCAGGCTCCTATAGCAATATTTCCCTAGAATCAAACTTTTGTACTTAACATCCTCGTATAGGATTAATTATACTTCTTTTTCTTGTTTGTAAACCAAAGAAAGGGTTTCGTATAAACCTAGTTTCATTTCTTTCGTTTATTATTAAACACAAGATGGCGACTCTGATGGGGATACTTCTTTCTCATCTGACGAGAAAGCCATTGCTCAACACGATATTGTATCCGTAGGATCAACGAAGAAGACCTTGGTCGTCCAATTCGACCAATCAGCCTACGAAGACATGCTCCGCGCAGGGGGTGGCTCTCGTTCTCTCTCTGTCCAAGACAACAGGAAATTGCGTAAAGTATAGATGCCCCAGACATCATCTACCATTCCTGCGGACTCTCTCACTCCGACCAATAAGGTTGTAGCATCGCAACCCCGCGCTCTGCGCGTAAAACTCTGTCTCCCATCTATGACGTGGCAGACAAAGCTTTTGGCAATGCCTCAGTGCTAATCCAGAAGTCTATTCCACGCTCTGCGCATAAAACTCTGTCTCCCATATGTGACGTGGCAGACAAAGCTTCTGGTTATGCCTCAGCTGCGCCCCGCGCATAAAATTTAGTCTCCCGTCTGTGACGTGGCAGACAAAATTTTTGATAATGCCTCAGCACCAATTCAGAAATTCTAAACGCGTTCAGTGCGTAAAAATACATCTTCCCTCCGTGGGAAAGTAGATGGTCCTTGCAATCACCGCAAGGGAAAACAAGTGGCGGATTTCCCGACCTCTCGGCCTTTACGCCATCAAGAGAAGAATCTGCCCGCTCTCCAGATTATGCGAGATGCTGATGGCCGATTGAGGACTTTCTCAGTTTTATGCCACTCCGAGCGAAGTTCCAGACTACGCCAGGTCAAGCCCCTCAGCGTAAAGAAGGCTCAGTTTGCGGATAGATACGCTCCTCTGGGATCATGTGCTACTCACATGGCTGAACTGCTGCATACGTATGGCAGGGAGAGAGTCATGGTTCCCAATATCCGCATTCCAACTGATATAGACAGGAGGAACAAGCCTTCTTCTTCTTCTTCTTCTTCTTCTGTTAATCTCCATGATTTGCGTGATTTCTTCATCTAGAAATGCAAAGACAGGAGTTATAACCAGGATTCAGTTTCCCTAACTACTAAAAGTGGGGAGATCATGTGGGAAGATGCATCAACATCTAATATCGTCATGACATATGGGCCACATGAAGATTCTGTCTTTATTGTTCCACCAACTCGCGACGACCAGCATCAAATAATCTTCGGCCAAATGCGGAATAGACCGATAGTACAAGAAGAATCTCGCGAGTCGGATGCTGGGAAAATATAAATCCACAGATATAGTCCTTAGGCTTTGAGGATTATGCAAAACATGGGTTATGACCTGAAGTTGAAGCGAGGCCTCAACTATGGAAAAGGCAGACGAACACCATTGCATGGTAATCCTTACTGTCAACAAACTCATTTTGGGTTGGGGTATACTACATCTCTTGCAAACTCTAAACCTCCAGAGTCTGATCCTGTAATACCAGAGGCAGGTCCTTTAAATCAACTTCTGTGGACAAACGCTAAGACATGTCTGGGGGTAGCCTACCTCGACAAAACAGAGCAGCATCCAAAGCTGGGGGTAGAATTTCCTCTGAGTCCGAAGATGATGCAACGATGACGATTTTCCCGGAAGACCGTAAAACTCAAGCATCGGGAGCCCGAAGGCCAAAAATGACTTTCTCCTTCAATGAAGATGACATCAT
Organism: Iris macrosiphon; assembly: GCA_036927795.1. Classification (NCBI taxonomy): domain Eukaryota; kingdom Viridiplantae; phylum Streptophyta; class Magnoliopsida; order Asparagales; family Iridaceae; genus Iris; species Iris macrosiphon. Next base: position 61,814,002 of record JAYESA010000008.1, on the reverse strand, counting down.
TGAAATCTTTAATGTATTGATGAAGGAACACAAACTTCAGCTACCCAACATCAGATACCCTGAGAGGGTTGGCAAAGTTGATGACCCAGATTATTGTCTCTTTTATCGGTACATTCATCACCCCACAAGGGTGTGCTATGTACTAAAAAGGAGAATCCAGGAGTTGATCGACGCCAAAGTCGTCACTTTGCATTTATAAACGAGGGGACAATCACTGCAAATTGATTTCACTCTAATGTAACAATTTGCTCCCTCAAGAAAATACCGGATGATGAGTCCCTAAAGTTTTCCCAGCGGATTCTTCAGGTCTATCCCCACTCAAGAAAGTCACTCCGGACATGAGTTCACGTCCATATTACCTATGAACTATTGTCCAAGCATTTCTTTGTTTTCCAGCTGAATTTGCCATGTCCATATTACCTTTGAACTACGTCTCGCCACTTTCTCCAGCAGAGTAAATCTAACACCACAAAAAGTTTGTCATGTCCATATTACCTCTGAACAAACTTTCCTGGTCCGGCTATCGATTATCATCTCAACTTAGCACCCGTACTTAACTCTAAGTACGCCAGTGGTGTTAAGTCTACAAAAACTGTCATGTCCATATTACCTCTGAGCAGATGTATACCTCCATCCCCAATGGAGTTATAACTCAAAAGTTTGTCATGATTATATTACCTCTGAACAAACCCTTCGAGTTTTGGCTATCGATTATCATGTCCGTATTACCTCTGATATCGGTTGTCATCTCAACTTAGTACCCGTATTTAACTCTAAGTACGCCAGTGGTATTAGGTCCATAAAAACTGTCATATCCATATTACCTGTGGCAGGGCTTGTCCTAAACTTATTACTTGCACTAACGTGCACAAAAAGTAATAGGTCCACAAAAAAATCTCCTGTGGAATGCCCACAATGGAAAACGAAAAGTTCACGTCCATATTACCTCTGAACTATCCTTATTTTCCCAGCGAAAAAAGAGAGTCAGTCCCTATTTCATCCCCACAGAGTCGTATTTTACCGCGTCTATATTACCTCTGGCAGGACTTGTCTCAAACCTATTACTTGCACTAACATGCGCAAAAAGTAATAGGTCCACAAAAAATCTCCTAGCAGGATATCTTTACCAACCACAATACCTATCATGCCGCCATTACCTCTGATAGGGCTTGTTTCGAACTTATTATTTGCGCTCAACGTGCGCAATAAGTAATAGGTCCACCAAAGATCCCCCAGTGAGATATCCTCAACAAACATGGTATCGTACTACGTCCATATTACCTCTGGTACGAGGTCCAAAGTTCACACAAACAATCATAAAGAAATAGAGGGTCCTTATATGATTGCAAATGGCACTTACAGATTAGCCAAGTCTAATAAATTTTTTTTTGGCTACTATCAACTGCAAATTCCCGAAGAAGTACTATACTTGATCCCCTTCGTTTAACGGAGTATGACGAAGATCTTATTCTGACGATACCATGCACAAAGGTTAACTGGATCATATTCTATCAGATTCGTATGACCTCTTAATGGATATGCTTAACTAATTTGTAAACCTATCATGTTCATATTACCTCTGATAGTGTTTAGTATACAAATTTAGTTGGATTATATTCTATCAGGTTCATATTGCCTCTGAATAGATTTACATTCAGCAAAAGCTTAGCGAAAGTATGTCATGTTAATGATACCTCTGATATCACTTTCATCTTAGCCTATCATATTCTAAAGTGATGGGCCCACAAAGTCAGAAAATGTGTCTTTATTATCTCCGAGAAATTACAGGAGAAATAAGAAGGTACATTATTGGGGAAGAGCAGTTAAATCGTGAATCTGTCACGCCAAAGTGGCCATCCTCTCATTCTTGGAGTTCAAGACGTTAGCTCGAGCCCACTCCAGTCGTACCTCGTCATTGCTCTGGAGGGACAGTTCGGACCGAGCCTGAACAAAACCGGCACAGGTGACTCCTGCACGTGCCAAGTTCTATTGAGCTGTATCCAGTCGGTCATTCACCACATCTAGAGCTGCTGATGACTGGAAAGCCCACTCCTTTGCCTGAGCGAGTTTGGCTTCCAGTTTGTGGACCCTCGCTTCATTTCCTTCATGCTTGGCCTTGCACTTTGTTTGAAGAGGAATAACCTCCTCCAAGATAGCCTTCCCTTCATCCATCTCCTGCTGCTGTGCCTGGATGGATTTATTTAGGCCTTCCATCTGTTCAGCAAGCTGCGCAATCAGGGATTCATATTCAGCCTGAATTAGCTCATCGACGTTGCCTCGAGATAGCTGCAAATACTCGTTAATGGGTTGCTCTAAACCATTAACTATTTGCTCTAGGGTATTAGCTCTTTCAGTATCACTGAAATTTCTAATCTGCGTTATAGTAAGATTGGAGGACGTCTTCAGAGCCTCGAAGCCTAGATTCTTCTCCAGCACCAACGATATCAACGTTTTCAAAGTGACGTAGAAGACGCTAGTAAACTGCTCAACTAGCATAGATAAATTCGAGTGGATGCTGGAAGTGGCTGCGATATCGATGAACCCCCTTCCAGGAACGACTATAGAGGGTGTCGTCACAGTCGTCGATTCAACAGATGGCGCGACAAAATTAGAGGCACCAATAACGGTCGAAGTTATTGGCATGCTCGATAAAGGAGGCACAGTCGAGACAATTGGCTCATCCTTCTTCGATATTATTTGGACTGGTACTGGCGAAACAACATCCGAGAATATTGTAGATGAAAGATCGACAACTTCAAAACTTGCTCCCTCAACGTCGGACGTCGCCACTTCATATGATGGGTCCGTAACAAAATCAAAAGTTGCGTCTAGTCCGCCCTCCCCATAGATGTCTTCACCTGAAAAGAAGACAAGAGAAAGTTAATATCAAATCGATGTTAATTTTTATAAAAGAGGCGTAAAGACAACATTTACCCATGGCCGATGGTATATATGTCGCGTCCGCAGCCAGTACAGCTAAATTATTTCTTAATGATGCTAAGCGAGCTGTCATACCTGGGGAAGGGGGTGCACCAACTGACATGGGTAGGTATTCTTCTAAGTCTTCACCAAGATCCACTCGAGGCTCATCGGGTGGAATCTCGTTGGATATACTCACAGACGCGGCAGGGGTTACTCCCGTTACTGGTCTGGGTAAAGGTATATGCAATCTTATTATGCTCGGTCTTGAAGGCAATCTTGTAGCACTACCGGAAGCAGTAGTAGCCGTGATCTTGAGCAAAGAATCTCCGATACTACCAGTCGGGACTGTGGAGGTTCCCTCTCTAATAAGCGAAGGACCTCTAATCAAAGAATCATCCCCAGCAGGGGAAACGACATGCTCACTTCTAAGAGCCTCCCTGGTAGAAGCCCTTTTCGGACCTCTGGCAATCCTCTTCTTGTGGGGAGAAGGTTCTTTCAGAGCAGAAGCCTTCCTTTTATGGTGGATAACTAGAGGCTCTGCAGGCGGAGCTAGTACGCTTCTCGGTATTGTCGTCAAAAATTTGTCTGCCCCAGCGATGTCTTCATTCTCATCCGAGGAAACAGACGGAACTTCCTCCATGACAGTAGACCTATGGGAGGGCATCCTAAAACTTACATGCATATCAAATTTGCGATGGAAGGTATTAATGGACGCATAGAACTGCGTGTACGAGTAAAGCATACGCAGCTCCATGGAAAGAGAAGTCACAGGCACCGCAAAAGTTGTACCAATGCAGCCCGTGATGAAATACCGCCACCCTCTGGCTCCATCAATAAATCCACCTCTGGACTTGAAACTGGTAATGGCATTTCCCACATGCAATTGGTCATACCCAAACTGCCTGGCAAACTGACTAGGCAGATAGGGCTCCAAGAAGCAGTGGTCATCACTTCTGTATAGCAAATGGGAAGGTCTAATGCAGACCAACCAATAGAAGGCTTCAGAAGAAAGAATGGTCCTTCCATGGCCCTCATCCTTAAGTTTTCTCCCCTGTTGATTGATGTGTACGGGGGGAACAATACAGAAGATCTTCCAGCTGTGGGCTACGTTTAACGCCCGCCGGCAATCTGTGACGGTCGCCACGTTCCAAGAAGAATTCTTGTAATTCAGCAAGAAATTATTTCCTGAACTATTAGCGGAACCGGGAGATATCACCCGGGCATTATGAAGGATTAACCATCCCATCAAGTATAGGAATGGTAATTCCACCCTGGGAAAGCTTTCACACTGCGTCTCATCAGCGAGCAGTCCATCAGTAAGGGCCCTCAGGCCTGCCTGTATTCTACATACCATAGCAGGAAGTAGACCGAGTCTTCCTCCGAACACCAAACGCACTGCAGCCATAAGGTGTTGCGATGGATGCGATCTGCAGATGCTATGCCGGGCACCACCCAGCGACGAAGCCAGACGGAGAGGAAGCCAGCCAATTGAGATTCCTTCGATAGAGGCTTGCGGCAATGCCTCATATAACTGAAGGCTTTCGTACCTGCAGCATAACCCCCTACCTCCTCGTCAAAAACATGATCTGAAGCCCCTGCGTCTTCAATAAGGTCATCGACAGTGTTGGCATTCAGCATGCTTAGGAGGTTCAAGGGCCTATCTTGGCTATCTACCACCTTGTCTGGCTTGACATTTCTGGCCTGGTGGAAGAAAAGATAGGTGGCCCACTTGTTGATGTGAGCCAAATCATAAGGCTCCTTATAAAAAGTGGTGCAGACAAGATAATAGCACATCAGCTCCTGATATACGGCCACTGCCCGAGGGTTTGTATCCCTCAATTCCCGGTTTGTAGGGACGTACTCCTCATAAGGAGTGTCCCCCATTGGCAGCTTTAAAATTTCTGCCATCTCATGAAGGGCCAGGCCCAACTCCCCTAGCGGAGTGGCAAAAGTCCCGGTGAGCGAGTTGTATCACTCCATCAAGGCTAGGAACAGTTTGGGATTGACAGACAGCCCAACACTTATAGCGCTCACAGCCGCGAACAAGCCTATACTCTCCAGCTCCGTTTGGAAGTGCTTCAGGGCCCAGGCAGTTAAACAGGCCCATCGAAGATTTCCCGGGCTAAGCCATCCGTTGGTCCGAGGGTTGACTCTGGGGTACATTCCTCCCTGCCCCATAAAGTCATTGCAGAAGGTCGACATCTGAACCGGCTGGATCAATGACGTATCCTCGCTCGGGATACTACCCGACAATAATCCCCTGAAGGGCATAACTGCACCGGAAGGTCTGCTCATAAAGGATCCTTGGTTCAATTCTTTGTTATATGAGATCTTCCCCGGACGGCCGTGAAGATCGGGATTCAGTACCCACACCATCTTTCGAGGATGAGTGGCGTGAAAGAACGCAGAGATGGGGTAATACATCACCGTGCCCTCAGCAGTAAACATCCAATCCTCCTTCTTGGGCTTGGTCTGGGATTGCTTGTCAATAACATCCCCGAACAAGAAGCCTGGCTTCTTATACTCCATCCCGTCTATGTATGTCAGGGGTTCCCCACTGATCATACTCAGCAGCATGCGCTCTCCTTGGGATGATATCAGAATTCCCCTCTCTTCAGGGTAGTTGGCTCCAGAAATGGGAAATGTCACATGTGACAAATCCTCATCATAATTTGAGTTCAGCATCCCGACAGCAGAGCCCATCACTTCAGCCAATGGAGAGATCTGCAAGTCCACTACAAAACGCAAGAGAACAAGTCAGTTTCTATACTAGACATCACACTCTTGCAGTTTGCTCCAAAGATTATTAGTCTGTGCTTTTACGCCAAGACTATAAAAAAAAATTTGAGCTTTTACGCCAGGAATCTATTTTTCCATTGCGTAAAATTCAAGGTTGGCAGCAGTTAACAATCTGAGCTTTTACGCTGGATTGACAAAATTTGAATTTTTATGCCGGTATTCATATCCAGCGCGTAAAAATTCGAAGATTGCACTAAAACACCAAATCTCGACAGTATGGGTTTTTACGCCAGACTGCAAAAATTTGGAGTTCTTATGCCGACACATTAGGAATGTACGCGTAATGATAAAACCCCTTCGTACGTCATCTTCCTCAAAGAGGCTCTCAGTATGAAAGAGGACCTTGCACGTGCACGTACAATGTGTGCGAAGGATTTTTGTTCTCTCCCGAAGTCTCTACCTGTAATATCCGGAGCACAGTTCGATGGCGGAGCGCTGCGTTCCGACCGAGGCTCGTTCAGCCTAATGGGAGTTGCTCGCTCTTGAGCAGTGGAGCGGAAAGAGGAAACGACCTTCTTTCCCTTAGCAGTGGAAGACTGTTTTGGGGCCATGGCGATTCTAAGTTTTCAAGAAGGAGACGAAGAAGAAGGGTTCTTGGAAAGCAAGGGTTTTGGGAAGGCAGATAAAAGTTTTCTCTCTCCAGCCCTTGGACTATTTATAGAGTTTGGATAACTCTTCGAATCCCTAACCAAATCCGATATTTAATATTCTGTTATGATTTGGGACCACATCAGCCTATCATTTAGGGAAGACGGACAGTCAGCGGATTCAAATTTTTTTACGCAGGGCAGATCTATGATTTTACGCTAAGGAGCTTTTTACGCTCAGAGGCTACAAATCTACGGTTTTACGCTCAGAGGCTATAAGTCTACGGTTTTACGTCCGGATGCTTTTATGCTTAGTAGCTTTTATGCTCGAGAGGCTAAAAACCTATGACTTTACGCTCAGAGGCTACAAATCTATAATTTCACGCTCGGAAGCTTTTTATGCTCACAGACTACAAATCTACGATTCTACGCTCGAAAGCTACAGATGGCCAATTATAAGGGTTTACGCAGAAGATGCTCCTTATTGGCTATGAAACATTCTAAGTACCAAAAATATATAGAGTTCAACATTGAAGACGACTCTTCTTCTTGGGTCGGTTGGAAGTTCATCCAAAGTCCAGTCAGATTTTTTTTTCAAAAGTTCAAGCATGGCCAATTTTGACAGCCATTTCTTGCCCTATTTTAAGGGATTTTTGGGAAATTGTTCTTAAAGATGATGGTCTGAACAAAATTCTTCTTATCAGGGAAGTGACAGTTCAGAACTCTGCGCGACTCCTCGTCCAAAATAGTATAACAGTTTGGATCTTCAACGTAAACGCTAAACAGTTTTTGTACGCATCCTCTGCTACGCGTAAAAGGTGGGACGAGTTCAGTTTATCAGAGTCGACATAAATATTCAGACGTGACAAAGCTGCACACTATTCAGACTTCATCACAACAAATATGACAAATCATCAGATGCGTAAAAGAAGATAATTTTATTAATCATGATTACATATGATGGAAATCCACTCTACAAAGGGTTTTTCATCTTCATGATTACATATGATGGAATTCCTTTTTCTACAAAGGGTTTCTTATTTTAAGATCACGCCAAGAATCTGTTCTGTCAGGTTCTCGTATTGGTGAAGATCTTTTCTGTCTTCTATAGCAGTTCATCGACTTCCATAGTCGATGAACAAGAAAATGATTAATGGCGGGAGGATACACAACTGGGTTTGTGTAAACTATTCAAGCCCATCCTCTATACGCCATGGAAGGCATGCCCTAGAAATTGTGTTGGGTGTTCAGACCCAACTCAATATTCGAAGACAGGGCCAAACTGCCTATCCTCGGCCAGTGCCGTAACGGAAGAAAATACAGCTTGCAAGCTGTGTGGTCCAATACGACCCTTCCTCTCTCCTGGACGAATCGCCATACGAAATTGCTGATCATCCCGAGCAAAGAAAGCTATGATATCCTTCCATGATCCATCGTTGCAGAGGACATTTGCTCGAAGATGCCTCTTTTTACGGCTTCTTACATGCTGGAAGAAAATGATCTTCTTCTTCCTCAAATCAACCCGACGAAGATCGGCAATCATCTCTCTCTTGGAGGTAAAGGAAGTGTGGGAAGAATTGTTTAACCCATTCGCCTTTATATAGGCAGAGAAGAATACACTGAATCCCAACAAAACTCCTACAAATCTGCCGAGAAATCAGCCTCGTGGAACGAGTCAAACTTGACCGTTTCATGCTTCATTCAAAGTGTTTCAAATTACGAAGAATTTGAAAACTTTGAAGGGGGTCTTGTAGAAGCATAAAAAATATGCTGGAGAATCATACGCGTAAAACCCTCAATATACAGGAAGCTCGCATAAAATAGAGCTCCAATATTGGGTGTCGTGAAACAGGACTCCAGAGCCATCGGCGTACAACAGAGCTTCAACGCTATTTAGCGTAAAGCATAGCTCCAGAATAGCCCGCGTCATGCAGTATCTCCAGACTGCTTCGGCATAAAAAGGTTGTTACATCGCCACTTTGGCATAAAACCTGCTTGCCTTTAATACAGTGGGAAGTTGTACAAGGATCTCTTCGTATTCCTCGAATGAACCTGTCAGATCAAGCAGCGAACCTGACACCTGACAAAGAGTACAACACGACGACTGAGAGGATGGCTGTTATGATGATTCTGCACAAAGCCCCAGACTGTCGTTTAGTAATACAATCCTTGATATAAGACGTCGTCTACGTATTCAAGGAATACGCTGCCTATTTTACATAGGCAGAGGCGAGCTTTTACGCTCAGGAAAAGATGAAACCAACTGCCACGTCAAAAGCTGTTCCTCATACAGAGCTCGAGGCACATCTCTGTAGTTAATGCACATGATGGGGACAGATCTCTGCATTTAATGCACGAGATTTGGTTCTACTTTCAAAGACTGGGTGAGCTATAATTAGGGCTAATACGTCCACATCACCATCCCCGCACATTACGCCAACCAGGCTATCTTCAGCTATAAGGAGCACTCCGTACGCTCTCTCCTTGAAATACGTCGACTCGGGCTACATTTGCAAAGCATCACTCTTTATGCAGAACTTGGCTTCCATGCCAATATGACAACCACTTGGCTTCTATGCCAAACCTGACAACTATTCGGCTTCTACGCCTATTTTGGCTTCTATGCCAACATGACAGATACTTGGCTTCTATGCCAATATGACAGCTACTTGGCTTCTACGCCAATAAAACAAGCTATTTGGCTTTTTATGCCAACGAGACAGTTATTTAGCCTTTATGCCAACCACCTCTACGCGAAGGCAGTTATCTACGTGGCTTGTATGCCGTGATCTTCGACGAGCAGTTATACGCATTACCTTATAATGGGACACGCGTCACATGCCGATTCAGAAGATTATTCATACGTGGGTAGCAATTATTGTAACCACCGCGTAAAAGGTGCAGTTCTCTTATTCGGCTTCTATGCCGACGGTAGCTGAACTCTATAAATAGAGACCTCCGTCCACGGAGGTCAGGAGATCGAAAAGAGGGGTTCAAAGGTCGAAGAGTTTTCAAGAAAAGAGAGTATATCCAGAGAGTGTTGATTGACTACTTTGGCAACGATAGTTCAACCCCTTCTGCAGTCTTTGAAGCTTCTTATTTTGTCTTCTACAGCACTTCTTCATTATCGTGTGGTCCAAGGGACAAAGTGATCGATCGCAGATCAGACTCCTATAGCAATATTTCCCCAGAATCAAATTTTTGTACTTAACATCCTCGTATAGGATTAATGGTACTTCTTTTTCTTGTTTGTAAACCAAAGAAAGGGTTTCGTATAAACATAGTTTCATTTCTTTCGTTTATTATCAAACACAAGATGGCGACTCTGCTGGGGATACTTCTTTCTCATCTGACGAGAAAGCCATTGCTCAACACGATGTTGTATCCGTAGGATCAACGAAGAAGATCTTGGTCGTCAAATTCGACCAATCAGCCTACGAAGACATGCTCTGCGCAGGGGGTCGCTCTCGTTCTCTCTCTGTCCAAGACAGCAGGAAATTACGTAAAGCATGGATGCTCCGAACATCCTCTACCATTCCTGCAGACTCTCTCACTCCGACCAACAAGGTTGTAGCATCGCAACCCTTGCGCTCTGCGCGTAAAACTCTGTCTCCCGTCTGTGACGTGGCAGACAAAGCTTCTGGCAATGCCTCAGTGCTAATCCAGAAGTCTATTCCGCGCTCTGCGTGTAAAACTCTGTCTCCCGTTTGTGACGTGGCAGACAAAGCTTCTGGTTATGCCTCAGTGCTAACCCAGAAGTCTACTCCGCGCCCCGTGCGTAAAATTCAGTCTCCCGTATGTGACGTGGCAGACAAATTTTTTGATAATGCCCCAGCGCCAATTCAAAAATTCCAAACACGTTCAGCACGTAAAAATACATCTTTCCTCCGTGGAAAAGTAGATGGTCCTTGCAATCACCGCAAGGAAAAACAAGTGGCGGATTTCCCGACCTCTCGACCTTTACGCCATCAAGAGAAGAATCTGCCCGCTCTCCAGATTACGCGAGATGCTGATTGCCGATTGGGGACTTCCTCAGTTTTATGCCACCCCGAGCAAATTTCTAGACTATGCCAGGTCAAGCCCCTCAGTGTAAAAAAGGCTTAGTTTGCGGATAGATACGCTCCTCAGGGATCATGTGCTACTCACATGGCTGAACTGCTGCATACGTATGGCAGGGATAGAGTCATGGTTCCCAATATCCGCATTCCAACTGATATAGACAGGAGGAACAAGCCTTCTTCTTCTTCTTCTATTAATCTCCATGATTTGCATGATTTCTTGATCCAGAAACGCAAAGACAGGAGTCATAACCAGGATTCAGTTCCCCTAACTACCAAAAGTGGGGAGATCATATGGGAAGATGCGTCAACATCTAATATCGTCATAACATATGGGACACATAAAGATTCTGTCTTTATTGTTCCACCAACTCGCGACGACCAGCATCAAATAATCTTCGGCTAAATGCGGAATAGATCGATAGTACAAGAAGTATCTCGCGAGTCTGATGCTAGGAAAATGCAAATCCACAGATATAGTCCTCAGGCTTTGAGGATTATGCAAAATATGGGTTATGAACTGAAGTTGAAGCGAGGCCTCAACTATGGAAATGGCAGACGAACACCGTTGTATGGTAATCCTTACTGTCAACAAACTCATTTTGGGTTGGGGTATACTGCATCTCTTGCAAAATCCAAACCTCCAGAGTCTGATCCTGTAATACCAGAGGCAGGTCCTTCTAAATCAACTTCTGTGGACAAACGCCACGATATGTCTGGGGGTAGCCTACCTTGACAAAATAGAGCAGCATCCAAAGCTGGGGGTAGAATTCCCTTTGAGTCCGAAGATAATGCAACGATGACGATTTTCCCGGAAGACCGTAAAACTCAGGCATCAGGAGCCCGAAGGCCAAAAGGGACTTTCTCCTTCATCTCCGATGCATGTGGGAGTATCTGCACTTTTTGGGGGTCATCCTCCCCCACCTGTCCAGAGGATTGCCGCAGTTGTGACGGACAACCTTCCTCCTCCACTGACTCCGATTTCCAAAGATTTGCCCATTGACGGGGCACATATGTTTACTTTGATACTGGGCATGGTAGATGCCCAAAGAGTGACGGCATACGCTCAGCGAGTTTAAGCTGAGGCTCAGAGGGTACAAGCAGAAATGCACCAGGCATAAACCGAGCTGATGAGAGAGAGCATGAAGAATGCTCATCAGGTGGCTCTCCAAGCTGTGGAGAGAGTAGCACAATACCAGCCGTTTCCTGGCCAGCAACAGCAGAGATCAGGCACTATAGTGGACTTCAAGAGGATGATGTCTTGAGAGTTCAAGGGTATCGAAGGGATACTCTACGCTGACGACTGGCTAGAGGACATAGAGAGGAGCCCGCGATTGGCCCAGATTCCGGAGAGCTTACGGATAGAGGCGGCTGGAAGTCAGATGTTCGATATTGCACTCATGTGGTATCGTATGGAGCCGAGACTCACTGCACAAGGACTTACTTGGGAGACTTTCAAGGAGCTCTTCAAGGAGAAGTTCTTCCCCGACGTGGCATTGGGAACCTTGGAAAGTCAGTTTCATGACTTGGTTCAAGAAAACATGTCGGTCGACGAGTACACTGTAGAATTCTGTCGATTGAGCCATTTTGCATCGTCTATAATTTGGGACCCAGGAGATCGAGCCCAAAAATTTAGAAAGGGGCTGACGAGAGAGATTAGGTCGCGCACTTCAGGACGACGTACCGCTATCTTTGAGGGAATCTTGATGGATGCCCAGATTTTAGAAGAGGATCTAGATCTCAGGCCTAAGAGAAGTCACAATATTTCTAGAGATACAAATGGTAGCACAGGACCGGCCAAGCGTCCCCATATTCAGCAACAGTTATGGGCGTTTCAATATCAACAGCAGTACCAGGCACCCGTTCATATTCAGCAACAGCCATGGGCGTTTCAGCATCAACAGCAGTACCAGGCACCAGTTCGTGTTCAGCAGGATCAGCAACAGCCTCCGAGAGAGACACAACAGACTTGTAATTTCTGTAAGAAGCTAGGTCACCTTTGGAAGAGCTGTAGAACGAGGCTAGGACTTTGTTTGCACTGTGGTGCTGCGGGACATCGAGTAAAGGATTGTCTTCTAGCCCCTTATCTTCCCGGCCAGCGCGTAGCTCCAAATTTTAGAGATCCAGTTAGGCTACCTGTGGAACCGTATATTGCTCAGCACCCGCGAAGGGAACCACCCCAGCAGGGCGGGGCATTTGTGATGACGGTCGAGGAGACCGATACTACAGGTAATGTGTTAGCAGGTTCTGTTCTTTCCTTCCTTCTGTTCCTTTCTTTTTGATTGATTGACTGATTCCCTAGTACCGTAGCTAGTATGCATGATTTTCTTGTTAGAATGTATTTAGTAGTACACCCTGACAGAGACTGCAATACCATGACAAAAGACACCATGACCGTACATATTCTCCTTAGATTGCATGTTGTATGATTGTAGGAGGGATTTTTTCAGACCATGATTATTGAGGTTTGACCATAGCGAACATTTATGAAGAGGTTATGACTTGACAAGAGAAACAAGATGATTAAAATTCAAGGATAAACATTGATTTAAATAAAGGGTTAAGAATTTAACATGGAAGAATTGATAATTTATTAATTTTAGGAAGGTTATGATATGATTGAGGTTATCATTAAAATTTGAGAAAATTAAGGAGATTATCATTATATTTATTTGATTGCAGGATATAAATTTAAAATTTATATTATAAATGTTGTATTAAAGATTTCATAAGTATTGCATTGTTTGAGTTTTGTGGAAAAAGAAATCAAGGAATAAGATCATTGATGGTTTAGTGTTTGAATTCAAACTTTTGGGACGAGATTTTAATTTTATACATATACATTGATTGAAATTAAATTAGAGGAATGAATATTAAATTTTGATTATTTAATTATTAACTTAAAAGTTTCAGAGAAAATTGTGATAAAAATGGAATTTGATTTTTAATTCGAGGATTTTCAGGAATACAATAATTACAGAATTTTGAAAATTATAAAATGACAATGTGGATCACTTCCTGATTTTGTGGTTGATGAATTTAAATTTTGATAGAAAATAATAATGTGTATGAGTAAATACTACTATGAGAATTTTAAATTTCGAGGACGGAATTCTTTTAAGGAGGGTAGACTTGTCACTACCACATTCTAAAAACAGAGGTATTTTCGACTTTTTATATATTATTAATATTGTGGTAGTTATATTAAATGATTTCATGATATGTGTATTTAAATTAAATAATTATGTGAGATGTGTATTTAAATATATTATATATATACAGTGTTCATTAATGTTTGAGCTGGTAGACTTGACCTAGAAGCCCACTAGACGAACACCTGACCGAATTATAGGATTATGTATTTAATTATTTTATTTAGAATTTAATTATTAGGATTGTGATTAATTACCGTAATTTTATTTAATTGTTGCGCCTTACTGTTGCTTCGATATTTGGAGCGCTACCCTAGCTTTTGCCTTTCAACAAATTTCACAACCTTGCCCCTAGACGTGCCCGCCTTCCATTTTGACCTTTTTGTAACTCATAATTATGCTTTCTTGTGCTTTATTTTAGCCGCACAATATTCGTCGCGGACGTTTATTTAATTTCTAAATAAATTCTAACTTTGTATCGTTGTGCGTTCCAATCGAAATTGGAGGCAATCTTGATCCATTTTTCGTACAACCCAAATTAGGGTAATATTCTGTTCTGAGTCATCTTCACTAATAATATTTGTGACCCAACCTAATTTTGGCCCCATGTACTCCTAATTAATTTTAGAACACCACTTGCATTTATTTTTAATTAAATTGGGGATACCAACTTTGACTAATCCCGTTTAATCCCGACTTAATCCAAATACTCCACTAATTTAAGCCCATAAAAAACACACAACACCCCTCACCCTACAAAATACCAAATACCTAATCGCCCACCAATTTTTCATCATTTCCTGTGTCTGTGCAAATATCCAAATTTAAAGGGGCTAATTTGCAAATATTGCATTAGGTGTCAACACCCCATTGGTTCAAACCAAATGGAGAGCCCAAATATTGACTAGCCAATACCAACCCTCATCCTTACATGAAGGAATTCTCCATGTCAAATCCTGACCACTCATTCAAAATGGGTGCATCAACACCACTCATCTCCCACTCACCATCCTATTTAATGTCCCATCACACACTCTTCCCAAGCAAGCCCTAATCCCCAAACCTAGGGAAGCCCCCATCTCCTCACAAGCCCTCATCCGTTGTCACCACCACATTTCCAGATAAGGGCATTTGTATAATTTTACTATTCTGAATAATTATGTATTAAATTAATCTGCTGAGTTTTATAAACTATTTATATATTGTTAGTTGTGTTTGGTTTAGGTCAAACCCTAGAACTCATTAGGACTAACCTAATGAATAATCCTAATTTGAAAACCCAAATTCTAGACAAACTCTAGAATTCCAATTTTAGGGTTGAACCTCAAACCCTAGAATGACTAAACCTGAGTTAATTGAGTTCTGCATGACCAAATATGGGGGTTTAACCTAAACCTATGCATTAGAAATCCTAACCTAGTTTCCAATATAAAAGGAAGCCACCCTCAACCTTTTCTCCTTCATGAAGAAAGAAAACCCTAGCCTCCATTAGAGAAAACCATTTCCCCCACCACAAATTCGGAATCAAACCCTAGGATTCCAACTTCCATCTCCAAAGCAAGGGAAACAAGGAGCTTGGGTCAAGGAACCTTGGGGAAGAAGAACCTTCATAGGAAAACCATCTCCCTATAGGTAAAATCCAAATTTCTATCCATTTATTCTGTTTTTTCTGTTGTTAATGCCCATTAGGAAGCCCCTATTGTTTAGATTTTGATTTAGGGTTTTGATTTGGGTTTTGGTGACCTACGTGGGATTTTCCCCAATCTCGTGAACCCTAACCCTAGAGGTTTGCTAGTGGACCGATTTCATTCTCAATGTATGGTTTAGATCTCGGTTCTTAGGATTTGGATTGGAAAATTATGGGTTTGTATGTAAATCCATTTTCTGTACTGCACATGTTCGATGAAATGTTCATTTAGGGTTCATCCATCTAAGGTATTCGAATTTATGCATGTTTTGGTTTATAGACCTATATACATAATACTTTTGCCTGTGTTTTAGCTATTTGTTGGTTTTCCTGTGCATTAGAGGTGAGTTCTGTGCACAGTCGGGTAATTGTGAACCAGTGTGCACAGTCGGGTCTTTGGGACTGTGTTGGGTTTCAGTTCAGTTAGATACATCTGAGTATCAAACTGTGTCTGTATCTCAGGGTGTGTGTCGGGTTATGATCATATATCTGAGATATGTATTTCTGTGGGTGTGTATCCTAGAACCCCAGTATCTTGAGTATCAGTTTGTGCATAACTGTAGGTGTGTGAGTGAGTAAAATTCCCTGGTTCCTGTGTGTAGAACTGTGTGTATCAGTTTAGCCTAAGAGTGTCAGTGTGCTTACCTATGTGTTGATGTGTGTGTGTATAGGATTAAGAAATCAGTGTATTAGTGAGTGATTCTGAGAGTGTACAAACTGTGTGTGTATGTGCCTGTAAGTATTAGGGTGTGTGTAGGTATTTGCCATTTCAGAAACTGTGTGTATGAGTTCCTGATTTTAGTATATGTGTCTGTGTTTATTTGTGTGTATAGCAGTGAACCTTAAGTGTCTGTGTATTGGAAAATACCTGTGTGTAGGTATTTGAGTGTCAGTGTGTAACCATTGCTGTGCAGGTGTGAGAGCAGTGAGGAACTAGAGTGTGTGTCCCATAAATCCCCAGATCAGTGTAACTAGTGTATTAATTTCTGTGTTGACTGTGTGATTTTCAGTGTGAACTATATAGTGTCTCAGTTAGAATATTGTAGTGCTGTGTGTGTAGGAATTTAATTCCAGTATGTTTGAACTGTGCTGTGCAGTGAGGTATTATATGCAGTGAGGAACCAGTGTCTGAGAGCAGTGTAAATTCTGTGTGAGCAGTGTGTGTGATAGTGTGTTAGATACCTGTGTGCCTGTGCAAATGGGGCTGTGTGTGTGCAGTGAGTTACCTGCATGTGTGTGTATTAAGTCTCTGTGTGTGTGTGTCTGTGAGTGAGCCTGTGTGTGTTTCTATCAGTGTGAGACTTGTGTGAGTGAGTGGGAATTCCTAGGTCCAAATGTATAACTATATAGTGTGTATCCCTGAGTATGCAGTGTATCAGTCAATTGAAGAATGATAACTTACCCAGATTTAGTGTATCAGTATCCAGTACCAGTGTGTATGTGTGAAACTGTGTGTGTATCAGTGAGCAGATAAGGTCCCTATTTTAGGTAGTGTTGTGTAGCTATGTTAGATGTGTGAATTAGTGTCTCAGTAATATATGTATGTGTGTGAGTGATGGATTGCAGTGCAGTAGCAGTTAAGGTAATTGGGGTTGGTAGACAATATTGATGCAAGGTATATGTTAAGGGTTGTATTAAGATACAAACTAGAATTTATATATATATATATATATATATATATATAGGAGTTGTTATATACAAATAACATATAGTATAAAATAGTAGCTAGTATCATACTAGGTACCTTAGTATGATATAGAATTTGATTAGTGGGCCTATTTAACCTATTGTCACGACCCGCACCCGGTTTAGGGGCACGAGTGCGTGGGTACGTCCAGCCTACGCCGCAGCATCGGCGGTAGAACGCTGTCTAGGTATTGATACTATCTAACTAATGTCACGCAAATATCCAATCTCCATTAGGAGGCACGGATGACACAAATAGATGAACATGTACTCAATCACAGACTAACAGCACGATAAGATTTCGAATAAAAACTAAAATTAAACACAACACAAGTCCACAAGTAATATTCTAACTCAACAATATCCAAGAAATCATCAAATTGCCGGAGACAAATCCGGTACCAAAAATCTACTAAAAGAACTAACAAGAAATAATAATTCCGTCTAGACCTTCCAGAATCACAGCTAACTACCAAGTCTGCAGCTACTCACCATAGTCCATAAAGTGTCGGACAGCGGTCATCTAAGGCATAGTCTGGAAAAATATTTCCAGTCAGGAAGGAGCAAAGCACAATCTCAAATAACAGTTCCATTAATTGATAATGTCTATAATACAATAAAACATGTCATGCTAGCTACTGAGAAGACAGTGAAATAAATGCAATGGTAATTTAAGAGAGACAGGCAAATGTAAAGAGACAGGCAATAGGCAATATGGTACAGTCAGTGCATGTATAAAAATGGAAGAACAAGGTGCAGTATCATATACGGGTGATGTAGTATATGATTAAAAATAGAGAACTGTAATCTATTCTAGGTGTTTGAAATAGTAGTTTCGAAATGTGATCGGCTTGGGACATGTACAGTAGCTACAGGGCCTGGCTAATCATGGTGAAGAGCATGATTAACACTTACAATTTACAATAAGAGGTTATGATCACATTTCTTACTAACTACTTCCCCGCCCCCAACTAGTACTGTGGATCCAATCATGACACGTCACGAATACACAACATTGTCTAATATATTATGTACAATGTCTAATGTAAATGTCAATATAAATGTCAATGTAAATGTCAATGTAAATGTCGTGTATAATGTCAATACGATAATCAAGGTAACATCTCATGACTGCAGATCCAAGCTATACTAGTCCGTGTAGCACAGTGTCAAAGATTCAGTTGTAACATTTCAAGATCATTGAACTTATAGCTATTATCAAGAATTGGAAATTATCAGAGAATGTACTTGCCTTGGTCCTTAGCTGGTATTTATGGATGTCCTGTTCCAGAGTATCCCCTGGGTAAAACCAACAGTCCTATCAACACATCACAAACAAACCACATTTGCATCAGGAGCTATGCTAACACACAGCAAAACACTGGGTTCGGGACTTCTCTAGGTACGATAATGGTCATCTAGGATCATCTAAATATACATATCTTAACTAGTTTATATACTTAAAATTATGTTTTTATTAGACATATAGCAAAATAAACAATAAGTGTATACCAAATATATATAAATATATATTTACCAAAATATGGATATACATATATACCAATTAAACATACCTTGAAAATATACTAAGTATATATATATACAAAATATATATATATACCAAACTTTATATATTTTTATACCAAATTACACATATATATATATATATATTAAATGAAGTACACATATACATATACAACAGAATACGTATATATATATATATATATATACTAAATAAACATTTAATTAAATAGATAATATATAGGTCACATATTAAATTATACATTACTAATTTCTTTATATACTATACATATTAATTAAATAGTTTATTAAACATATATACTAATTTTATTAAACATTAATTTAATTTACATAATTACATATACATGCTAATGTATACATATACTGTTAAGCGTTAATTAATTACATGCTATACATATACATATACGTACATACGTATGTATATAAATATATACATACATATTAATTAGATAGTTATTAGACATATATATACACTAATGTTATACAAATACATTTACAAAATATATGTACATGTATACAAATTAACCATTCATATACATTAATTAAAATACCTACACATATACATATTAATTAAATATATGCTCATGTATATACATATGTATATATACATATATATATATATATATATATATATATATATATATATATATATATATATATATATATATATAAAGAGAAGGAAGAGGGAGAAGAAGGCTTACTGTAGGTGGTTGCCGGAAAGATCGCCAGAGTGCTGTGCTGGCCGGACCGTCGAGGAAACGCGGAGGGAGGGGTCTGGAGGAGCAGCCGCCGGCCTGCAGCGGGGAGTCGGCTCCGTGCCGGAGACTGTGCGGGTGAAGCAGCCACCGGGCTGAAGGGAGACTCGGCCGGGGACTCGAACGCGGGCTGCTGCCAGCGGTTCAGAGGCCGCCGGAGATGTAGGGATAGGAGGAGGACCCGAGGGCTGATGGGGAGAGCAGCCGCCGGATGGGGGGAGTTCGTCGGAGCAGTGAGAGGGTTGGCTGCCGGTGAACAGGAACTGCAGTAGCAGCAGCAGGCGGAGGAGTCCCAGCGACCGCCGGGAATCAGGGCTTGGCCGGACCTGAGAATTGATCAACAGGAACAGTGTTCCCCCCTTTCAGTTCAAAAATTTGAAATTAAATTCAAAATAAAAGAACTAGAAGAAAAGGAAGAAGGAAGGAGAGGAAGAAGAAAAAAGAAGAGAAGAAGAAAGAAGAAGGAGAAAAATTACCTACGGATGAGAGGGGCTTGAGGAATTTTGGAGGCTTGTGAGGTGGGGGAAAACCTAGGTTTCTAGGGATTAGGGTTGAGGTAGACATGTTATTAAATAGGATGAGAGAGGGTGTGGTGGAGGGTTGTGATGGGCCAATTTCTAATGAATGGCTAGGATTGAACATGAGGAATTTATTCATGGGGGATGAGGGTTCTTAATTAAAAATTAATAGGCTCCCTCATTGATTAAAATAATTAGGTGTTGGCACCTACAATTGAATAATTGCAACTTAGCCCCCTTAAATTCGGGAAATTGCACCAATATATGAAATAACGAAAATAGGGCGGCCGATTCGGGGTCCGATATTTTGTAGGGTCAGGGGGCACTGTAAGATGGGTATGTGCTGAATTTGCAGGGCACTGGAATTAATTTGGGATTTTAAAATCAGATAAAATGGTATCCTCAAATTAAATAGAAATAAATGCAAGTTGTGTTCAACAATTAATTAGGAGTACTTGGGGTCAAAATCAGATCAAGTCATCAATACCAACATTGAAGAAGACTCAGAACAGAATATTACCCTAATTTGGGCCGCACGAAAAATAGGTCAAGATGGCCTCCAATTTTTGATCGAAACGCACAACGATACAAAAATAGGAATTTAAAAATAACGTCCGCGACGATTTTTGTACGGCTAGAAATAATGCACAAAGAGCATAATTATGAGTTGTAAAAAATAGCAGAATTGAAGGCGGGCATGTCAAGGACAAGATTGTGAAATTTGTTGGAAGACAAAAGTCTGGATAGTGCTCCAAATATCGAAGCAAAGGCAATGCGCAAAATATTAAATAAAAATGCAGTAATTAATTACACCTCCAATAAATTAATTCTAAAATAAACAATTAACCTCAAAATTCCATAAATTCCGACAGGTGCTCATCTACTGGCTACTAGGTCTAGTCTGCTAGCTAAAATAAAATAATTAACACTGCATATAATTATATATTTAATTACACATCGCACAAAATTTATTTAAATCAAATACACTATCATGCAATTAATTAATTATAACTACAATAATATTAAATATTGAAAAATTCGAAAATACCCCTGTTTTCAGAATGTGGTAGTGACAAGTCTACCCACCTTAAAAGAATTTCGTCCTCAAAATTTAAAATTCTCATACTAGTGTTTAATCATACACCTTATTATTTCCCTCAAAATTTAAAATTCATCATCCATGAAATCAGGTTATAATCCACAATGTCCCTTCACGACTTTTCAAAATTCTGAAATTGTTGCATTCCGAAAATCCTCGTAATGAAAACAAAGTCCATTTTTATTAAAATTTCCTTGAAAGTTTTGAGTTAATAATTCAATACCCGGAATTTAATATCCACTCCTCAAAATACTCAACACTATGATATTTAAGGATTCTCCAAATGTTACATCCAAATATAAAGTTCTAAAATTCATAACTTGCAATTAAATAATACATTGATAAATCTCCCAAAATTTCCAAATTAATAACAAACTTAAACATGTCATAATCTTTCCTGGAATTAATACATCATAATTTCCGTCATGTTAAATTCTTGACCCTTTATTTAAATCAATGTTTATCCTCGAAATATATATTTTTTTTTTTAAATCCTCGATGGTTTTATTTATGTATTTATTCCCATCAAAATTAAATTCCTTAAATCATATAATCATGAACTACTCCATATTGTTATTTCAGAATAAATTCTTTCAAAAATTCTATAAATAGCATATCCCTAAAAATCTTCAAAATAAATCAAATCCCATTCTTATCACAATATCCTCCAAAATTTTAAGTTAATAACGAAATACAAGAATTTAACATTCAATCCTCTAATTGAACTCTAATCAATGCATATTTCAAAAATTGAATCTCGTCCCAAATTTGAATTTAACACTAATCCATTTGTGTTCTTTATCCCTCGATTTTTTTTTTTCTCATAATATGCAACGATGTAATACTTATGGAACCTTCAATACAATATTCAAAATATAAGTTCATAACTTGCAGTCCAATAAATGTATCGATGGCCTTCTTAAATTCCTCAAATTCAATGATAAATTCAATCATTTCATAATCAATGATTTAACAAAACTTCAATTATGCCATATTAAATTCCCAACTCTTTATTTAATTTAATATTTTTTTTTTCCTCAAAATTTAGGGCACCTTGTCTCTCTTTGTTAAGTCATAACCTCTTCGTTAATCTTTGTCATGGTTAAACCTCGATAATCATGGTCAAAACTTCCTACAATCATACAGCATGCAATCTAAGGGAAATATGTATGATCATGGTGTCTTTTGTCACGGTATTGCAGTCTCTGTATCAGGGGTACTACTAACTACATTATAACAAGAATTCATGCATACAGCTACGGTACTAAGGTATCAATCAATCAGAAGA
Organism: Iris macrosiphon; assembly: GCA_036927795.1. Lineage (NCBI taxonomy): Eukaryota > Viridiplantae > Streptophyta > Magnoliopsida > Asparagales > Iridaceae > Iris > Iris macrosiphon. The sequence continues at coordinate 61,791,909 of JAYESA010000008.1, read as the reverse complement.
CAAAAGAACATGAGGAAAGAAAAGAAAGAACCTGCTAATATATACTTGCAATATCTTCTAACATAATCATAGGTCAAATGATGCATGGAAAGTTTGATACCTCTATCTCTTTAGGTACCACACTTTACTACCACCCTAGATTGACACCCAAGTCAGTTGGCAGTGAGATCTCAATCATACTCAAGTCATCAGATCCTTGCACATGTATATCATCTACTCATATATTAATATTCATCTCTTATCTACCATAAAGTTAATCCTCGAAATAATCGTCAAGGTTTAACTCCTCGATCAACTTAAAAATAAATTGCATATACCTCTTCAAAATCAGATACTCAAATATCGAAGAAAATTTAATCATTTTTAAATCCTTATAGCCTTGACTATGTTTATTGAATTGAATTCGAATACTCAAAATTTAATAACATAAATCTCATCTCCTCAAAAATTCTTTAAAAATTTAAGTTCATTTCCACTCTACAAATTATAATTTAATCCACAAGTATACATATACTACTCACAGTCTCTAATACTCAAGGTGCACACTAATACACTAATTGTTTACAACCTTAACTGTGTACGAAACTTGTACTGTCCGAATTATTTGCACTATCATTTCCAATAATCCAAATTATCATCTCACATATTTTCTTCAATGATTTTCTATCTATATTACTTAATACACCAATCTATTTGTCATCACACGAAGTACTTACTGTCATTTGCACCTTGCTCAACAATTATTTGATATAGAATCACTAGCACTATTGGTATGGTAACGCTGGCTTCATCCTTAGATTAACTCGTCAAACTTATTACAAATTACGATCACTTGCACTTTCTATAATACCAATACTAATTATAATAACACCTATCATAGAACTATTGCTACAAGGTACTATGCTATGGGTATCCCTAGATTAATGCCTAATGCTCCAATGTCCAACTAGGAACACTTACAATCTCACAAGTCACACTCAGTCAACTAATACAAGACACAACCAAAATTGTAAGTCACTAATTATCATACTAACAAGGAATAAGCTCAAAAGGAATTGGATCAAGGACGGAAGGTATCCTTACTGCTAGTAAGGAAAAGAAGCGATGGAACAAAGTCCTGGAATAACAAAATGGATAAGTCTTGAGATGATATTTTAAGAACCAATTTAAGATACAACCTGATAATCATATACGTCTGCCAGAAATCATGACACACAGAATCCTCGCCACGCCAGTAAGCATAGAGGCGATAACGACAGGTTCCGTAACTAAGGTATGCAACTCTATAATCATGTCATCTAGAATCCTCGCCACGCCAACCGGTATGGCTGCGAGAGACTCTAAGTTTCATAACTACAGTATGTACATCCAAGTTAGGTTCCTACGTTCTCGTCACGACAGCTAATATGGCTGCGATAAATTCTAGGTTCCATAATCAAAGTAGACGTTTTACCTTTCTCACTGTCCTCATCAATATATGTCATCAGATGATACCGTAATTTTAGCCCGTAAAATTCATCTCAATATGAAATCAAAAACTCCACAACGATACCAAGAATTAAAGTTAACAACTGGTCAACAAGAATTATACTCAATATCAATAAGTGGGGACGGACGAAAACAAGGAGGAAGGATTTAAATTGGAATTTATAATGAGATTCTCAAGGGTCATCCCAGGAATCTCTCAATTAATTTGTGATTGAGTATCCTCTCTTATCCTAGTATCCTAGGTCCTATGTCCTATAGCAGGCACGCAATAGTGTAACAAGGATGCCACACTACTACGACATCGCTCTAAATGCGAAGTCTGACCTGCATGGGCCACCAATAAAACGTGTCACGACCCGCACCCGGTTTAGGGGCACGAGTGCGTGGGTACGTCCAGCCTACGCCGCAGCATCGGCGGTAGAACGCTGTCTAGGTATTGATACTATCTAACTAATGTCACGCAAATATCCAATCTCCATTAGGAGGCACGGATGACACAAATAGATGAACATGTACTCAATCACAGACTAACAGCACGATAAGATTTCGAATAAAAACTAAAATTAAACACAACACAAGTCCACAAGTAATATTCTAACTCAACAATATCCAAGAAATCATCAAATTGCCGGAGACAAATCCGGTACCAAAAATCTACTAAAAGAACTAACAAGAAATAATAATTCCGTCTAGACCTTCCAGAATCACAGCTAACTACCAAGTCTGCAGCTACTCACCATAGTCCATAAAGTGTCGGACAGCGGTCATCTAAGGCATAGTCTGGAAAAATATTTCCAGTCAGGAAGGAGCAAAGCACAATCTCAAATAACAGTTCCATTAATTGATAATGTCTATAATACAATAAAACATGTCATGCTAGCTACTGAGAAGACAGTGAAATAAATGCAATGGTAATTTAAGAGAGACAGGCAAATGTAAAGAGACAGGCAATAGGCAATATGGTACAGTCAGTGCATGTATAAAAATGGAAGAACAAGGTGCAGTATCATATACGGGTGATGTAGTATATGATTAAAAATAGAGAACTGTAATCTATTCTAGGTGTTTGAAATAGTAGTTTCGAAATGTGATCGGCTTGGGACATGTACAGTAGCTACAGGGCCTGGCTAATCATGGTGAAGAGCATGATTAACACTTACAATTTACAATAAGAGGTTATGATCACATTTCTTACTAACTACTTCCCCGCCCCCAACTAGTACTGTGGATCCAATCATGACACGTCACGAATACACAACATTGTCTAATATATTATGTACAATGTCTAATGTAAATGTCAATATAAATGTCAATGTAAATGTCAATGTAAATGTCATGTATAATGTCAATACGATAATCAAGGTAACATCTCATGACTGCAGATCCAAGCTATACTAGTCCGTGTAGCACAGTGTCAAAGATTCAGTTGTAACATTTCAAGATCATTGAACTTATAGCTATTATCAAGAATTGGAAATTATCAGAGAATGTACTTGCCTTGGTCCTTAGCTGGTATTTATGGATGTCCTGTTCCAGAGTATCCCCTGGGTAAAACCAACAGTCCTATCAACACATCACAAACAAACCACATTTGCATCAGGAGCTATGCTAACACACAGCAAAACACTGGGTTCGGGACTTCTCTAGGTACGATAATGGTCATCTAGGATCATCTAAATATACATATCTTAACTAGTTTATATACTTAAAATTATGTTTTTATTAGACATATAGCAAAATAAACAATAAGTGTATACCAAATATATATAAATATATATTTACCAAAATATGGATATACATATATACCAATTAAACATACCTTGAAAATATACTAAGTATATATATATACAAAATATATATATATACCAAACTTTATATATTTTTATACCAAATTACACATATATATATATATATATTAAATGAAGTACACATATACATATACAACAGAATACGTATATATATATATATATATATACTAAATAAACATTTAATTAAATAGATAATATATAGGTCACATATTAAATTATACATTACTAATTTCTTTATATACTATACATATTAATTAAATAGTTTATTAAACATATATACTAATTTTATTAAACATTAATTTAATTTACATAATTACATATACATGCTAATGTATACATATACTGTTAAGCGTTAATTAATTACATGCTATACATATACATATACGTACATACGTATGTATATAAATATATACATACATATTAATTAGATAGTTATTAGACATATATATACACTAATGTTATACAAATACATTTACAAAATATATGTACATGTATACAAATTAACCATTCATATACATTAATTAAAATACCTACACATATACATATTAATTAAATATATGCTCATGTATATACATATGTATATATACATATATATATATATATATATATATATATATATATATATATATATATATATATATATATATATATATATATAAAGAGAAGGAAGAGGGAGAAGAAGGCTTACTGTAGGTGGTTGCCGGAAAGATCGCCAGAGTGCTGTGCTGGCCGGACCGTCGAGGAAACGCGGAGGGAGGGGTCTGGAGGAGCAGCCGCCGGCCTGCAGCGGGGAGTCGGCTCCGTGCCGGAGACTGTGCGGGTGAAGCAGCCACCGGGCTGAAGGGAGACTCGGCCGGGGACTCGAACGCGGGCTGCTGCCAGCGGTTCAGAGGCCGCCGGAGATGTAGGGATAGGAGGAGGACCCGAGGGCTGATGGGGAGAGCAGCCGCCGGATGGGGGGAGTTCGTCGGAGCAGTGAGAGGGTTGGCTGCCGGTGAACAGGAACTGCAGCAGCAGCAGCAGGCGGAGGAGTCCCAGCGACCGCCGGGAATCAGGGCTTGGCCGGACCTGAGAATTGATCAACAGGAACAGTGTTCCCCCCTTTCAGTTCAAAAATTTGAAATTAAATTCAAAATAAAAGAACTAGAAGAAAAGGAAGAAGGAAGGAGAGGAAGAAGAAAAAAGAAGAGAAGAAGAAAGAAGAAGGAGAAAAATTACCTACGGATGAGAGGGGCTTGAGGAATTTTGGAGGCTTGTGAGGTGGGGGAAAACCTAGGTTTCTAGGGATTAGGGTTGAGGTAGACATGTTATTAAATAGGATGAGAGAGGGTGTGGTGGAGGGTTGTGATGGGCCAATTTCTAATGAATGGCTAGGATTGAACATGAGGAATTTATTCATGGGGGATGAGGGTTCTTAATTAAAAATTAATAGGCTCCCTCATTGATTAAAATAATTAGGTGTTGGCACCTACAATTGAATAATTGCAACTTAGCCCCCTTAAATTCGGGAAATTGCACCAATATATGAAATAACGAAAATAGGGCGGCCGATTCGGGGTCCGATATTTTGTAGGGTCAGGGGGCACTGTAAGATGGGTATGTGCTGAATTTGCAGGGCACTGGAATTAATTTGGGATTTTAAAATCAGATAAAATGGTATCCTCAAATTAAATAGAAATAAATGCAAGTTGTGTTCAACAATTAATTAGGAGTACTTGGGGTCAAAATCAGATCAAGTCATCAATACCAACATTGAAGAAGACTCAGAACAGAATATTACCCTAATTTGGGCCGCACGAAAAATAGGTCAAGATGGCCTCCAATTTTTGATCGAAACGCACAACGATACAAAAATAGGAATTTAAAAATAACGTCCGCGACGATTTTTGTACGGCTAGAAATAATGCACAAAGAGCATAATTATGAGTTGTAAAAAATAGCAGAATTGAAGGCGGGCATGTCAAGGACAAGATTGTGAAATTTGTTGGAAGACAAAAGTCTGGATAGTGCTCCAAATATCGAAGCAAAGGCAATGCGCAAAATATTAAATAAAAATACAGTAATTAATTACACCTCCAATAAATTAATTCTAAAATAAACAATTAACCTCAAAATTCCATAAATTCCGACAGGTGCTCATCTACTGGCTACTAGGTCTAGTCTGCTAGCTAAAATAAAATAATTAACACTGCATATAATTATATATTTAATTACACATCGCACAAAATTTATTTAAATCAAATACACTATCATGCAATTAATTAATTATAACTACAATAATATTAAATATTGAAAAATTCGAAAATACCCCTGTTTTCAGAATGTGGTAGTGACACCTATCTTTAGCTATTAAACCCTAGAACCTAGTATAGCCTGAGCCATGACCTAGAAACCTCATTTTTTCTTAATTAGTTAATCATGTTCATTCCTTTAATTCATTATTTTTGACATTGAATTTCCATAAATAGGTCATTGTGATCCCACTTTGGACATCGATCCTCACACCTTGCTCAGGACCACAGGCGAGTACATTCTCTGATAGTTTTCATTTTGTTGATTACTTCTATAATCTAGTTGTATTATATACTTGATTCCGACACTATGGATACACGGGTTAGCACCCTAGATCCCCATCATGAGGAGTCGTGATTAGAATCCATCGTGCTAGCTGGGGGTTGGGGAACTATTAGTAGATTATGTGATCATATCCAACCATTTACATGCATCATAGCTCACCCCACTTCTCACGTCGGGTGCGGCTTGACCATTTACATGCATCATAGCTGTTATATATGATTAGCCTGACCACTACATGCATCATAGCTAACCATATGGTTAGCCTGACCTACAAGAATCATAGCTAATCATATATAACCAGCCTGATCTAGTCCCAAGCCGATCATATAATAAACTGATAATTCAAACACTTAGCTAGATGTCTATTCTTTATTTCAGATTCACTTGTTCTAGCATTCACTGTTTATTGTTCATTGCTAGATGCTCTATTGTCTATTTCATTTCTCCAGTACTTTACATTTCCTGTATTTCTTCTCATCTTGTATTTCTTACACTGTTTATAGTTTTTGTCAATTTAATGAAACTGCTGTTAGTGCTTGTGCTTCACTCCAATCCTGACTGGATAACATTTTTCAGAGGACCTGGAGAACTTGTGCCCCACTCATTACGGCCCAGGATTAGAGGGAGATCTCACTCCGGAAATCCCAGAGGAGTTGCCTATTCTAGAGGAGATCTTACCTACCTGTACTTAGATTACTTCTTCTGTATTTATTGTTTTAGATTGAGACTGAGTTGTATTTATTATTTTGTGACTTTGTGAGGTCATCTAGACCCAGGACTTGAGTTGGACTTATTGTGGTTGGTTTATTATAGAACTCTTTTCCATTCTCTTCGTGCCATTATTTCTTATAGCTTGTGATTGAGTATATTTATAGAACTGTGGATTATTATCATTATCTTCCGTGCGGAGTTGAGACGATTGACATGATATATATATTATGTTGTGACCTAGACAGCATTCTACCGCCGATGCTGCGGCGTAGGCTGGACGTACCCACGACTCATGCCCAAATTTCGGGTGCGGATCGTGACACGTTTTTAGTGGTGGCCCATGCAGGTCGAGTCCTAGATTCGCATTAGAGCGATATCGTAGTGGTGCTCGCTTAGAGTATTACTACGAGCCTGTTTTAGGAAATAGGGATTTAGGCCGAGGATATGCTCAATCACAATTAGGAAATTCTGATTCTTATAATACTACTCTTAATGATTTTTTCCTTTAGAAATTTACTGTCCTTCCTTGATGATATCGTGTCTATTGCCTTAATTAAATCCTTCGATCTGTCTTCAGGATGCCGCCGAGGACCAGATCCCGGAGACCCGGAGCAGCAGAGTCAGAGAGGTCTGCCACCTCTCGCCTTGCCGGACAGACATCCGCAGCACCTCCTACATCTCCAGTACATGTGGGAGTGTCTGCAGCATTCGGGGGTCCTCCACCACCTGTTCAGAGGGTCCCCATAGCTACGACGGCGCCTCCTCCACCACCACCACCACCACCACCACCACCACCACCACCACCACCACCAGTTCAGTATCCAGGAGGTATGCCCGTCGATGGAGCACAAATGTTCGCTTTGATTCAGGGCATGGTCGATGCCCAGAGGACGTCGGCAGAAGCCCAGAGGGTGCAGGCTGAGGCACACCAGGCCCAGATAGAGATGATGAGGGTGAACATGGAGAATGCTCATCAGGTGGCTCTCCAGGCTGTGGAGAGAGTCACTCAGCAGCAGCAGCATCCTGGTCAGCACCACAAGAGGCCGGGTACCATTGTGGACTTCAAGAGGATGATGCCTCCGGAGTTCAAGGGGACAGAAGGGATACTCTACGCCGATGATTGGCTAGAGGACATCGAGAGGAACTTGCGCTTGGCGCAGCTTCCGGAGGCCCTTCAGATCGAGGCCGCCGGCAGCCAGATGTTCGACATTGCCTTGACATGGTTTTGCACAGAGCCGAGACTCCTTGACAGGGGACTTACTTGGGAAGCCTTCAAGGAGCTCTTCAAGGAGAAGTTCTTTCCTGATGTTGCCCTGGGAGCTTTGGAGAGTCAGTTCCATGACTTAGCCCAGGGGAGCTCGTCCGTCGATGAGTATGCCGCAGAGTTTTGCCGCCTGAGCCGCTTCGCGCCATCGATGATTAAAGATCCGGGGGACAGGGCCCGGAAGTTCAGAAAGGGGCTGGCAAGGGAGATCAAGTCTCGCACGTCGGGACGTCGTACAGCTACCTACGAGGGCATATTGATGGATGCCTAGATAGCCGAGGACGACTTAGACCTCAGGCCCAAGAGGGGACACGATGTTTCCGGAGGAGCAAGCAGTAGTGCGGGACCAGGCAAGCGTCCACACTATCAGCAGCAGTGAAGGCCCTTTCAGCAGCAGCACCAGCAGCACCAGGCACCAGCCCGAGGGCAGGTCCAGCAGCAGCAACAGAGGCAGACTCAGCCCGCCATCCAGTGTGCGTACTGCGGGAAGACAGGACATACTAGAGAGATCTGCAGGAAGAGATTGGGCTCATGTCTGTCCTGCGGATCGATGACACACCAGCTGAGGGATTGCCCTACCATTCGTCCAGGTCAGGGTGGAGCAGCCACCCAGAGAGGACCAGACAGGGTACCCGCCGTACCAGGAAGCCAACAATAGAGGGCACCACTTCTACCGCAACATCAGAGGTTCGCCCAGCATCAGCAGCAGAGAGGTGCACCCCAGGGACGAGCGTACGCCATGGCAGTCGAGGAGATCGAGCCAGCAAGAGACTTGATCACAGGTTCAGTTCTTCTTGATTGTATTCCCGCATTTACTTTATTCGACTCTGGCGCTTCCCATAGTTTTGTGTCTGTATCTTATGCACTTCGACTTCATTTAGACACAGAACCATTAGCTAGGACTTGCAAGATCATGACTGGTGGAGGTATTATCCTAGTCCGTGATCACTGCAAGGACCGGAGAGTGTCAGTAGGAGGCCGGGAGTTGAGCGTGAGCTTACTTGTCATGCCACTTCCAGGGTACGATATTGTACTCGGAATGGACTGGTTGAGTAGGCATCATGCTACTATAGATTGTTATAGAGGCAGAGTATTATTTAGACCACTAGGAGAGCCAGAGTTTGAGGTCGTCAGAGGAGCAACGGAACAGAGGAAGAGCACATTTTGCGGAGCCAGGGCGAAAGAAGAGGAGTTGCCACATCCTCTGATAGCGGAGTTCCTGGATGTATTTCTAGAGGAGTTGCCAGGCTTGCCGCCAGACAGAGATGTTGAATTCTCTATAGACTTGGTTCCAGAAGCGGAGCCCATTTCACAACATGTCTATAGAGTCAACAACAGCGAGCTGGCAGAACTGAAGAAGCAAGTTGAGGAGCTGCAGGACAAAGGCTTCATCAAATCCAGTTCATCACCATGGGGAGCTCCGGTATTGTTCGTACCGAAAAAGGACGGCACGGTGCGCATGTGCATTGATTATAGAGCTTTTAACAACCTCACTATCAAGAACAAATACCCGCTGCCGAGGATAGATAATCTTTTTGATCAGTTGAGCGGGGCAAGGGTGTTTTTAAAGATAGATTTGAGGACAGGCTATCACCAGGTGAAGGTGAAGAGAGAAGACACGCCGAAGACAGCCTTTTGGACCAGATACGGCCAGTTTGAGTTTATGGTGATGCCATTTGGTTTAACCAATGCACCGGCAGTATTCATGAACCTGATGAACAAGGTGTTCCACCAGTACCTTGACAAGTTCGTGGTGGTGTTCATCGATGATATTTTTGTGTATTCCAAGACCCCGGAGGAGCACGAAGAGCACCTGAGGTTGGTCTTAGAGACTCTCAGGAGAGAGAAGCTGTACGGGAAACTCTCTAAGTGTGAATTCTTCCTTGACAAGGTTGAATTTCTTGGGCATGTGGTATCGGATAACGAAATCTCGGTTAACCCACAGAAGATCGAGGCAGTGAAGTCGTAGGCTACCCCCAGTTCGGTAGCTGAGATTAGGAGTTTTCTCGGACTAGCAGGATACTACTGAAGGTTTGTACAAGACTTCTCCAGGATTGCAGCACCGATGACCAGACTGACTAGGAAGGATGTGGATTTTGTCTGGACGGAGGATTGCCAGGCCGCATTTGATGAGCTGAAGAAGAGGTTGACGACAGCTCCAGTTTTGACGTTGCCAGCAGGGACAGGTGGTTTCACCATCTACAGTGATGCTTCAGGGAAGGGTCTGGGATGTGTTCTTCAGCAGCACGGGAAGGTAATTGCCTATGCTTCCAGGCAGTTACGCCCTCATGAAGAGAACTACCCCACCCACGATTTGGAGTTGGCAGCTGTTATCTTCGCTCTAAAGCTGTGGAAACATTACCTGTACGGGGAGCGTATGGAGATCTTCACAGACCACAAGAGCTTGAAGTACGTGTTCACACAGAAGGAGCTGAACATGAGGCAGAGGAGGTGGTTGGAGTTGATGAAGGACTTTGATATCTCATTGCAGTACCACCCAGGGAAGGCCAACGTAGTCGCCGATGCCTTGAGCAGATATCCGATGGCGATGTACTTGACGACAGATAGACATTTGTTGGCTGATTTGGAGAGCTTGGAGATTGAGGTGTTAGTTCCCGGTACTGAGATTCAGATGTGGGGATTGCAGATACAGTCTGAGCTGATGGACAGGATCAGAGCGACGCAGTATGATGATGAGGCTTTGAGGAGTATCAGAGCACATGTTCGGGCAGGATTGTCGGACGACTTTACTATCGCAGAGGATGGTTCCTTACGACACGGCACGAGAATATGTGTGCCGAGCGGGGAGCTGCGCGAGAAGATTTTGCAGGAGGCACACCGCTCTCAGTACTCGATGCATCCCGGTGCCAACAAGATGTATCGAGACTTGAGGGAGCACGTATGGTGGTATGGAATGAAGTGCGAGGTAGCACGCTTCGTATCCCGGTGTCTAGTGTGCCAGCAGGTAAAGGCAGACCGGCAAAGGCCAGGTGGATTGCTTCAACCTTTACCGATCCCACAGTGGAAATGGGAGCACGTGACCATGGATTTTGTTTCAGGGCTTCCACGTTCTCCAGGAAGGAAGGACGCGATTAGGGTCATCGTGGACAGGTTGACTAAATCAGCCCATTTCTTACCTTTCAAGGTGGGCACGTCGACAGAAAGGCTAGCAGAGATGTACATGTGACAGATCGTTAGGCTTCATGGAGTTCCTGTAAGCATCGTCTCGGATCGAGATAGCCTCACTTCCCACTTCTGGAGGAGTCTGCAGGCTAGCTTGGGCACTCAGCTCAAGTTCAGTACCGCATACCACCCCAGACAGACGGGCAGTCTGAAAGGACTATTCAGACTCTCGAGGATATGCTACGCACTTGTGTTTTAGATCTCGGAGGTTCTTGGGAGGATCATCTGCACCTGGTAGAGTTTGCTTACAATAACAGCTACCAGGCCAGCATCGAGATGTCACCATTTGAGGCTCTTTATGGACGGAGGTGTCGTACACCGTTATCTTGGGACGACGTTGGAGAGAGAGCCTTGCTAGGACCAGAAATGGTCATGGATGCAGCAGAAAAGGTGAAACTCATCAGAGACAGACTGCGAGTGGCGCAGGACAGACAGCGGCATTGGGCCGACAGCCACCGTAGACCCCTTGAGTTTCAGGTATAGGTCGTTATTTTTCTGGCTTGTGTTTGTTTGTTTAGATTGCGTGTTGAGACTGTTTTGTTTTAGGTTGGCGATCTAGTATTCCTACGGATTTCTCCGACGCGTGGCACGATTTGTTTTGGTCGAGGTGGGAAGCTTAGCCCATGCTACATCGGACCCTTTGGTATTCTTGCGAGGGTAGGTGCAGTGGCGTATAGACTAGACTTGCCGATTGCATTAGAGGGAGTGCATGTGTGTTCCATGTGTCGCAGCTGAGACGGTACGTGGCAGACCCTAGTCACGTACTTGACCACTCGGAGATTGAGGTTGGTCCGACGCTCAGCTACTCCGAGCAGCCCGTAGAGATCTTGGACCGCAGAGAGAAGGTGTTGCGAAACCAAACTATTCCTTTGGTTCGTGTTGCATGGAGACATCACTCTCCAGGGGAGTTGACCTGGGAGAGAGAGGACGAAATGCGCGAGCAATACCCATATCTCTTCTAGACTTGAGGTATATTTCCTTTTCTGATTTCATTCTTGTTCTAGTTCAGTCAAATTTCGAGGACGAATTTTTTTAAGGAGGGTAGACTTGTCACCACCACATTTCCAGATAAGGGCATTTGTGTAATTTTACTATTCTGAATAATTATGTATTAAATTAATCTGCTGAGTTTTATAAACTATTTATATGTTGTTAGTTGTGTTTGGTTTAGGTCAAACCCTAGAACTCATTAGGACTAACCTAATGAATAACCCTAATTTGAAAACCCAAATTCTAGACAAACTCTAGAATTCCAATTTTAGGGTTGAACCTCAAACCCTAGAATGACTAAACCTGATTTAATTGAGTTCTGCATGACCTAACATGGGGGTTTAACCTAAACCTATGCATTAGAAACCCTAACCTAGTTTCCAATATAAAAGGAAGCCACCCTCAACCTTTTCTCCTTCATGAAGAAAGAAAACCCTAGCCTCCATTAGAGAAAACCATTTCCCCCACCACAAATTCGGAATCAAACCCTAGGATTCCAACTTTCATCTCCAAAGCAAGGGAAACAAGGAGCTTGGGTCAAGGAACCTTGGGGAAGAAGAACCTTCATAGGGAAACCATCTCCCTATAGGTAAAATCCAAATTTCTATCCATTTATTATGTTTTTTCTGTTGTTAATGCCCATTAGGAAGCCCCTATTGTTTAGATTTTGATTTAGGGTTTTGATTTGGGTTTTGGTGACCTACGTGGGATTTCCCCCAATCTCGTGAACCCTAACCCTAGAGGTTTGCTAGTGGACCGATTTTATTCTCAATGTATGGTTTAGATCTCGGTTCTTAGGGTTTGGATTGGGAAATTATGGGTTTGTATGTAAATCCGTTTTCTGCACTGCACATGTTCGATGAAATGTTCATTTAGGGTTCATCCATCTAAGGTATTCGAATTTATGCATGTTTTGGTTTATAGACCTATATACATAATACTTTTGCCTGTGTTTTAGCTATTTGTTGGTTTTCCTGTACATTAGAGGTGAGTTCTGTGCACAGTCGGGTAATTGTGAACCAGTGTGCACAGTCGGGTCTTTGGGACTGTGTTGGGTTTCAGTTCAGTTAGATACATCTGAGTATCAGACTGTGTCTGTGTCTCAAGGTGTGTGTCGGGTTATGATCACATATCTGAGATATGTATTTCTGTGGGTGTGTATCCTAGAACCCCAGCATCTTGAGTATCAGTTTGTGCATAACTGTAGGTGTGTGAGTGAGTAAAATTCCCTGGTTCCTGTGTGTAGAACTGTGTGTATCAGTTTAGCATAAGAGTGTCAGTGTGCTTACCTATGTGTTGATGTGTGTGTGTATAGGATTAAGAAATCAGTGTATTAGTGAGTGATTCTGAGAGTGTACAAACTGTGTGTGTATGTGCCTATAAGTATTAGGGTGTGTGTAGGTATTTGCCATTTCAGAAACTGTGTGTATGAGTTCCTGATTTCAGTATATGTGTCTGTGTTTATTTGTGTGTATAGCAGTGAACCTTAAGTGTCTGTGTATTGGAAAATACCTGTGTGTAGGTATTTGAGTGTCAGTGTGTAACCGTTGCTGTGCAGGTGTGAGAGTAGTGAGGAACTAGAGTGTGTGTCCCATAAATCCCCAGATCAGTGTAACTAGTGTATTAATTTCTGTGTTGACTGTGTGATTTTTAGTGTAAAGTATATAGTGTCTCAGTTAGAACATTGTAGTGCTGTGTGTGTAGGAATTTAATTCCAGTGTGTTTGAACTGTGCTGTGCAGTGAGGTATTATATGCAGTGAGGAACCAGTGTCTGAGTACAGTGTAAATTCTGTGTGAGCAGTGTGTGTGATAGTGTGTTAGATACCTGTGTGCCTGTGCAAATGTGGCTGTGTGTGTGCAGTGAGTTACCTGCATATGTGTGTATTAAGTCTCTGTGTGTGTGTGTCTGTGAGTGAGCCTATGTGTGTTTCTATCAGTGTGAGACTTGTGTGAGTGAGTGGGAATTCCCAGGTCTAAATGTATAATTGTATAGTGTGTATCCCTGAGTATGCAGTGTATCAGTCAATTGAAGAATGATAACTTACCCAGATTTAGTGTATCAGTATCCAGTACCAGTGTGTATGTGTGAAACTGTGTGTGTATCAGTGAGCAGATAAGGTCCCTGTTTTAGGTAGTATTGTGTAGCTATGTTAGATGTGTGAATTAGTGTCTCAGTAATATATGTATGTGTGTGAGTGATGGATTGCAGTGCAGTAGCAGTTAAGGTAATTGGGGTTGGTAGCCAATATTGATGCAAGGTATATGTTAAGGGTTGTATTAAGATACAAACTAGAATTTATATATATATATATATATATATATATATATATATATATATATATATATATATATAGGAGTTGTTATATACAAATAACATATAGTATAAAATAGTAGCTATATCATACTAGGTACCTTAGTATGATATAGAATTTGACTAGTGGGCCTATTTAACCTATCTTTAGCTATTAAACCCTAGTACACTTATACCTTCGGATTAACCTAGTATAGCCTGAGCCATGACCTAGAAACCTCATTTTTCTTTAATTAGTTAATCATGCTCATTCCTTTAATTCATTATTTTTGATATTGAATTTCCATAAATAGGTCATTGTGATCCCACTTTGGACATCGATCCTCACACCTTGCTCAGGACCACAGGCGAGTACATTCTCTGACAGTTTTTATTTTGTTGATTACTTCTATAATCTAGTTGTATTACATACTTGATTCCGACACTATGGATACACGGGTTAGCACCCTAGATCCCCATCATGAGGAGTCATGATTGGAATCCATCGTGCTAGCTGGGGGATGGGGAACTATTAGTAGATTATGTGATAATATTCAACCATCTACATGCATCATAGCTCACCCCACTTCTCACGTCGGGTGCGGCCTGACCATTTACATGCATCATAGCTATTATATATGATTAGTCTGACCACTACATGCATCATAGCTAACTATATGGTTAGCCTGACCTACAAGAATCATAGCTAATCATATATAACCAGCCTGATCTAGTCCCAAGCCGATCACATAATAAACTGATAATTCAAACACTTAGCTAGATGTCTATTCTTTATTTCAGATTCACTTGTTTTAGCATTCACTGTTTATTATTCATTGCTAGATGCTCTATTGTCTATTTTATTTCTCCAGTACTTTACATTTCCTGTATTTCTTCTCATCTTGTATTTCTTACACTGTTTATAATTTTTGCCAATTTAATGAAACTGCTGTTAGTGCTTGTGCTTCGCTCCAATCCTGACTGGATAATATTTTTTAGAGGACCTGGAGAACTTGTGCCCCACTCATTACGGCCCAGGATTAGAGGGAAATCTCACTCCGGAAATCCCAGAGGAGTTGCCTATTCTAGAGGAGATCTTACTTGCCTGTACTTAGATTACTTCTTCTGTATTTATTGTTTTAGACTGAGACTGAGTTGTATTTATTATTTTGTGACTTTGTGAGGTCATCTAGACCCAGGACTTGAGTTGGACTTATTGTGGTTGGTTTATTATAGAACTCTTTTCCATTCTCTTCGTGCCATTATTTCTTATAGCTTGTGATTGAGTATATTTATAGAACTGTGGATTATTATCATTGTCCTCCGTGCGGAGTTGAGACGATTGACAGGATATATATATTATGTTGTGACCTAGACAGCGTTCTACCGCCGATGCTGCGGCGTAGGCTGGACGTACCCACGACTCATGCCCAAATTTTGGGTGCGGGTCGTGACAACCGTAGGAAAAATTCTTCCCAAAAATTTCCTTCTTCTTTTTCTTCTCCTCCTTTTGAATTTGAAGAGGGGGGGGAAGGGAAATACTAACCGAGCACAACCCTCCTTCAGCCCGGCCCGACCATCCGGCCAGCTCTTCCAGACTCCAACCCGAAGCCCCGGCTCCTCCTGTCTCGACCTCCTCCAGCTCCTTCCCCGGCGGCCCGCAGCGCAGCCGACTCCCTGCATTCTCCGGCCTCCACCACATCGAGCCACCACCATCACCCTTCTCCACATCCAACCCGGCCAAGCCCCGACCCCGACTCCTCCCTGCATCCCCGCAGCTCCGGCACTGCCCCACCCCGCGAGCTCGCTGCCTTTATCACCCCCGGCTGTACCCAAGCGGCTCCGGCGGCCGAACGCCACCGAGTCACCACTAGTGCTATCCCTCCGATCTTCCACGAACTATCACCGTCACCACCACCGTATCGAGCTAGCATCATCACCATCATCATTAACTCATCACCACCACCACCACTGGCATCCTCCACCTGAACCCGATACCGACCTCTGAACCACCCCGGCCTCGCGTCGACTCTACCACCTCCACAGTAGTTCACCCAGCCGAGCTCCACCTGCATCCCCTCTCCGGCCATTAACTCCGGCGTCGAGCTCCCCTCGACTCCACAGTCCGGCCTGCCCTGATCTCCTCCACCCGGTCGAGCCGAGCCACCCAACTCCGACGAGCCAGGCCCTCAGTCGAGCAACCCCGACCTCCTCCTGCTGCTGACGAACCACCATCGGAACCACCACCCTCCACCGTGAGCCTCCCTCTCCCTCTTCCCTCCTTTATTTGTATTATATACCTATGTATTAGTATATAACTTAGTGTATATGTATTCATATACATATACGTATGTATTGATATCTTTTCATATAGAATATGTGTAATAAAATACGTATTTTGGTATATGTATAAATATATATATATATGTATGTATTTTGGTATGTATATATGTAATATATATTTGTATTGGTATATATAAATGTACTTGTATATGTATATGGTATATGTATTAAATATAGTATAGGTATATTTTTATTGGTATATATATATAAATATAACATATGTATATTTTCACTAGTATATAATATATATATATATATATATATATATATATATATATATATATATATATATATATATATATATATATTCAGTATAAATATATTCTTAAAAAATGGTTGTTATGTATAAATGTGTTATGTATATTTTTAACATATGTATATATATATAATATATATATTTCTATTTAGTGTATATACACTTATACATATTTTGTACGTAATTATTGGTATATACATACATATATATGTATTGTATTTAATGATATATGTCTATTGATGAATATTGCAGGCGACCCGAGTGTAATTACGGATGCCCCGTATCTACATGGACCTGTAACCCTGTTAATTAATAGAAGGCTGCCATATGTGCACTCACGTATTGGCGAGACCCGTATCACCGACTGTCTGAATTCACAGAAATTATAGACGCGACACCCGTGCAACTTGACGCACTTGACCCTAGTTGACTAAGTGCCATACCTGGCATAGCCCTGAGTTCAATGTATTATGATTGTGTTAGTGTAGCATCTGATATAAATATTACATTTATGATATGTCTATAGGACTGTTGGATCATCCAGGCGATACCCTGGAACAGGACATTGGTATTACCAGCTAAGGACCCAAGGCAAGTACATTCTCTGATAATTTCTAATTATTTGATAATTTCTATAATTCCAGTATCTAGAAATGTTATATCTGATTATTGACACTGTGCTACACGGACTAGTATATAGATTGGATCTGCAGTCATGAGATGTTACATTGATTATCGTATTGACATTGTACACGACATTGATATTTAGACCTTGTACATGATAGATTGGATATTGCTCGTGTATCGTGACGTGTCATGGTTGGATCCACTATACTAGTTGGGGGCGGGGAAGTAGTTAGTGAGAAATATGATCATATCCCTATTGTATAAGTATAGAACAATGTTAGTGTTAATCATACGCCTCACGTATGATTAGCCAGGCCATATAGCTATCGTACAAGTTCTAAGCCGATCATATTTCGAAACTACTATTTCAAACACTTAGAATAGTTACAGTTCTCTATTTTAGATCATATACTACATCACCCGTATATGATATTGTACCTCGTTCTCTTCATTTCATATATGCACTGACTGTATCATATTGCCTATATTGCCTGTCTCTTTATTTTGCCATTGCATTTATTCACTGTCTTCTCTCAGTATCTAGCATCATCTGTTTATTGCTTTATAGTCCTTATCAATTAAATAGAACTGTTATTTGAGATGTACTTTGCCACTTCCTGACTGGAAACATTTTTCCAGACTATGCCTTAGAGGACTGGTATCCAATACTTTATGGACCACAGGGTGAGTAGCTGCAGACTTGGACTTGGTAGTTCAGTTGTTATTCCAGGAAGTTTAGCCGAAATCACTAGTTATCTAGTTAGTTCTTTTAGCAGATTATTGGTACCGGATTTCTCTCCAGCATACTTGTTGAGACATGGATATTTGTTGAGTTAGATTATTTATATTTATACTTGTGTTATTTTTATTTTGTTTGTTCGATATCTTTTCGTGATGTAGTTATATGATTGACTATGTTGTTCATATTATATTGTGTCATCCGTGCCTCCTTATGGAGATTGGATGCTCGTGTGAGATTGCTTAGATAGTATCACGACCTTGACAGCGTTCTACCGCCGATGCTGCGGCGTAGGCTGGACGTACCTGCGTACTCGTGCCCCAATTCCGGGTGCGGGTCGTGACAAATTTAGCCGGGTTCACTAGTTAGCATAGTTAGTTCTCTTTAGCATTTTGGTACCAGATTTGTTTTTGGCATATATTTGTGTTTGGTTATTATTTCTATTTGTTGTTGTTATATTTTTAACTGTGTAGTTATGTTAGACTTCTGTGATATCTTTTCGTTCCATAGAAATGTGATTGAGTATTGTGTTGAATTAAGTTGATTACTCTCTTCTTGGAGTTGAGATATTATTGAAGGATTATGCATTTTGTGAGATGATTAGTTAGTATAGTTGACCAAGACAACGTTCTACCGCCGATGCTGCGGCGTAGGCTGGGTGTTGTTTCCGACTTGCATCTCTACACCGGGTGTGGGTCATGACACCAACCCCCGTCTAGTATACTGATCCAAATCATGACAATGTACGGTCTATAATATCATTCACTATTATCACGGTCTATATAATCACTAAGATATTACGATAATCATTGAGTAATCTCGAAGCACAACACGACGATCACTGAGTAACCACGACAATAATATCTCATGACCAAGATCCACGTATACCAATCTGTGAAATCATCGTGTCAAGAATCAAATATATCAATACTAAATACATAAAATATAGAGGCTATCAAATAAGAAAACTATCAGAGAATGTACTCGCTTGTGGTCTTGAGCAAATAAAATATCTCGATATTCGAGCTGGTGTCACATGCACCTAAATATAAATGTCATGTCAAGTTGGTGTAATAAAGTGATAAATGAGCTAAATGCACTAAAACATGCCTTTCTAGGCTATTTCTAGCGAAACTAGGTCCAACTAGGTAAAACTAGTCCATATAAGTCAAGCAAGGCCACTAACTAGCTAACACTAGCTTATTTTAGCTATATAAGGTTATTACCTAAGTTTCTAAGTTAATACTAGTTAGTACTAGTAAATACCTTAGCTATATACGTACTTATATTAACTATGAACTTGGTATCAAAATACTTTAGATAACATTCAATAACTAATATTAATATACTAATGATAATTGATACACTAACTAACATTTACCAGCTGAACTAATCCTAACTAACCATACACTAACCTACTAACTGAACCTTATACTATTTGCAACTTACTGATACTAACATGCTAACACATGAACTCCTCCCATAACTAACTGACAACTAAACACACAAACATCACTCGAACACACATACTAATGCTCCTAGACACCAATACCAATACCCATGAAATATACACCACCCTATTAAAGACAAATAAATCAAACACTTAGTGTTCACTCCTTAAGATACTCCACTAAATGAAGAGCCAAAACTCCCAATTCTCCATAATCACCAATAATACGCACCGAATACATATTAATATAACTAGACTAATTAGTCATAATATAAATTGAAGAGAGATCTCACTCATATGCATAAATCACCCAAAATGAACCCTGTATCATAAAATACCATGATACACTCTACTCGTGTCCAATTATGGATACGTACTGTCCCACAACCCCGATCTAAGTCTAATTAGATCTAATTGGTCTCATGACACACACCTGATGTGTCAATCTCATAATTCTCCCTAATTGGATACAAATTACTATATAACTTCCACAATACAAGTCATATGAACCTAATTCTTGATCCTATGGGTAGCCCTAAGCCAAGGGATGATTCCTAATGGTTAAATGCATGAATTATTGTCTAAATTAAGGGTTGTATTTAGAATTTACCTATTGGGAGATGGATTCTTAATAAAATACTCAATGGACATAATTAGGACACAATCTCCTTGCCAATTCCTCTTTCTTCAAGTGATCCTTGTAATCCAAGCTCTAATACTTCTTTGATGATGAAATTGACAGGGAATGTGTGTGAATTGGGTTGAATTTGTGGAGAGATGAGTCAATTTGGGAAAGAACACAATTTGGGATCTAATTGAAATGAACTAATGAAGATGAGAGAGAACGAGGAAGCCTTTTTATGGCTGACCCCCTTCTCGTTCTTCCCAAGCAACATCAAATGTCCAAGGTGCCCCTCTCTAGCTAATTATGAAGAATAATTAAGAAGGGATATATTGGAAAGGCTATAAACTAATGTAAATTAAACTAATCTCCTTAATTAACTAAGAAAAATGGTCTAATGGGCTTGGTCTAATATTGTGCTCAATGTGTCATGACAATCCAATGGGTCTACTAATGACAAGTCCGAATAAACATAGGCTAGTCCACTAACTATAAATAATTATATAGCACCACAATATAATTAATTAGTCGTATATAATATAATATTTAATCACCAGTATTAAATATACTAAATGATCAAAATACCCTCATCTAAAAATATGATAGTGAACAAGTCTACCCCCCTAGAAAAATTTTGTCCTCAAAATTTAAGGAAGAACTAGCACTACAACAAGCAATCACAGCAAACAAGAAAGAATGATACCTCATGGCTCAAAGAGATAAGGGTATCGCTCGCGCATCTTGGCTTCCCTCTCCCAGGTAGACTCTTCCAGAGAGTGATGTCTCCACACGACGCACACCAAGGGAATCATCTGGTTCTGTAGTACCTTCTTTTTTTGATCCAGAATCTCCACTGGCTGCTCTGGGTAGCTGAGAGTCGGACCCACCTTGATCTCCGAGTGATCCAATACGTGACTAGGATCTACCACGTACCGTCTCAACTGTGACACATGAAACATATCATACACTCCCTCTAATGCAGCGACAAGTCTAGTCTGTAGGCTACTGCAAGAACACTGAAGGGTCTGATGTACCATGGACTAAGCTTTCCGCCTTCACCAAAGCAAATAGTTACTCGTGTAGGAGAAATTCACAAGAATACCAAATCGCTAACCTAGAACAAAATACAGCCTTAACACTCAATCTAAAACAAAGAAATCAAAAGCAATACAAACAAAATATATACCTCAAACTCCAAAGGTCTCCTATAGCTATCGGCCCAATGCCGTTGTATGTCCTGCGTGTAACACCATATTCCGTTCAAGCGGACTGCCAATTCAAACGGCAAAAGTGCAATATCCCAACCCGCTTTGCTCAGGCGAGAATACTCGTTTGAGGCAAAGGATATCCAGACTTGTCCCTACAGTAATCCGGCTTAGGCTTTCAGACGCTCACTTGGCGTATCGCTCAACCGAGATGAATCATCGCTAAGGTGGGTGGCTATGGTGAACTTGTCTTTGCTTAGCCAGCACACATAAAATGTGGAATGATACATGCTAGTCGTTAGGTGAATCTCCCCCTGCATGCTAATAAGAATACAACGCACCTAGCTAAGGGAATAATCCTGACTTGTATTTCTTGTGCTAGAACATGGAAATGAAATATTGCTTATATTCAAACCCTCGCATGCTAAGTCCCTTATGGTTTCATCTCTCAACTTACCTTCGGGTCTGAGCAAACGTGTCTGCTTATGTTCCTTAGAAACGCATGCTTGCCTGCTTACGAATGTCTAACGTTATTGTATTGTGCATGCATTTTTGTTAGCCAGGAGACTATCAAATAGTCCTTCTGTGCAATTGAACCTGCAAGTATCCGGGACCGTTAGGTCGCCAAGGCAATCCCCGAACCAGGGGCATGCATCAGGGCAAGTGAATATTGAACTCAAATCACATCAAGTTTACCTTTGAACGAGAATCCTGTACAAGCTCGTTCATAGCAGAAATTCAAGATTATACTCGTGTTATTGATTGTATTGTAAAAGATGTGAATTTGGAAAGACCCTGACCTGCATGTCGAGGACAACTCAAAAATGAGGTATAGTTCCACGGACGGTCACCGGGGCACTGGGACCGATCCAATCCAGATGGAACTCACGTTATTGTACAGTCTATTGTGCTGGACGAGATGACATGTAGCGCTCCTTATTCTTTCGCTGCATACCATTCTCTCCAGTGGCTGAACTCTATTGTATAGTCCATTGTGCTGTACGAGATGGTTTATAGTACCTATTGTACTTTCAGTGTATACCATTCTCGCCAGTGGCTAGTTTTCTTTATGGCTATGCTAGTGACCCATTGTTCATATAGATAAGTCATCCTCGCTTAACGGCTATCCACGTGCGAGTCATTGCATCGCATCAACTGAACACCTGAATGATCATGATATAACAACTCTCGTGTTTGCACATGCTAGTGCCTTGGTTTTCATTATGAATGCCCCTGAATATTTATACTTGTCCGTGCTTGAATTAATAATGTTGCCTTGGACAGGGAAGGATAAATGGTAAGTTGGTAAGTCTTGCCGTGTTTCCTCTCATGTCGCACGACGCACTGCCACATGAGTAAGGCTATTCAATATTTGCATAAAACTGATCCTAAGGCAACTAGAAAGACAACTTAATAGTTGGTGCACGGAACCTATATTACGTGTTTGGATTTATCGAGCAGGCGAGTAGCTTCCCCACCAGTGCATTCAATGTACTGATAATCCACCAGATTGTATGCAGGGTACGGAAGAACCTCGTTTGGTGCAGATGCCTCCTTCGTGCATGCTAAGGCCAGGAGATCGCTCTGAAGCCTTGGGGCGCTACGTTCGAAATTGAAGCACATATACAAGATATAATATTGTGAACATCGCCTGTACAATCATTCCACAATTGTAGCCACTTGGCATGCTTTTACTGTTTTAGAGAGAGAGGCTTGAGTGACTTGTAATCTCGGCTATACGCCACCTATAACACTTGTTTATATCAATAAAGAGTTGCTTTACTTCAACTTGTGTTATTCAATGCTTCCGCTATATTGTCAACTCAGTGAACCTGTTACCAAATCGCCTATGCATTTATGATTCTATTCCACTCGGACAATCTGTATGACTCTGTGGCTTAGAACTCTTACCGCCAGTCAATGAACCACGGCCTTGCACGTGCGAGGTTCACGCTCATGCGGCATCATGCCTGGATGGGTCAAAGCGATCGTTCTGCGGGAGCGCTGGCGCGGTGATTCTTGCCTAGCGGGAACTACCGATTTGCCTGCGGGAGATCGGGGTGTGACACTGCGCCACCTGAAGTCTATCCCTGATGAGCTTCACCTTCTCTGCTACATCCATAATCATCTCCAGTCCTAACAAGACTCTCTCACCAACATCATCCTAAGATAGAGGAGTATGACATATTCGTCTATATAAAGCCTCGAATGGTGACATATCTATACTGACCTGGTAGCTGTTATTGTAAGCAAACTCTACCAGGTAAAGATGACCCTCCTAATAGCCTCTGAAATCAAAAACACAAGTGCGAAGCATATCCTCGAGAGTCTGAATAGTCCTCTCTGACTGTCCGTCTGTTTGTGGGTGATATGTGGTACTAAACTTGATATGGGTGCCCAAGCTAGCCTGCAAACTCTTTTAGAAGTGGGATGTGAAGTGACTATCCCAATCCGAGACTATGTTTACAGGAACTCCATACAATCTGTCGCACATACATCTTCACTGGCTTCTTCGTAAACGTACCCACTTTGAATGACAAGAAGTGGGCTGATTTGGTCAACCTGTCTACGATGACCCAAATCGCGTCTTTACCTCATGGAGAATGCGAAAGCCCTAAAAAAAATCCATATAACATGCTCCCATTTCCACTCTAGAATGGGTAAAGGCTGAAGTAAACAACCTGGCCTCTGCCTCTCCGCCTTTACGTGCTGGCACACTAAACATCTGGATATGAAGTGCGCTACCTCCCGCTTCATGCCATACCACTATACATGCTATCTCAGATCTCTATACATCTTATTGTCACCTGGATATATAGGGTACTGCGATTGATGTGCCTCATGAAGAACCTCCTAGCGCAACATCCCACTTGGTATACACAACCTTGTACCGTGCCGTAGTGATCCATCCTCAGCAATATTGAAGTCCTCGGATAATCCCATTCGAACCTGTGCTCTGATACTCCTCAAAGACTCATCGTCTTACTACATATGTCACAACCCACAACCGGTGTAAGGGTACAAGTCGGAAACAACGCCCAGCCTACGCCGCAGAATCGACTGTAGAACGCTATTTGGATAATCTATCTAACAGTATAATAAGCCACCATCAATGTCAATATACTCAATCACAGATCTAAGATAGAAATGAGCACAAATATGATAAAGAATATAATAGTCACATACAACTCATGAGTCAACATATAACAATAATGAGTCTGAAGAAATACTAAGCAAATGTTGGAGATAAATCCAGTACAAAAGAATACTAAGAAGCTATAAGTCCCGGGTCATCTATCTCAGTCGGGATGAGTCCCTCCTGAGCCAGGGTCTCTGACTCTAAGCCCACAATATCCTGAGGCTCGTAATGTGTAGGGTACCACTCATCAGTGTCATCCGGGAAAAATATATCCAGTCAGGAAAGGAGAAGAGTACATCTCTAACAACAGTTCTAATCAATGATATAAACTATGTAATAGTAAATAGATATGAATATACAAGATGCAACAATAGATGCAAGAGAGATATACAATAAAGGAAGTACTGTAAATAAATACGAGAATAAAATAATATGACAATGAACAAGAATACTAATAATTAAGTGTGTGAGTACTAGCTTTAACATGTGATCGACTTGGGAACTTGATACAAAATTTATGGCCTGGCTAATCATACGTGCGGTATATGATTAACACTATTCAAGAACAAGACATGATACAAGATGGGTATGATCACATATCTATACTACATACTCCCCAACCCCAACAGGTATAGTGGATCAAACCATGGTATGCTAAGGAATGGGATTCTCCAAGAAGATAATGACTCTCCCCGAGAATCAGTGTCTGTACATGTACAAGATAATTAATGAAACAAGGCTTGCACAAGCTACACCATATACCATGGAATAACATCTCATGATGAGATTCGGATATACCAATCCGTGTAACCATCGTATCAAGGAAACATGGATATCTACACTAGATACAATGGACATAGAGGATATCATAAATGAGAAACTATAAGAGAATATACTCGCTTGAAGTCCGGTGAATAGTCTCACAGATGTCTAATACGGTGCCTCGAAGACCTAAATAGGGAATATAATATCAATATAAGGTTTCAGAAAGAAAATAAGTTAAACTAGTCAACTTCTAAGTCAAACCGGTCAAACTACCTATTTCTAGGTTGCATGAGTCTAACTCAATAATGTTGGGTTCATAAACTAAGAATCTAGGTCACACTAGCTAACTAGGATACTAGAAAGTCAATATGATACTATATCATAAGATACGCATCTAAAAATATATAAAAATATCATATTATGTATATACAATCAATATTAATATACTAGTCCTAATTACAAATGCTAAGTGGATACCTTGGTTTTGAACCAATGCGGTATCACACCACTAAACACCCATCTCAATACCCAAACCCAATATCTTGAGTATCGGCTAATACCTTGACACTTACCTTAGTGTCTCAAGGTAATGCCACTCTATTATATATTAGCTACCCCATATAATGACTAACATATATATATATATATATATATATATATATATATATAAATATATATATATATCAATCGAATACAACTACTAATTAATCCCTAACTACTAATATAACAAAAACATATATACATAACTATATGTATCTCAATCTAATATAACCATAAACTATTATGCGCCAACTAACACAACTACTATACCATGCTAACTACTAATGAACTAACTAGTAAACTACACTACTAAAATAAGTAACTAACTTAGACTGTCCACTAAACTATAAAGGAACTAACTAAATTATTAACTAACCTCTCATAACTACTAGCTAACCTTCTTATAAACTACTAGCTAGCCCCTCCCCCTGCTGTCCTAGCTGTTGCCCATACTCTTCGTTTTACTGCTGCGGCTGTTGAGCTTCGGTTGCTGCTGCTGCTGCTGAGCTTCGTTTGTTGCTGCTGCTACTGAGTATTTTGCTATTGCTGCTGCTAGTGTTCTGCTACTGCTGCTGCTAGTTCTCGGTTCACTGTAGGTGCTAGATCCCCCCCCCCCCACACAACACACCAATGCACACCTATATATGTATCTATCCGTATACTATCTAAGTACTTATATAAATATATATATATAACTATCTCACTAGTAGCTATAATATACACTCACCATACATCTAGATACATAAACATATCCATATATGGATACATAGCCAAGTAACATACCACACATACCTATATATATATAACTACCTCTATGTATATAAACATCTAACCATCCATACCTATATATGAAACTATGTATACACCTCTCTCTCTCACACACACACACACACACACACACACACACACACACACACACACACATATATATATATATATATATATATATATATATATATATAAAATCATCAACAACATACATAGCTATGTATATAGTATATATCAATACTCATATATGAACAACACAAGGATACATATAACTTTATATATATATATATATATATATATATATATATATATATATATATATATATATATATATATAATTAATATACTTATTAGCTATGAACAATGCATATTAAATATAAAATGCAATACAACAAACACGTGGAGTGCATCGCACCCGTATCACACTAGATCTATGATATGCTTGCGACACGAGTCCACTACACAATCAAACGTACCCCGAAGGACACGAGCAAGTCTAATATATTATTTATGAATAGTACGAAGAGTCAAACACCTATCTACGTATCCATATCAAAATGTGACATGCACAAAGTCCCGTGTCGGAGGAAAAATCCCTAAATCAACACGTATCATCAAATTGTTGGGATACGACCTACACATACACAATTATGGACACAACACTATCCACAAAAATATAAACACATGCCAAATTGATCTATAGGACCAATTGATAAATACGACAAGTGTCAATCTCGGAATTCTCCCAAAATTGACACAAAAAGTACCATAACTTTCTCAATAGGCCTCCTATGAACTCAAATCCAAATCCTATGGGTAACCTATGCATATGGGTTAATTTCTCATGGTTAAATCTCAGATTTAGAACCTAAATTAAGGAAAAAAAACTGAATTATACCCATTGGGAGATAGATTCCTAATACAACCTCAAAATATGATAAAATTGGCCTCCAACTTGTAAATCCTTGCTCCTTTTTATAGATCCTTGCTTCCTCCTTCTAGATCCTTGCTCCACTAGCCTCCAATGGTGATTTGGGAAGGAATTAGAATAAAATTTGGTAGAGAAATGATGTAGGAATGGGGGAATTTGGTTGAGGGAAATTCTAGATCTAGATTTAAAATGAAAAGAGGAGAGAGAAACTTTCCCTCCCTCTTAAAGTAGGCCGACCACTTGACCCCCTCCCCAAGTCACTATATAATGTCCATTATACCCCTTGGGGCCTCTCATGAAGAAATAATTAAGGAGGAAAGGTTCTAGTATAATGGTTTAATTAAATTAATTATCCTCTTAATCAATGGGCTTCTAATTAGGCTCAATTCTAACAATTAATACATGTTGGTCCATGAGTCTAAGATAAACTAGTTAGGTCCACTAAAACAAGTCCAAAATAATAAACTAACATCTAAAAATAATTAAATAGTACAATAAATAATTATACAATATGCACAATATTTAATTAAATATGAAATTACCAAAATACTCTCTTCTAGAAAATATAGTATTGATAAGTCTACCCTCCTTAAAATAATTTTGTCCTCAAAATTCAAAGATGAAAACTACCCCCAGAAAATAACAGAACAGAACAAAAGAACATAAAAGAACTAGAAAAGAACATATCTCAAGACACAAACAAATATGGATAACGCTATCGCATTTTATCCTCTCTCTCCCAGGTAGACTCTTCCTGAGAGTGATGCCTCCATACGACGCATACCAAGAGAATAGTCTGGTTCCTCAGCACCTTCTCTCTCTGATCCAAAATCTCAACTAACTGCTCTGGATAGCTAAGAGTAGGGCCCACCTCTATCTCCGAGTGATCCAACACATGACTAGGATCCGCCACGTATCGTCTCAACTGCGATACGTAAAACACGTTGTGTACTCCCGCCAATGTAGGTGGCAAGTCTAGTCTACAAGCAACTGTACTGACCCTCTCTAAAATAGTGAAAGGTTCGATGAATCGCGAACTAAGCTTCCCGCCTCCACTGAAATGAATCGTGCCTCGTGTCGGAGAAATCCTCAGAAATACCAAGCCACCCACCTAGAACAAAACACAACCTTAAGAACTTAATCTATAACAAACAACCAATAACAAGCACAAAACAAAAATCTAAAACTATACCTCAAACTCCAAGGGTCTCCGATGGCTATCAGCCCAATGCCGCTGTCTGTCCTGCGCCGCTCGAAGTCTGTCTTTGATTATCTGAACCTTCTCTGCTGCATCTACAACTATCTCTGGCCCAAGCAAAACTCTCTCTCCAACATCGTCCCATGACAAGGGAGTACGATATCTTCGACCGTTCAGAGCTTCAAATGGTGACATCTCTATACTAGCCTGGTAGTTATTGTTGTAAGCAAACTCCACCAAATGGAGATGGTCCTTCCAAGAACTCTCAAAATCTAGTACACAAGTATGCAGCATATCCTCGAGAGTTTGAATAGTCCTCTCTGACTGCCCATCTGTCTGGGGATGATATGCAGTACTGAACATGAGCTGAGTACCCAAACTCGCCTGCAAACTCCTCCAGAAATAAGAAATAAAATGACTATCTTAATTCGAGACTATGCTGACGGGAACTCCATGTATCCTGACGATCTGCCTCACATACATTTCTGCCAGCTTCTCCGTAGACAAACCCACCTTGAAAGGCAAAAAGTGGGCCGACTTGGTCAACCTATCAATGATGACCCAAATCGCGGCTTTCCCTCCTGGAGATCGTGGAAGTCCGGACACAAAATCTATAGTAATATGCTTCCACTTCCACTCTGGAATTGGTAATGGCTGAAGTAAACCTCCTGGCCTCTGCCTCTCGGCTTTCACCTGCTGGCATACTAAGCATCTGGATACAAACTGTGTCACTTCCCTTTTCATGTCATACAACCACACACTCTCTTGCATATCCCGATATATCTTGTTGGCACCTGGTTTATGAAATACTGAGAGCGATGCGCTTTCTGCAATACCCTCTCATGCAGCTCCCCACTAGGCACACACAATATAACTCTATGCCCCAAAGATCCATCCTCAGCAATGGTAAAATCATCCTCTAATCCTGCTCTCACCTGAGCTCTGATGCTCCTCAGAGATACATCCTCATACTGTGCTGCCTTGATCCTGTCCATCAACTCTGAATGTATCTACAATCCCCACATCTGCATAGCCAAACCAGAAAATATTACCTCAATGCCCAAGCTTTCCAAGTCTTCCAACAAATATTGATCCTGTGTCAAGAACATAGCTACTGGATACCTGCTCAAGGCATCGACAACTACATTAGCTTTCCCAGGATGATACTGCAAAGATATGTCAAAATCTTTCATCAGTTCCAGCCACCGATGCTGCCTCATGTTTAACTCGTTCTGTGTGAAAACGTACTTCAAGCTCTTGTGGTCTGTGAAGGTCTTCATACGCTCTCCATACAAATAGTATTTCTACAACTTTAGGACAAAGATGACTGCTGCCAACTCCAAATCATGGGTATGATAGTTCTTCTCATGAGGACGCAATTGCCTGGATGCATAGGCACTCACTTTCCCATTTTGCTGAAGAACACAACCCAAACCTTTCCTTGATGCATTACTATAAATAGTAAAACCTCCATACCCTGATGGCAACTTCAAAATAGGAGCAGACATCAACCTCTTCTTCAATTCCTCAAAAGCAACCTGACAGTCCTCTGCCCAAACAAACTCTATATCCTTCCTGGTGAGTCTGGTCATCGGCTCGGCAATCCTTAAAAAATCTTGCACAAACATCCTATAGTAGCCTGCTAATCCCAAGAAACTCCTGATCTCTGCTATCGAACTCGGGGTCTTCCAAGACTCCACTGCTGGGATCTTCTTCAGATCCACTGAAATACCATCACCAGTCACAACATGCCCTAAAAACTCTACCTTGTCCAGGAAGAACTCATACTTGGACAGCTTCCCATATAACTTCTCCTTCCTCAGCACCTCCAACACAATCCGTAAATGCTCCTCGTGCTCCTCCGATGTCTTAGAGTATATGAGTATGTCGTCGATGAACACCACCATGAACTTGTTAAGGTACTGATGGAACACCTTGTTCATCAAGTTCATAATTATCGTCGAGGCATTAGTCAACCCAAACGACATCACCATAAACTTGTACTGACCATACCGAGTTCTAAAAACAGTCTTCGGTATGTCCTTCGGCTTCACTTTCACTTGGTGGTAGCCTGATCTCAAGTCTATCTTAGAAAATACCTTAGCACCACTCAAATGATCGAATAAGTCATCAATCCGTGGCAAAGGGTACTTATTCTTGATATTGAGATTATTTAATGCCCTATAATCACTGCACATGTGCACTAATCCATCCTTCTTCGGTACAAATAATATCGGGGCTCCCCACGGTGAAGAACTCGATCTGATAAACCTCTTATCCTGTAATTCGTCTACCTGCTTCTTCAGCTCGACCAGCTCGCTGTTGTTTACTCTATAGACATATTGTGAAATTGGTTCTGCACCTGGCACCAAGTCTATGGAGAATTCAACATCTTGATCTGGCAAAAATCCTGATAATTCCTCAGGAAATATATCCAAGAACTCTGCTATCAACGGATGCGGTAACTCTTTGTCTTCCACTGTAGCTCCACAAATAATGCCTTCTCCCTGCTCTGCAGCTCCTCTAGCAAACTCGAACTCTGGCTCTCCTGGCGGACCAAACATAACTCTATCTCCTCTACAATCTATACTAGCACGGTGCCTACTCAACCAATCCATCCCGAGTACAATGTCGTAGCTCAAAAGTGGCATTATAAGTAGACATACACTCAACTCCTGGCCTCCCAGAGTAATTCTTCGATCCTTGCAAATATCATTAACCAGGATAATGCCTCCCCCGGTCATGATCTTGCAAGTCCTAAGCAAAGACTCAGCTACCAAACCATGCTTTAGAGCAAAAAAAATAGATACAAAACTATGGAAAGCACCACAATCAAACAAAGCTAAAGCTGGAATTGAATCAAGAAGAACAGAACCTGCAATGACATCTCCGATGGGCTCTTCCTCCTCGACAGTCATAGCAAACGCTCGTCCCTGACGTGCACCTCCTTGATGCTGGACATAACGCTGCTACTGGGTCGGAAGCAGTCCCCTCGGCTGTACTACAGGTGGTCTCGCCTGTGCCCTTGGAGTTGGAGCTGCTCCCTGAACTGTACGACAAGGACACTCTCTCCTCTTATGCCCTTCGGTACCATAATACAAACAAACTCCCAAGCTCCTCCTATAAACTTCCCAGATATGATCGAGCTTCTTACAGTAGTAGCAAGGAGCTTACTGTAACTGTCTCTACTGCTGTGGTGCCGGGTGAAATGGTGCCCTAGCTGGAGTCTGGTGCTGCTGTGGCTGCTGAAAAGGCCTGGACTGGAAATGAGGACGTTTGGCAGATACTGCACTGCTGTTGGCCCTCAAAAAAGAATTACGATCTCTCTTGGGCTTCAAACCCAACTCCCGCTCAACCTTGCGTGCCTCCGCAAGTATCTTCGAGTATGTCTCACAAAAAAAACGGAATGAGGATCTTCACTTCCCAGTTTAGACCCTCATAAAAATGAATAGCCCGAACCTCCGACTCTCTAACCAAATACTCTACAAATCAGCTCAGCCTGCCAAACTCTGCAGCATACTCCTCCACAGACATGCTTCCCTGAATGAGGCTCTCAAACTTCCTTCCCAAGTCTAGTCGGTCTGCCCGAGCGAAGAACTTCTTCTTAAGAGGTCCTTGAATACCTCCCAAGACTTTCCTGCTTCAACTAGGATCGGCTCATTCCTGAACTAAGTGCGGACGACATCGAACAGTTAAAGTCCTACCGCCTCAACCTTCAGATCCTTAGAAAGACGGGACACCCTCATAAGATGCTCAATGTCCTCGAGCCAATCATCAACATAGACGATGCCCTCTGTCCCTTTGAAGACCCTAGGCTCCAGCTTCTTAAAGTCCTGAATGTTGCCTGGTCAAAACTGAGTAACCTGGGGAGCAACCTACTGCTGGACCGGAACTCCTCTCTTTACTATGACACGAGCATATAGATGAGAACTCTCGATGTCCTGCCGTAAGACAATGGTCTGCCTCTGATGTGCCTCAGACTGATCCCTTTGTTCCTCTAGCATCTCACAAAATTGTGTAAACATCTGCGTTGCATTTCCTGGCACAGAAGGTAGAGGTGGAAGTCCCTCAGATATAGCTGGCATAGTCCTTTGAGTAGGAGGTGGACCTCTGAAAGAAGCTGATACTCTAATCATCGGATAAGTGACTGGTGCAGGCCCTCGGGACATCGCAGACCTCTCAGAAGCTGCTCTCCCCTGCTGCGATCTAATCTTAGGCGGCATCCTGAGACAAAGCAAAAGAAAGAATTAATATGGCACATGATATAAGACACTCAAGGAAGGACAATTTAAAGGTCAAATATCAATATCAAGGAAGAATAGTTGAATTAATCAAAAGAATTTTTTCCTAGATGTGATTGAGTATTCTCAGCCTATAGCCTATATCCTATATCCTGAAACAGGCTCGTAATAGCACTAAATTCAGATCACCACTACGAATTGCACTAATTGTGACCTCGAAGACCTATATGGGCCATCACTAAAAACGTGTCACAACTCGCACTCGATATAAGGGTACAAGTTAGAAACAACGCCCAGCTACGCCGCAGAATCGATGGTAGAACGCTATTTGGGTAATCTATTTAACAGTATAATAATCCACCATCAATGTCAATATACTCAATCACAGATCTAAGATAGAAATGAGCACGAATATGATAAAGAATAGAATAGTCATATACAACTCATGAGTCAAAATATAATAGCAATGCGTATGAAGAAATACTAAGCAAATGCTGGAGACAAATCCAGTACAAAAGAATACTAAGAAACTATAAGTCCCGGGTCATCTATCTCAGTCGGGATGAGTCCCTCCTGAGCCAGGGTCTCTGACTCTAAGCTCACAACATCCTAAGGCCCATAATGTGTAGGCTACCACTCCTTAGTATCATCTGGGAAAAATATATCCAGTTAAGAAAGGAGCAGAGTATATCTCTAACAGCAATTCTAATCAATGATATAAACTATGTAACAGTAAATAGATGTGAATATACAAGATGCAACAATAGATACAAGAGAGATATACAATAAAAGAAATACTATAAATAAATACGAGAATGAAATAATATGACAATGAACAAGAATACTAATGACTAAGTGTGTGAGTACTAGCTTTAACATGTGATCGATTTGGGAACTTGATACAAGATTTATGGCATAGCTAATCATACGTGCAGTGTATAATTAATACTATTCAAGAACAAGACATGATACAAGATGGGTATGATCACATATCTATACTATATACTCCCCAACCCCGACTGGTATAGTGGATCCAACCATGGTACGCTATGGCACAGGATTCTCCAGGAAGATAACGACTCTTTCCGAGAATCAGTGTCTGTACATATACAAGATAATCAATGAAACAAGGCTTACACAAGATACACCATATACCAAGAAATAATATCTTATGACGAGATCTGGATATACCAATCAGTGTAACCATCATGTCAAAGAAATATAGATATCTACACTAGATACAATGAACATAGAGAATATCATAAATGAGAAACTATAAGAGAATGTACTCGCCTGAAGTCCAGTAAATAGTCTCACAGATGTCTGATACGGTGCCTCGAAGACCTAGATAGGGAATATAATATCAATAAAAGGTTTCAGAAAGAAAATAAGTTAAACTAGTCAACTTCTAGGTCAAACCGGTCAAACCACCTATTTCTAGGTTGCATGAGTCTAACTCAATGATGTTGGGTTCATAAACTAAGAATCTAGGTCACACTAGCTAACTAGGATACTAGAAAGTCAATATAATACCGTATCGTAAGATACGTATCTAAAAAGATATGGAAATATCATATTATGTATATACAATCAATATTAATATACTAGTCCTAATTACAAATGCTAAGTGAATACCTTGGTTTTGAATCAATGCGGTATCACACCACTAAACACCCATCTCAATACCCAAATCTAATATCTTGAGTATCGGCCAATACCTTGATACTTACCTTGGTATCTCAAGGTAATGTCACTCTATTATATATATATATATCAATCGAATACAACTACTAACTAATCCCTAACTACTAATATAACTAAAACATATATACATAACTATATGTATCTCAATCTAATATAACCATAAACTATTATGCACCAACTAACACAACTACTATACCATGCTAACTACTAATGAACTAACTAGTAAACTACACTACTAAAATAAGTAACTAACTTAGATTATCCACTAAACTATAAAGGAACTAACTAAATTATTAACTAACCTCTCATAACTACTAGCTAACCTTCTTATAAACTACTAGCTAGCCCCTCCCCATGCTGTCCTAGCAGCTGTCCATACTCTTCATTTTACTGCTACTGCTGCTGAGCTTCGGTTGCTGTTGCTGCTGTTGCTGAGCTTCGGTTGCTGCTGCTGCTGCTGCTGTTAAGTGTTTTGCTACTGTTGCTGCTAGTGTTCTGCTACTGCTGCTGCTAGTTCTCGGTTCACTGCAGGTGCTAGACCCCCCTCACACATAACACACCAATGCACACCTATATATGTATCTATTCGTATACTATCTAAGTACTTATATAAATATATATAACCATCTCACTAGTAGCTATAATATACACTCACCATACATCTAGATACATAAACATATTCATATATGGATACATAGCCAAGTAATATACGCACATACCTATATATATAACTACCTCTATGTATATAAACATCTAACCATCCATACCTATATATGAAACTATGTATACACCTCACACACACACACACACACACACACACACACGTATATATATATATATATATATATATATATATATATATATATATATATATATATATATATATAATCATCATACCATATGAACAACACAAGGATACATATAACTTTATATATATATATATATAAATATATATATATATATATATATATAAATATATATATATATATATATATATAAATATATATAAATATATATATATATATATATATATATATATATATATATATATATATATATATATATATATATATACACTATGATAATTAATATACTTATTAGCTATGAACAATGCATATTAAATATAAAATATAATACAATAAAAACGTGGAGTGCATCGCACCCGTATCATACTAGATCTATGATACGCTTGCGACACGAGTCTACCACACAATCAAACGTATTCCGAAGGATACGAGCAAGTCTAATATATCATTTATGAATAATACGAAGAGTCAAACACCTATCTACGTGTTCGTGTTAAAATATGACATGCACAAAGTCCCGTGTCGGAGGGAAAACTCCCAAATCAACACGTATCAACAAATTATTGGGATACGACCTACACGTACCCAATTATGGACACGACACTAGCCAAAAACACATAAACACATGCCAAATAATCTATAGGACCAATTGACAAACATAACAAGTGTCAATTTTGGAATTCTCCCAAAATTGACACAAAAAGCACCATAACTTTCTCAATAGGCCTCCTATGAACTCAAATTCAAATCCTTTGGGTAGCCTATGCATATGGATTAATTTCTCATGGTTAAATATCAGATTTAGAACCTAATTAAGAGAAAAAACTAAATTTTACCTATTGGGAGATGGATTCCCAATGTAACCTTCAAATATGATAAAATTGGCCTCCAACTTGTAGATCCTTGCTCCTCTTTGTAGATCCTTGCTTTCTCCTTCTAGATCCTTGCTTTACTAGCCTCCAATGGTGATTTGAGAAGGAATTGGAATAAAATTTAGTAGGAAAATAATGTAGGAATGGGGGGATTTGGTTTAGAGAAATTCTAGATCTAGATTTAAAATAAAAAGAGGAGAGAGAAACTTTCCCTCCCTCTTAAAGTAGACCGGCCACTTGACCCCCTCCCCAAGTCACTATGTAATGTCCATTATACCCCTTAGGGCCTCTCATGAATAAATAATTAAGGAGTGAAGGTTCTAGTCTAATAGTTTAATTAAATTAATCCTCCTCCTAATCAATGGACTTCTAATTGGGCTCAATTCTAACAATTAATACATGTTGGTCCATGAGTCTAAGCTAAACTTGTTAGGACCACTAATACAAGTCCAAAATAATAAACTAACATCTAATAATAATTAAATAATATAATAAATAATTATACAAGATGTACAATATTTAATTAAATATGAAATTACCAAAATATTCTTTCCTAGAAAATATGGTAGTGACAACATAGCTTGAATCTTGTCCATCAGCTCTGACTGTATCTGCAGTCCCCATATCTGTATCTCTTCACCTAGTACCAGCACCTCAATACCCAAGCTCTCAAGATCGGCCAATAAATATCTGTTTGTAGTCAAGCACATAGCCATTGGATACCTGCTCATGGCATCAACGACTACGTTGGCCTTCCCTGGATGGTACTGCAATAATATGTCAAAGTCCTTCATTAATTTTAACCACCGTCGCTGTCTCATTTTTAGTTCTTTCTGGGTAAATACGTACTTCAAGCTCTTGTGATCTGTGAAGATCTTCACACGCTCTCCGTACATATAGTGTTTTCACAGCTTTAGAGCAAAAATGACTGCTACCAACTCCAAATTATGGGTAGGGTAATTCTTCTTATGAGGACATAATTGCTTGAAAGCATAGGCAATCACCTTCCTATTCTGCTATAAGATATAACCTAAACCCTTCCTTGAAGCATCACAATAGATAATGAATCCACCTACTCCTGATGGCAACGTCAACATTAGAGATATCGTCAACCTCTTCTTCAGCTTCTCGAAAGTGACCTGACTCTCCTCTGTCCAGACAAACTCCAAATTTTTCCTGGTCAGCCTAGTCATCGGCTCTGTAATCCTGGAGAAGTCCTGAACAAACCTCCTATAACAACCTGTTAGTCACAGAAAACTTCTGATCTCTGCCACTGAACTCGAAGTAGCCCATGACTCCACTGCTGAAATCTTCTTCGGGTCCACTAAGATCCTATCTCCTGTAATCACATGACCAAGGAATTCAACCTTGTTAAGGAAGAACTCATACTTTAAAAGCTTGACATAAATCTTCTCCTTCCTGAGAGTCTCCAGAACTATCCTAAGATGCTCCTCATGCTCCTCCAGGGTCTTCGAATATATCAGAAAATCATTAATAAATACCACTGTAAACTTATCAAGATACTGGTGGAACACCTTGTTCATCAGATTCATGAATACCACCGGGGCATTGGTCAATCCAAATGGCATCACCATAAACTTAAACCGGCCATACGGAGTCTGAAAATATGTCTTCGAAATATCTTCCTTCTTCACTTTCACCTGGTGATAACCTGACCTTAAGTCTATCTTTGAAAATACCTTCACTCCGCTCAACTGATCAAAGAGACCATCAATCCTCGGCAGTGGATATTTGTTCTTGATAGTGAGGTTCTTCAGAGCCCTGTAGTCGATACACATGCGTACTGACCCATCCTTCTTTGGTACAAATAATACCGGAGCACCCCATAGTGATAAACTGGATCGAATGAAGCCTTTGTCTTGCATCTCATCTACCTACTTCTTCAACTTTACCAGTTCACTGTTGTTAACTCTATAGACGTGCTGAGATATCAGCTCTACTCCTAGCACCAAATCTATAGAGAACTCAACATTTCGGTCAAGCGATAAACCCGACAACTCCTCCGAAAAAACATCCATGAACTCTGCTATCAACGGATGTGACAACTCCTTCTCTTCCACTATGTCTCCACAAATGGCATCCTCGCTCTGCTCTGCTGCTCCTCTGGCAATCTCAAACTTTGGCTCTCATGGCGGTCAAAATAAAACTCTGCCTCCATGATAATCTATACCAGCATGGTGCCTACTCAACCATTCCATCTTGAGTACAATGTCGTAGCTCGGAAGTGGCATTACGAGTAAGCACGCGCTCAACTCCCGTCCTTCCAGTATAAATCTCTGATCATTGCAAACATCCCTGACCAGGATAATGCCTCCCTCAGTTGTGATCTTACAAGTCCTAGTCAGAGGTTCAGACTCTAATCGATGCTTAAGAGCAAATAATACAGATATAAAAAAATGGGAGGCACTAGAATCAAACCAAGTATAAGCTGGATTAGAATCAAGAAGAACTAAACCTGATATCAAATCTTCGACTGGCTCCTTGTCCTCAACTGCCATGCCAAAAGTTTGCCCTCGTGGTGCACCTCTCTGCTGCTGATGATGCTGGAGAAAATATTGCTGCTGAGTCTATAAAGAAGGTCCCCTCTACTGTCCCGTAGGTGGCCTCGCTGGTGCTCACTGTGTTGATGTCGCTCCCTGGCCTGCTCGAACTGGAGCCACTAAACACTCCCTCAACTGGTGGCCTGGCTCTCCACAGTAGAGGCACACTCCAAGCCTCTTCCTGCAAACCTCCCGCGTATGCCCAATCTTTCCATACTGAGTACACTGTGGGGCCTGCTGTGTTGGTCTCCGGGCCTGGTATGTCGGCTACGCGGGTGCTCAAAATGGTGCATGAAACTGCTTTCTCTGCTGTTGGAGGATCCTCTACTGTTAAAAGTATGGTCGTTTGGCTGGACCCATATTACTACTAGCTCCTCCTGATGTATTTCGCATCCTCTTAAATTTGTTCTCCAAGTTATCCTCTGCTCTCTATGCGTCCATCATGATATCCTCAAATGTATCCTCTAGTAAGAGATTTGATCTTCCCGATTAAACCCTTTCGAAATTTTTGGGTCTTCCTTAGAGGATTCTGTCCCTCTATAAATCTGCCTAGTCTGTAGAACTCCGCTGCGTACTCGTCCATCGTCATGTTCTCCTGGACGAGATCTAGGAACTGGCTCTCTAGAGCACTTAGAGCCACATCTAGGGAGAAGTTCTCCTTGAAAAGCTCTTTGAAAGATTCCTAAGTCAGTCCTGGCACTACAATCCTCGGGTCTGTGCCAAACCATATCAGCACAATATCGACCATCTAGCTGCCCACTGCCTTCACCTGCAAGCCCTCCAGAATCTGTGCTAAACTTAGGGCTCTCTCGACATCCTCGATCCAATCGTTCGCATATAATATCCCCTCGATGCCCTTGAACTCCTTGGCCCCCATTATTTTGAAGTCAATGATGGTACCCGGCCTCGACTGGTACGGTACGGGATAAAGCGGTACGGTCTATGGCTGAATAAGTGCTACCCTCTCCATAGTAGCTAGTGCTAGTTGGTGAGCACTCTCGATGCCCTGACGTAGAGCATCCGTCTGTCTTTGCTGCGCCGCCATCATCTCTTGGAACATAGCGAATATTTGTATTCCGTCTGCTGGCATGGGTGGTAGTGGTGGAAGTTCCTCCGTGACTGATGAAATAGTCCTCGGAACTAGTGGTGGAGCACCCCAAAAGCTGCTGCTGAAATGCCTACCTGGACTGGTGAAGCAATCCTCTGGGCGGAAGAAGACGGAACAGTCGCTGCTAGCCGCCATCCTGTGGCCCATAGTAAGTAGGACACCAGTCCTCTAATGAATCATCTAAAAAATATATTCAGTCAGGATTGGAGTAAAGTACAACCCAAATAGCAGTTCTAATAATTGACAGAAACTATGAAACAACAATAGGAATAAAAATAAATGATGAAGTAACTGAACTAGCATGTATCACGAGAAAGATCATCATGACAAATAATGGCAAGAACTGAGAACAATATGGTAAGGAACAATAATGTAATGAACTGGAATAGAGGAAACAATATATATAAATGTGCCTTAAAATATTAGTAAAATAATGTGCTCGGCTTGGGCCTAATACGGGCTATATATAAAAGGTGAGCTAGCGTGATCACACGTGAGTGACATGATCTGCTAACTATTATGGGCTATACTAAATCACGGGCTATAAGGTATGATTACATATCCATTAATATTTTCCCTAACCCCCGACTAGTACACGGATCCAAATCACAAAATATTCTAACACATATATCATACTGCAAGGTCTATAATATCATGCACTATGATCATGGTCTATATAATCACTAAGATATCATGGTAATAACTGAGTAATCATGAAGCACGACACGACGATCACTGAGTAACCACGATAATAACATCTCATGACCGAGATCGACGTATACTAATCCATGAAATGATCGTGTCAAAAATCAAATATATCAATACTAGATACATGAAACATAGAGGCTATCAAATAAGAAAACTATCAGAGAATGTACTCACCTGTGGTCCTGAGCAAATGATATATCTCGGTATCCGAGCTAGTGTCACACACACCAAAATATGAATATCATGTCAAATTAGTGCAATAAAGTGATAAATGAACTAAATGCACTAAAACATGCCTTTCTAGGCCATTTCTAGCTAAACTAGGTCCAACTAGGTCAAACTAGTCCATATAAGTCAAGCAAGGCCACTAACTAGCTAGCACTAGCTTATTTTAGCTATACAAGGTTATTACCTAAGTTTCTAAGTTAATACTAGTTAGTACTAGTAAATACCTTAGCTATATACTTACTTATATTAACTATGAACTTGGTATCAAAATACCTTAGTTAACATTCAATAACTAATATTAATATACTAATGATACTTGATACACTAACTAACTGATATTTACCAGCTGAACTAATCCTAACTAACCATACACTAACTGAACCTTATACTAATTGTAACTTACCGATACTAACATGCTAACACATAAGCTCCTTCCATAACTAACTGACAACTGAACACACAAACATCACTCGAACACACATACTAATGCTCCTAGACACCAATACCAGTACCTATGAACACATACACCATATTAGTAAAGATAATAAATCAAACACTTAGTGTTCACTCCTTAAGATACTCCTCCAAATGAAGAGCCAAAACCCCTAATTCTCCATAATCACTAATAATACACACCAAATACATATTAATATAACTAGACTAATTAGTCATAATAGAAATTGAAGAGAGATCTCACTCATATGCACAAATCACCCAAAATGAACCCCGTATCACACCGTATCATAAAATACCATGATATTCTCTACTCGTGTCCAATTATGGATATGTACTGTCCCATAAATCTGATCTAAGTCTAATTAGATCTAATTGGTCTCATGATATACACCTGATGTGTCAATCTCATAATTTTCTCTAATTGGACATAAATTACTATGTAACTTCCATAATACAAGTCATATGAACCTAATTCTTGATCCTATGGGTAGTCCTAATCCAATGGATGATTTCTAATAGTTAAATGCATGAATTAGAGTCTAAATTAAGGGTTGTATTCATAATTTACCTATTGGAAGATAGATTCCCAATAAAATACTCAGTGGACATAATTAGGACACAATCTCATTATCAATTCCTCTTCCTTCAAGTGCTCCTTACAATCCAAGCTCTAATGCTTCTTTGATGATGAAATTGAGAGAGAATATGTGTGAATTGGGTTGAATTTGTGGAGGATTGAGTCAATTTGGGGAAGAACACAATTGGGGATCTAATTGAAATAAACTAATAAAGAGGAGAGAGAATGAGGAATCCTTTATATGGACGGCCCCCTTTTCTTCCTTTCCAAGCAACATCAAATGTCCAAGGTGCCCCTCTCTAGCTAATTATGAAGAATAATTAAGAAGGGCTTTATTGGAAATTCTCTAAACTAATGCAAATTAAACTAATATCCTTAATTATCTAAGAAAAGTGGTCTAATGGGCTTGGTCTAATATTGGGCTTAATGTGTCATGATAATCTAATGGGTCCACTAATGACAAGTCCAAATAAACATAGGCTAGCCTACTAACTATAAATAATTAAATAGCACCATAATATAATTAATTAGTAGTATATAATATAATATTTAATCCCTAATAATAAATATACTAAATAACCAAAATATCCTCATCTAGAAATATGGTACTGACATGCAAACACCTAGATCTACTAAATTTGAGGCTTCTAACTCCTATATCTATCATTAGAGAGTCAATTTCACTTATGAGAGGGTTCCTATAAGTCTAATGGTGATTCCTAACCATGAAATTATTGAAAATGAGAGAATTACCTAATTTTGGTGTGCCTCCTTTGAAGAACTCCGAATTTGGACACGAAAAAGTCAAATTAGACACGATCCTTCTTGATTAGACTCATCTTCAATCTTCCTCTAGTGCTCCAAGCCTCTAGTTCTCCACCAATTGAAGAAGAATGAGTGGTTTTGGTGGGGTATTGGGTTGGAAATTCAAATTCTAGATCAAAAAATTGGTGGAAAATGAAATAAATTGATGGAGAAGAAACTTGGGGAAGAAGTATGGGTTTTTGGAAGGAAAATCGAATTTGAAAACTCTCCACGAAGGGCCGGCCACATGAAGGGGCTTGGATGTTGGGTTTAATTACAAGTGTGGTACTCCACTATCTAATTTGAATTCAAATTTATGTGAGAAAGGAATCTTATGGTTATGAATAGAATCTAATTGGCTATGGAATGTATCTAATCTAATTAATTAGGATATTCTATCCATGACAACTAGTGTTAATTAATTCTAACTAGCTAACACTAATTAAATTTGAGCAACACTAATTAATTCTATACTTAACCACTAATATGATTTAATATAATAAAAATTAGTAACATGTAAAATTACTAAAATATCTTTAAGGTGAAAAGTATTGGTTACATGGATAACATTGACTTCACATAGCAAGTCGTAGGATTGTTTGGCCGATTATAAATTGAACTTGATTATGCTCTATATCTTCTGCTAGTAGTTTAGGTGTCATGCTCCGGTTCTGCAGAACTGATCGTCCTTGCATTTGGTTTCACAGTACCGTTCGTCCTCGCTAGGGCATAATGCCGTACAAGTCTGAAGTTGCTATTGTACAAGGAAAGAACGTGGACATGTGTCAAAATATTTTAGCAACATATCAGCAGAATATTGAACACATACATTGTATAGAAAGATTTTTTTTTTATTCATTCATTGCAACAGGGTACAATTTTTTTTAGCACTTAAATGAAAATGTCTGAACAACTTACATAACTTTGCATAAAATAAAAGACTAATAGGCTGACATGAAATAATATTCTTATCCCATACATTATGCCCCTTTATTACATTCTTTGAAAACTTGAAACAACAACTGGAAATCTTGAATACTTTGAAAATAGGAAGAAGCTTTGGAAAGAACTATAACAAAAGCTTTATCTCTCTTGAGCGCCCGCGGTACCTCGGTCACCTAGGTTGCCCACGGAGACGTGGGTCTGTACTTAACTATACTGGTGAGAAGAACTAGCACACTCACCTAAACCAACACTTCTAAATTAAAGACAAGCAGTTTAAATAGGCAACTTTTTAAATCGGCAACAGTTAAGATAGACAACAATTAAGTAGTGAAATAAATCATCTTTGCAACATATTAAATTCTTACCCTGGCCAATGGCCGTCCTGTATAAATTACAGGATTGTTCTTACCGCCCCTATATAAGACATCATTAGCATGAATTCATTCCCACTAGGCCATTTGTAGTGTAGCATCACGATGGACATGTCATATAGGACTTCGATAGGTGTTTGATGT
This sequence comes from Iris macrosiphon, assembly GCA_036927795.1. Taxonomy (NCBI): domain Eukaryota; kingdom Viridiplantae; phylum Streptophyta; class Magnoliopsida; order Asparagales; family Iridaceae; genus Iris; species Iris macrosiphon. The sequence continues at coordinate 61,747,489 of JAYESA010000008.1, read as the reverse complement.
GCCATTCAAAGCAGGTAGCAAGCCTTAATGAATATCTCGCTTATACCTTGTGCTACCAAAGTGCTACTATTCCCCCTGGGCTGAACGGTCCCTAGTACCCCAGGTTTCGTTCAAAGAAATTTACTACCTTGTGTATAAGTTGTCCATGACCATATAATACATCTACGACTATATGATAAGCATAAAAAGCAGTATAAGGTATTGAAGTATTAAGAGCAACATGTACAATCATTCATTCTTGTTTCAGTATACTTATTCAGTGTCTCAATTGGTAGTCCGTAGACTCTAATTTGCCTCTATCTTATGGTACCAAGCCACGATATGATATTTGTATCCTTCCTTGAGTTATGTAAATAAAGCTCCCCGCTTATCAATAAATTTTATTGATTTATAATAGTGGTATTAAACTTGTGGCATTAGTGGCTTTATTGATCATTGGACTTAGCAAGGTTACAAGAGAACTTATTGATTATTGGTATGAAGGAGTGTCATGCCCTAATTTTCGCTAAATCGATAATCGTCCCCCGAGCGTGATGCCGTGCATGCGTAAGGCGCACGTGCACAAGGCCTAGGCATAATGATATACTTTAGAACACTTGCAACAGAGTACGCAAATAAGATATCGTACAATGAGATATAAAAAAGTTCTCTTTTATTGATAATGAACAACTGGTTACAGACTCTTGACCCAAAAGTAATAAAAATACTGCACGGGCTTACAACTTGGACGCAAAATAAGATAGCCGATCCATACATTACATCCGTTATATTTCAAAAGCAAAAAATACCTTGGGTGCGAGTTAGCACCATCGCCTAGGAGCTTCGAAAAGGAAAGTGCGAGCTCCTTTCTTGATTATGTACTTAGGTTCCTAAAAGTCACAACATGAATGCACCTGATCAGGGAAGGGTTGGAGAAAGCTTCAGCTCCTCGCCGCGTCACCTCGGCTCGGGGAACTGCTGCAGCAAGGGTCAATACTTCGAAAAGTACCGGTAAGGGCGAGCTAACTCAACTTACCAAATTGACATCGTATTCATGTGAACATGCAATATTATTATTATGTGATATTTCTATCTTGCTTTAGTTCAATTATTTATATACAATAGAATGGAATGACATAACAAAATGTGCCACCGTTCGGTGACTTTACCTGTACCGTCTGAACCACCTGTACAAAACTTACCATGAACTTCCCTGCCACGAAGACATAGTTAGTCTACACAGTTTAAATATACATAAAGATCACTGTCTTGACTAGCCGTCATGGACCATAGTCTGGGTAGATGGTGATGCTTGCAGCGCAGGTAGCGAGCCCCGCTACAAACTTCTGCCTCACCCGTGCTAAGTTGCTAGCACGACTAACTTATGTTCCGTCCAGGATAAATCGGCCCCGGTACCCCGGGCGACCGTTCGCAGGAACCATATACCTTGTGCATAAGTTATCCATGACCATTGACGATCTAAACACTAAGTTAAAATACAAAGCATTTCAAAAGATCAATATAAACATAACTACTTTAGCACAGTACGATGGCATAGTCTACTAGCTAATATGATCAATTCACAAGTTATATACTACTCATTGAATAGTTATAAATGAATAATTTCTAACTACAACTGAACATAAAATAACTATATGCATAGCGGACAAGCACGCAATAATGTGATCATTTGAGACTTTATGTGACAAGCATTATAAGTGTTTCAAGTCTACTTCTTCTTTGATCTTGAATCAATTTTATCCTTTTGGAATCGTTGATCGGGATGCACAAACGAGTCAATTTATTAGGAATGAAGACTTGGAAGAATGGTGCTAATCAAAGTAAAGCCACTCACAAGTTGGTAATTTAGAAAAGAGAGAAAAGAGAGATCTTCAAGACTCCGCTTGCGTGTTGCCTACACGATCACCTGCACGCACCAACAGATGATCAATATCTCCTGCTTTGGTCTCCAATGGTTTGATATGAAATACAAAATCTAAAAAATAAAGACAATGAAATCTATTGAAATTGTTCAAGAAAATGCAAGGCACAAAACCAACAAGAAAGCAACCAAGCGGCATAAAAAACGGACAAAGAAACCAGCGCAACGGAAATGCCCCTCTCGACTCTGCCGTCGAGTCCTTCCTTGAGGCATGATTTGTTGAATATGGGACCTGATTTTGAAGAAACCAATCCATAACAAGGAAATAATCTTGATTCAATCTGTCCCGATCGAACGATACTAAGTATTTCTTAGCTGCGCTCCCCGAATAGGGAGAACAGGACGCTACATCTTAACCAACTAATAAAAAGGTTCGTCCTCGAAACTTAGGAATATAATCTACCCTTAAGGAATAATGAGGGAAACTCTTCCTTCATATCTGATTTGAGTTCCCAGGTCGACTCGTCAACCGAGTGGTTCTGCCAAAGAATGCGCACTAGCGAGACTGTCCGATTCTGTAACTGCTTCTTTTTACGATCTAAGATCTGAATGGGTTCTTCGGCGTATGATAAGTCTGCCTGAACAAGATCCCCAACTAACTGCACTGAAAACATAAATACACTAATACAGGCACTATGATGAACTGGACACAGTGCTGCACACACTGGCTGTGCATTGAGGCTACTGACCTGGTAGCTGTTGATACTGCAGGGATGTACTACAATATGCTGCTGCTGTCGAGCTCCTTGCTGTGATGACTCTGCTGCTTGTTGACTGCACAAGACTGCACACTCTATCAGCTGCTGACTTCCCCCTGTAGTGCATGCCCGAGCATTGTCTTTCCCTTGCTATGCATAAGACTGTTACTGAGCTTCACTGCTGAAACTGATACTTGTTATTGCTAAATGCTGAGGTACTAAATGTTACTGAGAATGTTACTGAGGCTTGCAGTGGACTTCTCAGTTAACTATGGTATGCTTCCTGAATATGCTACTCATTGTTGCTGTGCAAGTTCAAACTACTACTGCAGTTTCTCTTCAGTAGGTGGTTGCACAATGCCTCCCCCTCCTTGTTGAAACTGATACTGCTGCTCCCTCACAGCCACTGTGCTAAACTCTCTCTCTCACACACACAAACTCACACACAACACAAATACACAAACACAAACACATATACATACCTCTATGTATATATCCATCCCTCTATATATAACTACACCATCTCTACTATATATATATATATATATATATATATATATATATATATATATATATATATATATATATATATATATATATACCTATAGATAGATATATACACTATTATATACACACATATAGACACACACAAATACACTTAATCATATACATACTCATATACATATATTTATTATATAAAATATCATATATATATATATATATATATATATATATATATATATATATATATATATATATATATATATATATAAAATTAAGAGCAAAATACCAAACACGTGGAGGGCACCGCACCCGTATTACACTAATTCTATGATACGCTTGCGATACGGCTCCAACACACAACCAAACGCATCCCAGAGGGCACGAGCAAGCCTAATACACTAAATATGAATAATACGTATAGTAATTAGATCAACTACGTGTCTGTGTCATAATGTGATATGCACAAGTTCCCATGTCGGAGGAAAACCCCCAAAATTAATCCGTTTTATCAAATTGACGAGATACGGCCTACACGTACCCAATTGTGGACACGACACTAGTCACAGACAATCAATCATATGTAAATTTGATCTATTAGACCAATTGACAAATACCACATGTGCCAATCTCGGAATTCCCCCAAAATTGATACCAAAATGCACATAACTTCCACCATAGGTCTCCTATGAACCTAAAATCAATTTCTATGGGTAGCCTATGCATGTGAATTGGTTTCTCATGGTTAAATATCAGATTTAGAGTCTACTATAAGAGGGAAAACTAAAATATACCTATTGGGAGATGGATTCCCAATAAAAGTCCCCAATTAGAATGTAGCTCCTCTCCTTGTAGATCTTGGCCTCCTCCTTCTTGATCCTTGCTTCCTTCTTGTAGATCCTTGATGTAGAAGCCTCCAATAAAGAATAGGAAAGGAATTTGTGATGAAATTGGTGGAGAATTGATGAGGGAAAGAAGGAAATTGGAAGAGGGGAAAACTAGATCTAAATGGAATTGGAAATTGAAATGAGAGAGACACTCTCTCTCCTCCTATGGTGGCCGGCCATATACCCCCTCCCCCAAGAAATATAAAATGTCCAAAACACCCCTTGGAGCCTCTCATGAAGAATTTAATTAAGGAAGAAGGTTCTAGTCTAATGGTTTCACTAATTAATCCATCCTCCTAATACATGGGCCTAATTCTTAGGCTCAATCTAAACCAATCTAAAATATTAGGTTCATGCAACTAATAAATTGGTTAGGTCCACTACACAAATCTAAAATAAATCTACAACTAACAATAATTAAATAATACAACAAATAATTAATTATATATGCACAATATTTAAATATAATCAATCCTAAAATTAAAATACTCATGTCAATTACCAAACTACCCTTAAATAAAAATGTGAGGGTGACAATCCTACCCACCTTAGAAAAATTTCATCCTCAAAATTAAGGGAAAAACTAACTACCAAAAGCAAACAATACTATGCAAGAAAGAATTATACCTCACGGCTCGAACATATATGGATATCGCTCGCGCATCTCGGCCTCTCGCTCCCAGGAACTCTCTCCTGGCGAGTGATGCCTCCACGCGATGTGCACCAAAGAAATCGTCTGGTTCCTCAGCACATTCTCTCTCCGATCCAGAATGTCAACTGGCTGCTCTGGACAGTTAAGAGTAGGACCCACCTCTATCTCCGAGTGATCCAACACATGACTGGGATCTGCCATGTACTGTCTCAGCTGTGATACGTGAAATACTTTATGCACTCCCTCTAATGCAGGTGGTAAGTCTAGTCTGTATGCAACTGCACCGACCCTCTCAAAAATACTGAAAGGTCCGATGAATTGCAGACTAAGCTTTCGGCCTCCACCAAAATGAATTATGCCACGTGTCGGAGAAATCCTCAAGAAAACTAGACCGCCAACCTTGCATGAAACACAACCTTAGTACTCTAACAAAACAAATAATCAATCACTAGCAAACAGAACAAAATCTATACCTCAAACTCCAAAGGTCTCTGGTGGCTATCGGCCTAATACCGCTGCCTGTCCTATGCCACTCGAAGTCTATCCTTGATAAGCTTCATATTCTTGGCTACATCTACTACCATATCTGGCCCCAATAAAGCTCTCTCACCAACATCATCCCTGGATAACCGAGTACGATATCTCCGTCCATACAACGCCTCGAATGGCGACATCTCGATACTAGCTTGGTAGCTGTTGTTGTATGAAAACTCTACCAAGTGAAGGTGATCCTCCCAAGAACCTGCAAGATCCAAAACACAGGTGCATAGCATGTCCTCGAGAGTCTGAATAGTCCTCTCCGACTGTCCGTCAGTCTGAGGGTGATATACTGTACTAAACTTGAGCTAGGTGCCCAAGCTAGCCTGCAAACTCCTCCAGAAGTGGGATATGAAGCGACTATCCCGATCCAAGACTATGCTCAGTAGAATACCGTACAATCTGACAATCTGACGCACATACATCTCTGCGAGCTTCTCCGTAGATGTACCCACTTTGAATGGCAGAAAGTGGGCTGATTTGGTCAACCTGTCCACGATGACCCAAATCGCATCTTTACCTCTTGGAGAACTCAGAAGTCCTGATACAAAATCCATGGTCACATGCTCCCATTTTCACTCCAGAATGAGTAAAGGCTAAAGAAATCCACCTGGCCTCTGTCTCTCCGCCTTTATCTGCTGGCAAACTAAGCATCTGGATACGAAGCTAGCTATCTCCTATTTTATACCATACTACCGTACATGCTCTCTCATGTCTCTATACATCTTGTTGGCACCTAGATGCATATAGTACTGAGATCGATGTACTTTCTGTAGAATCTCCTCGCGCAATGCTCCTCTCGGTACACACAATCTGGTACCATGCTGTAATGATCTATCATCTGCGACGATGAAGTCCTCTACCAGCCCCATATGAACTTGTGCTCTGATGCTTCTCATAGACTCATCCTCATACTATCCGGCTCTGACCCAGTCCATCAGCTCTGACTGTACCTGAAGTCCCCACATCTATGATGCGACTCCAGGATCTAATATCTCAATGCCCAAACTGTCAAGATTGCCCAATAAATGTCTGTCTTTCGTTAAGCATATAGCCACGAGATACCTGCTCAAAGCATCCGTGACTACGTTGGCCTTCCCTGGATGGTACTACAAGGAAATATTGAAGTCTTTCATCAGCTTCAACCATCGCTGCTGCCTCATGTTGAGCTCTTTTTGTGTAAATACATACTTCAATCTCTTGTGGCCTGTGAAGATCCCCACTCTCTCTCCATACAAGTAGTGTTTACAGAATTTGAGAGCAAAGATAATTGCTGCCAATTCTAAGTCATGGCTAGGGTAGTTCTTCTTATGCGGGCGTAATTGCCTGGAAGCATAGGCAATCACCTTCCCGGGCTGCTGTAACACACAACCCATATCCTTTCCCGATGCATCACTGTATATGGAAAATTCTCCTGCTCCTGATGGCAATGTCAAGATTGGAGCTGTAGTCAACCTCCTCTTCAGATTCTTAAATGCTGAATGGCAATCCTCAGTCCAGACGAACTCCACGTCCCTCCTGGTTAGTCTAGTCATCGGCTCTACAAGTCTGGAAAAGTCCTGAACAAACCTCCGGTAGTAGCCTGCTAATCCAAGGAAGCTCCTGATCTCTGCTACTGAACTCGGGGTAGACCATGATTCAACTGCTAAAATTTTCTTTGGATCCACTGAGATTCCATCTCCTGTAATAACATGCCCGAGGAATTCAACCTTATCAAGGAAGAACTCACACTCTGATAGCTTGCCATACAGCTTTTCCTTCCTGAGGGTCTCCAAAACTATTCTCACGTGCTGCTAATGCTCCTCTGGGATCTTCGAATATATCAGAATATCATCTATGAAGACTACAACAAACTGGTCCAGGTACTGATGAAATACCTTGTTCATCAGGTTCATGAATACCGCCGAGGCATTGGTCAACCCAAACGACATCACCAAGAACTCAAACTGCCCATAAGGAGTCCTGAAAGCTATCTTCGGGATGTCTTCCCTCTTCACTTTCACCTGGTGGTACCCCGACCTCAAGTCTATCTTTGAGAATACCTTCACTCCGCTCAACTGGTCAAACAAGTCATTAATCTGCGACAACGGGTATTTGTTCTTGATAGTGAGGTTATTAAGTGTCCTGTAGTCGATACACATACGTACCGATCCATCCTTCTTTGGTACAAAAAGTACCAGAGTACCCCATGGTGATGAACTGGAATGGATAAAGCCCTTGTCTTGCAACTCATCTACCTGATTCTTCAACTCTGCCAGTTCGCTGTTGTTGACTCTATAGACGTACTGAGATATCGGCTCTGTGCCTGGCACCAAATCAATAAAGAATTCCACATCTCTGTCCGGTGGCAACCCCGACAACTCCTCTAGAAAGATATCCATGAACTTTGTAATCAATGGATGTGGCGGCTCTTGCTCTTCTACCAAAGTTCCACAGAAATTGCCTTCGCTCTGCTCTGCTCCTCAGACGAACTCGAACTCCGGCTCTCCTAGCATCTGAAATAAAACTCTGCCTCTACGACAATCGATACTAGCGTGATGTCTACTCAACCAATCCATCCCGAGTACTATATCGTAACTCGGAAGTGGCATTATAAGTAAACATACGCTAAACTCTCGGCCTCCCAAATAAACTCTCTAGTTCTTGCAAACATCACTGACCAGGATAATGCCACCGTCGGTCATGATCTTCCAAGTCTTCGCCAATGGTTCAGACTCAAGACAATGCCATAAAGCAAAAGATACAAATACAAAGCTATGAGAAGCACCAGAATCGAACAAAACATGAGCTGGAAAGGAATCAAAATAAACTGAACCTGAGATAACATTGCCAACCGGCTCCTCTTCCTCGACAGTCAAGGCAAAAGCTTGCCCCTGTCGCTGCGCACCTCTCTGCTACTAATGCTGAGCAAACTGCTGCTGCTGGGGTGGAAGAGGTCCTCTCTGCTATCCTGCTGGTGGTCTAGCGGGTGCTCTCTGTGTCTGTCCTTCATCCTGAGCGGGACGAGTTGGGACTTTAGGACAAGCCCTCAACTGATGATCTCCCAATCCATAGAATAAGCATTGGCCTAGCCTCATCCTGCATGCATACCATCTGTATCCTTGCTTCTTACGAAAAGTGCAAGGAACTGCTGCCCTCTGGATCTGATGCATCTGCTGTGCTGGCGCTCTAGCTGGCCCCCAAAATCCCTAAAATCCACAAAATCAACCCGTTTCGTCAAATTGATGAGATACGGCATACACGTACCCAATTTTGGACATGACACTAGTCACAAACAATCAATCATATGTCAATTTGATCTATTAGACCAATTGACAAACACCACATGTGCCAATCTCAGAATTCCCCCAAAATTAACACAAAAATGCATATAACTTCCACCATAGGTCTCCTATGAACCTAAAACTAATTTCTATGTGTAGCTTATGCATGTGGGTTAGTTTCTCATGGTTAAATCTCAGATTTAGACTCTACTAAAAGAGAAAAAACTAAAATATACCTATTGGGAGATAAATTTCCAATAAAAAGTCCCTAATTGGAATGTAGCTCCTGTCCTTGTAGATCTTGGCCTCCTTCTTCATGATCCTTGCTTCCTTCTTATAGATCCTTGATGTAAAAGACTCCAATGAAGAATAGGGAAGGAATTTATGAAGAAATTGGTGGAGAATTGATGAGGGAAAGAAGGAAATTGGAAGAGGGGAAAACTAGATCTAAATGGAATTGGAAATTGAAATGAGAGAGTCACTCTCTCTCCTTCTATGGTGGCCGGCCATATACTCCCTCCCCCAAGCAATATAAAATGTCCAAAACACCCTTGGGGCCTCTCATAAAGAATTTAATTAAGGGAGAAGGTTCTAGTCTAATACTTTCACTAATTAATCCATCCTCCTAATACATGGACCTAATTCTTGGGCTCAATCTAAACTAATCTAAAATATTGGGTTCTTGTAACTAATAAATTGGTTAGGTCCACTACACAAATCTAAAATAAATCTACAACTAACAATAATTAAATAATACAATAAATAATTAATCATGCATGCACAATATTTAAATACAATCAATCCTAAAATTAAAATATCCATGTCAATTACCAAACTATCCTTAAATGAAAATGTGAGGGTTACAATCTTCAACTCGGCCAGTTCGCTGTTGTTCACTCTATAGACATGCTGTGATATTGGCTCTGCGACTGGTACCAAATCTATAGAGAACTCCATATATGTATTAGATATATGTATTAGATATACACACTTACGCTCACTCACTCAAATACTCAACACACTAAGAGACACACACACACATCTATGTATTAGATATCAATATATATATGTACTCTCACATCTATACATATATAGATATACTATCATACTCACATATACATATAGATATAGATACAAACATACACATATACATATGTAAACATACACACATAAATCTAACACCTGTGAACATATCAATATATATATATATATATATATATATATATATATATATATATATATATATATATATATATATATATATATATATATACATCTATGCACACCCACATATTTATATTCATATAACTCTCACTCACACACACATAAGTATATATAACTATACATATACACATACATATATACATAACCATAGAGATACCCATATATATATATACCTCATCTTATATATATATATATATATATATATATATATATATATATATATATATATATATATATATATATATATATATATATATATATATATATATATATATATATATAGCATTCTAATAACTATTACCATGGCAAATTGAATCTCAAAGAAATAAAACAAACAAGTGGAGTATATCGCACCCATATCACACTAGATCTATGATACGCTTGCGATACGAGTCCACCACATAACCAAACGTACCCCGAAGGACACGAGAAAGTCTAAAATAGTATCTACGAACAATATGAAGAATTAATTACATATCTACGTGTCCGTATCAAATGTGACATGCACAAAGCCCCGTGTCGGAGGAAAATACCCAAAATCAACCTGTATCGCCAAATTATCGGGATACGACCTACACGTACCCAATTGTAGATACGACACTAGTCACCCACAATCAAATATATGTTAATTTGGTCAAATTGACTAATTAATAAACATAAAATTGACACAAAATACATCATAACTTTCTTCATAGGCCTCCTATGAACCTAATTCCAATTCCTATAGGTAGACTTAGCATATAGGGTGGTTCCTTATGATTAAATCATAGATTTAAAGTCTAATTAGAGGAAAAAACTGAATTATATCTATTGGAAGATGAATTCCCAATAAAACTTCTAATTTGGGTGAAAAAAGCCTCCAACTTGTAGATCCTTGCTCCTTTTTGTTGATCCTTGCTTCCTTCTTGTAAATCCTTCCTCTAATAACCTCCAATGATGATTTGGAAAGAAACTGGAGAAAAATTTGGTAGGAATTAATAGAATTTGGTTGAAGAAAATTCTAGATCTAGATTTAGAATAAAAATAAAGAAAGAGAAAGTTTTTACCCCCTTTATATAGGCCTCACTTGCCCCCTCCCTCAAGCTACTATATAAAGTCTAAAATACCCTTTGGGGCCTCTCATGAAGAAATTAATTAAGAAAAAAAAGTTTCAGTCTAATGGGTTTAACTTAATTAATTTATCCTCCTAATGATTGGGCTTACTATTAGGCTCAAATATAACTAGAATTAAATGTTGGTCTATGGATCTAATCTAAACTAGTTAGGTCCACTAACACAAGTCCAAAACACTAACATACTAACAATAAATAATAATAATATAATAAATAAATATTCAACATGTACAATATTTAATTAATTACCAAATAACTAAATATCCTTTCCTTGAAAATGTGGTAGTGACAAGTCTACCCCTTAGAAGAATTTTGTTCTCGAAATTAAAACTCTCACCCCTCTCTCTTTGGCCAGTCATAACATATTCATACAAATTTTACTATGGTCAAACCCCCATCAATTACAGTCTAAAATAGTCCTATTATATAACATACAATCCTACCATTTTACTGAAAGAGAAATCATACTCTAATTATCATGAATGTCTGTCTCTGCCTGGCTATGGTGTCTCCCTCTACCGGTGCGGGATAATCTGCTATGCCACCAATGTCCTATTCCATCACACACTAAGCATTCACTAATCATCAACCTAGTCACAATATTCTTAATACTGAGGGTTACCAAATACTAGTGATATACTATAGTTCTAGGTCATGGACATACTTAACTCACTGGCACTTGATACCTAGGATACTATACAAAATACCGCTAAGATACTACCTCCTTTATTTGTTTTAATTTTTTAATCACCAAAATTTCTCAACCATTCTCTTGTAAGGAACACTTGTATACTTTTTTCCATCATATGTTTTATTTGCACACCCTTGTACAACTTGAATACCCCTAATAGGATGCCTTCTCAAATCTTGTTACTGTCTACATAGGGTACTAGCTCCCATATGCATTTTTAGATGACTTTCTCATACCAAGTTACTCATGTCTCTCCTCTACTGCTTGGATTACTTGCACTATTACTTTCAAATAATTTTCTATCCATATTAACTGATACACCAATCCAATATTATCACACAAGGTACTTACTGTTACTAGCACATTACTCAACTAATCCCTGATATAGAAATACTAGCACTCTTGATATAGTAATATTAGCTTCCTAACTACACAATATATGCTCTTAATATTCTAGGATACTAGCTTCATCATTATATTACCTCATCACACTCACTAGAACTCATGATCACTTGCATCTAATGCACTCCTATAATACACATGTTTCACTTCACTCTCAAAGGCAGGCACATGGTTCCATCTTTCTCTCTCTATATATATATATATATATATATATATATATATATCTTCTTAAACCTTTTACAGACTAATACAGCTAATTAGTGATACACTACATATCTTCCATGACCAATCTTGATATTTCTCAACTCATGATACACCATTAGAATTTCTAATACTCAGGCTTCCATTTTCATGAACTTTTATACTGACACTCATCACCCACTATGCATCCTGCACACAATTTCTAGACACTTCTTCCACCTATTGCTTCTAACATATCACTGGCCTCAATATCAGGTGATATACCTATCACTAGTCATATACTGGTTCACTCCTATCTACTCACATCAAGGCTCCACTTCTAAACTAAAGAATGATGGAACAAATTCTACAATAAAATGAGTGGATAAGTATTGAGATGATACTTTAAGAACCAATTTAAGATACAACCTGATAATCATACACGTCTGTCCGAAATCATGACACTCAGAATCCTCGCTACGCCAGTAAGCATAGCTGTAATAAACGATAGGTTCCATAACTAGGGTATGCAACTCTATAATTATGTCATCTAGAATCCTCACCACGCCAACCGGTATGGCTGCGAGAAACTCTAAATTTTATAACTAAGATATATACATCCGAAGTCAGGTTTATACGTTTCCGCTACACTAGCTAATATGGATGAGATAAACTCTATGCTCTATAACCAAAGCAGACGTTTCACCTTTCTCACTGTCCTCATCAACATATGCCATCAGATGATACCATAATTTAGTTCATAAAATTTATCTCGATATAAAATCAAACTCAACAATGACACCAAGAATTAAATTCAACAACTGATCACCAAAATCAAATTCAATAACAATATGTGAGAGTGGACGAAAATAAGAAAAATATTTGAATTAAAAATTATAATAAGATTATCAAGGTTCGTCCCAGGATTCTCTCAAAAATTGTGTGATTGAGTATCTTCTCTCATCCTAGTGTCTTATGTCCTATATCCTATCACAGGCTCACAGTAGTACAACTAAGTCGTCGCACTACCACGATATCGTGTAACTTGCGAAGCCTGACCTTCATGGGCCACCACTAAAAATGTGTCACGACTCGCACCCGGTGAAGGGACACGAGTACGTTGGTACGTCCAGCCTACGTCACAACATCGGCGGTAGAACGCTGTCTAGGTCAACTATACTAACTAATTATCTCACAAATGTATAATCTTCCAATAATATCTCACTCCAAGAAGGAGAACAAAATACTCAAAGTAACACAATACTCAATCACAAATCTATAACACGATAAGATATCAAGAAAGTCTAACATAACTATACAGTCTAAACAAATATAACAACAACAATAGAAAAAATAATTAAATCTCAAAAAATATAAGCCATAATAAATCCAGTATCAAAATGCTAAAGAGAACTAACAATGCTAACAAGTGATTCCGGCTAGATCTCCCGGCAGACACTGTCACGACCCACACCCGGTATATGGGCACGAGAGCGTGGGTACGTCCAGCCTACGCCGCAGCATCGGCGGTAGAACGCTGTCTAGGTCATGTAACTATCTAATCAATCTCACATGAATATCCAACTCCATAAGGAGACGCAGATATCACTATATAATATAGAATATACTCAATCACATAAGCTAAAGCACGATGAGATATTGAAGCAAGCAATGAAATACAAGACAAGTCTAAACAACAATAAATAATCTAACCTTCAATCAATAACATCCAAGTCTCCAAGTATGTCGGAACAAGTCTTCTATGTCACAGTATGGAAAAAATATCTAGTCAGGATTGGAACGAAATACACCTCTAACAACAGTTCCACATATATTGACAAAAACTATAACACAGTGTAAAGAAATACAAGACAGATAGGAATATTGGCAATAAAAAATACTGACGAGCATGGATGTACTGGAAATAAATAGAATAAAGAAATGCTAGAATAACTGGAATTGTCACGACCCGTTCCCGGTTTAGGGGCACGAGTGCGTGGGTACGTCCAGCCTACGCTGCAGCATCGGCGGTAGAACGCTGTCAAGGTCTTGATACTATCTAACTAATGTCACGCAAGCGTCCAATCTCCATTAGGAGGCACGGATGACACAAATAAGATGAACACATACTCAATCACAGGATTACAGCACGATAAGATTTTGAAACAGAAATTTAAAATTAAACACAACACAAGTCAACAAGTAATATTCTAACTCAACAATATCCAAATCTCATCAAAATGCCGGAGACAAATCCGGTACCAAATAGTCTACTTAAAGAACTAACAATAAATAATAATTCCGGCTAGACCTTCCAGAATCACGACTAAACTACCAAGTCTGCAGCTACTCACCATAGTCCATAAAGTGTCGAACAGCGGTCCTCTAAGGCATAGTCTGGAAAAATATTTCCAGTCAGGAAGGAGCAAAGCAACACTCTCAAATAACAGTTCCATTAATTGATAATGTCTATAATATAATAAAATATGTCATGCTAGCTACTGAGAAGACAGTGAAATAAATGCAATGGCAATTTAAGAGAGACTGGCAATGTAAAGAAAGACAGGCAATAGGCAATATGATACAGTCAGTGCATGTATGGAAATAAAAAAAAGAACAAGGAACAGTATCATATACGGGTGATGTAGTATATGATTTAAAATAGGGAACTGTAATCTATTGTAAGTGTTTGAAATAGTAGTTTCAAAATGTGATCGGCTTGGGAACATGTATGATTGCTACAGTCTGGCTAATTATACGTGGGGGTATGATTAACACCAATAATATTTAATTATACAATGGGTATTTGATCACATTTCTTACTAACAATTTCCCCGCCCCCAACTAGTACTGTGGATTCAATCATGACACGTCACGAATACACGAACATTGTCTAATATATTATGTACAATGTCTAATTATCAATGTCTAATGTCAATGTCAATGTCAATATCAATATCGTGTATAATGTCAATACGAAAATCAAGGTAACATCTCATGACTGCAGATCCAAGCTATACTAGTCCGTGTAGCACAGTGTCAAGGATTCAGATGTAACATTTCATGATTGTTGAACTTATAGAAATTATCAAGAATTGGAAATTATCAGAGAATGTACTTGCCTTGGGTCCTTAGCTGGTAATTATTGGTGTCCTGTTCCAGAGTATCCCCTGGGATCAACAGTCCTATAAACATATCATAAAGTAAAACCACATTTGCATCAGATGCTACGCTAACACACAGTCTATAAATACTGGCTTTAGGGCCATGCCAGGCAGGGCACTAGTCAACTAGGGTTATCTAGTAGGGATAAAACACATTACCTATTTTTAATCATTAATACCTACCATATATATATACCAATTAAACATACTGTTAATAATTAAACATAATACATATATATTGTTATTCCAAAGTATACAAAATAGGTATAACTGTATGTACATAGTGGAAGTATATATTATTTGTTTATGAAAAATGTACATAAGTCCCATTATAAGAATATATATATTTATACATTTATACCAAAATATGTATTTTATTACATATATATATCAATACAGTTTATATATATATACTATATATATTTACCAAAATAATATTTATACCAAAATAATATTTATACTATATTCAGGTAATTATACCCATTAAATATATATATAACATTAAGCACGAAAACATACATTAACATAATTTATGTGTTACATAAAATTTATACACATATATATATTTAATACGTATTTATAAAAATATATTTTAATATACATATATAAAAATAGAGAAATACGCAAGATATATATATAAAAAATATATATATATACACTAAGTAGAAATACACTATATATACATTAACATATATATACTAAGAAATATTTATACTAAAATACATACATGTATATGTTTATACATATACCAAAGTGTTATTATATATATACACTTAGTACTTACATATCAATATAACATAATTATATAGCTACTTATATATATACACAAGAATACATATTAAAGTATCATTTAAAATGCGTATATACTAATTTATCAAATACATACATTAACATATTAAGATACACTATACTATACATTAATTAATATACACAAATACATACCTACATACATTATATATATACATATATATATATATATATATATATATATATATATATATATATATATATATATATATATATAAAGAAAGAGGGATGGGGAGAAGAGAAACTTACTGTGGTGGTGAACGCAGAGCAGCGGTTCCAGCGGGGAGGGACTCCGGGAAGAACAGCAGCGGCAAGGGAGGACTCGCCGGAGTTCACAAAGGGCCGCCGGGGGATGGTTCTGCCGCCGGACACAGAGGGAATGGACTGAGCAGCGGGTTCTCACGGTGGAGGAGTTGAGGAGGTCGAGGAGAAGTTGTATGGGAGGAGCAGCGGCTTCGGCCGCCGGACTGTCGGGCAGCGCCTGCCGGTGCAGTGAGGAAGAGCGGGGGAGTCGTTGGCCGCCGGGAACAGTGCACAGTGGGAGAGGGAAGGCTGACGGGCTGGAGCAGTGGAGGTTGCAGCCGCCGGAGATGCTGAGGCCCGCCGGAGATGATCAATGGGCCGCCGGAGCACAGTAGACCGCTGGGGCTGGCCGGGTTCAGGAGATGGGGAGAAATGCACAGTATTCCCTCCCCCCCTTGAATTTGAATTTCAAATGAAAAAATAAGAAAGAAGAAGGAGAAAGGAAGAAGGAGAAGAAGAGAAGAAGAAAAGAAAAGAGAAGAAGAGAAAAGAGGGGAAGAAGTTTACATACGGATGAGAGAGGGGATGTGGGGGCTTGTGGAGGTGGGGAATCCTAGGTTTCTTGGGATTAGGGTTTGAGGGTACAAGACATTAAATAGGGAGAGGGGGTGTGATGGAGGGTGGTGATTGAACCCCTAGAATGAGTGGTCCAGATTTGATATGGGAAAATAATTCATGTGGGAAATGAGGGTGAGAGTTTAATTAAAAATATTAGGTTCCCTCATTGTTTAATCAAAGGGTGTTGACACCAAAAATGCATATTTGTAATTTAACCCCCTTAAATTTGGGAAATTGCACAAACACATAAAATGACGAAAATTTGGCGGGCGATTCGGTGTTCGGTGTTTTGTAGGGTCAGGGGGCGCTGTAAAATCGGTATGGGATCAATTTATAGGGCACTGGAATTAAATTGGGATTTTTAGAATTGGTTTAAAATAGTATCCTCAATTTAATTAGAAATAAATGCAAGTTGTGTTCTAAAATTAATTAGGAGTACATGGGGCCAGAATCAGGTCAGGTCATCAATACCAATAACGAAGTAGACTCAGAACAGAATATTACCCTAATTTGGGCCGCACAAAAAATAGGTCAAGATTGCCTCCAATTTTAATTGGAACGCACAACGATACAAAAATAGGGATTTATTAAATAACGTCCGCGACGATTTTTGTGCGGCTAGAAATAATGCACAGGGAGCAAAATTATGAGTTGCAAAAATAGCAGAATGGAAGGCGGGCATGTCTAGGACAAGATTGTGAAATTTGTTGGAAGACAAAAGTCTGGATAGTGCTCCAAATATCGAAGCAAAGGCAATGCGCAAAAATATTAAATAAAATACGGAAATAAATTACAATCTCCAAATATTAAATTCTAGATAAAATAATAAAATCTATAATTCTATAATTTGGACAGGTGGTCTTCTACTGGGCTTCTAGGTCTTAGTCTGCTAGCAAAAAAAATAAATGAACACTGCATCTAATACTATATTTAATTACACATCACACATAATTATTTAAATCAATATATACTATTCATGCAATTAATTAATCATAACTACAATAATATTAAATATTGTAAAAAGTCGAAATTACCCCTGTTTTTGGAATGTGGTAGTGATAAGTCTACCCACCTTAAAAGAATTTCGTCCTCGAAATTTAAAAATCCTCTAAGTGGCGTTTAATCATACACATTATTATTTCCCTCAAAGTTTAAATTCAGCATCCCTTAAATTCTCAAATTTTATAGCCCATTTAATCATGTCATAATTTCCCGGAATTAATAAGTCATAAATTCTGCCATGTTAAATTCTTAACCCTCTATTTAATCAATGTTTATCCTTGAATTTTTTTTATTTTTATTTTAAATCCTCAATTGTTTTATTTATTCATTTACTACCATCAAATTTAAATTCATCAAATTATATAATCATGAACTACTCCATATTGTTATTTCACAATAATTTTTCAAAATTCTATAAATATCATATCCCTAAAAATCTTCAAATATAAAATCAAATCCCATTCTTAGCACAATATCCTCCAAAATTTTTAGGTTAATAACGAAATACAAGAATTTAATATTCAATCCTCTAATTGAAATCCAATCAATGCATATTTCTAAAATTGAATCTCATCCCAAAATTTGAATTCAACACTAATCCATTTGTGTTCTTATTCCTCGATTTTTTTTTCACATAATATGTGTCACGCCCCGATCTCCCGCAGGCAAATCGGCCGTTCCCGCTAGGCGAGAATCACCGCGCCAGCGCTCCCGCGGAACGATCGCTTTGACCCATCCGGGCGTGATGCCGCACGAGCGTTAGCTACGCTCGTGCAAGGCCGTGGTTCGTTGGCTGGCGGTAAGAATTCTAAGCCACAGAGTCGCACAGTTTGTCCGAGTGTAGCGGAATTATGAACGCATAGGCGATCGGTAACAGGTTCACTGAGTCGACAATATAGCGGAAGCATGGAAACACAAGTTGGAGTAAAGCAAGCTCTTTTATTCATATTGGAACAAGTGTTATAGGCGGCGTATAGACGAGATTACAAGTCGCTCGAGCACTCTCTCTGAAACATAAAAGCGGGCCAAGTGGCTATATTTATGGATGATATACAGGAATGTTCAGGCGATGTTCGGGCAAGGCGATATTCAGGCGAGGCGATGTTCCAACATTATGTCTTGTATATGTGCTTCAGTTCCGGGCCTAGCGTTCCAAGGCTTCTGAGTTGAACTCTTCGCCTTAGCGCGCACGAAGGAGGCATCCGCACCGAACGAGGTTCTCCCGTACCCTGCAAGCAATCTGGTGGATTATCAGTACATGAATGCACTGGTGGGGAGGCTACTCGCCCGCTCGACAAATCCAAACACGTAGTACAGGTTTCATGAACCAACTATTAAGTTGTCTTTCTAGTTGCCTTAGGATCAGTTTCATGCAAGATTTGAACAGCCTAATCCGTGTGGCAGTGCGCCGTGCGACATGAGAGAAAACACGGCGAGACTTACCAACTTACCATTTGTCCTTCCCTGTCTAAGGCAAACCAAGTTAATTCAAGCAGAAACATGCATAAGCATTCAGGGCAAGGCATATGCAAACACAAGCGTTTCAGTACGAGATCCCGTTCTGGGCGTACGGGTTACAGGAAATATCAGGCGTGTTGTATATTATGATCAAGTGCTCTTTTATGCATGAGTGTTGTTATAACAAGATCGTTCAGGTGTTCAGTTATTCTCGATGCGATGCAGTAACTCGCACGCGGGTAGCCGCTAAGCGAGGATGACTTATCTATATGAATATGAGGTCACTGGCACGGCGCCATAATGGACGGTCTAGTCTCAGTACGGAATGTCGTGCGACGCATAGAGCAGGACGTCCCAGGGCATTCCGTCCTATAGCAGGCGACTATCAGGAGTTCCGTCCGGATCAGATCGGTGCCAGTGCCCCAGCGACCGTCTGCGGAACCAAAACCTTGTTTCCAAGTTGTCCTATGACCATGCAAGTCTCTAATCTTCAGGGTCAGGTCAGGTACAGGAACAAGTTCAGGGCAGGATATATATATATAGAACAAGCTTAATGGAACAAGTTCAAGTCAGGATATATATATATATTTGTAACTTGTTGAGGCAGGGTCAGGATTACTCTAAATGTAGAGTATCGGCTCCACGAGCCATTTGATTCAGTACAGGACAGTATTGCTCAACGAGCAGGGATTCTTGGATCACAGGATTTGGTGCAATTTCCCTGGTTCGGGAATTGCCTTAGCGACCTAACGGTCCCAGGTATATTCAGGTTTATTCATGCACGGAACGACTATCAGGTAGTCTTCCGAGGATAACCTAAATGAATGTATGACAAGCAGAGTGTTTCACGGTCTGGGCATAGTTATGCAGCAAGCATTGAAACTAGGCAATACATAAAAGCAGGCAAGCATGCACTTGTATAACTTAAGCATTCAAGTTCGCTCGGGCCCGAAGGTAAGCCGAGCGAAACCGTACGGGGCCTTTCCGAGCAAAGTTATCTAGGGTTGTGCAGTGTTAGGGAGTGAACAGTGCACTACTGAATATACGTTTGTGTCATTCTACTCGAGGCATAGCGGGTCCAGTTGCACGAGGCAAGGTAACATGCGAGGGTCTGAACATATAAGCAATATTTTATTTCCATGTTCTAGCGACAAGCAGTACAAGTTGGGATTATTCCCTTAGCTAGGTGCGTTGGATTTATTAGCATGCAGGGGGTGATTCACCTAGCGACTAGCATGAATGTTTCCAGATTATATGTGTGCTGGCTAAGCAAAGACAAGTTCACCGTAGCCACCCACCTTAGCGATGATCCGCCTCGGTCGAGTGATACTGCGAGCGAGCCTCTGAAAGCCTAAGCCGAACTCCTGTAGGGACCAAGTCTGGATATCCTTGCCTCAAACGAGTTGCCTCGCTGAGGGAGGCAGGTCGGGACGTCTGCACTTTGCCGTTTGAACCGGTAGTCCGCTTGAGCGGAACGGGGCATTACAATATGCAACGATGTAATACTTATGAAACCTCCAATACAATATTCAAGATATAAGTTCATAACTTGCAGTCCAATAAATATATCGATGGCCTTCTTAAATTTCCTCAAATTCAATGATAAATTCAATTATTTCATAATCTTCTTAAAATCAATGATTTAACAAAACTTCAATTACGCCATATTAAATTCCCAACTCTTTGTTTAATTTAATATTTTTCCTCAAAATTTAAGGCACCTTGTCTCTCTTGTCAAGTCATAACCTCTTCGTTAATCTTTACTACAGTTAAATCCTCAACAATCAAAATCTAAGAGAATTCTTCCTACAACCATACAACATGCAACCTAAGGGAAATATGTATGATCATGATGTCTTTTGTCATGGTATTGCAGTCTCTGTATCAGGGGTACTACTAACTACATTATCACAAGAATTCATGCATACAAGCTACGACAATCAATCAATTAGATAGAAACAGAAGGAAGGAACGAACAGAACCTGCTAACACATTACCTGCAGTATCGGTCTCCTCGACCGTCATCGCAAATGCCCGCCCTGCTGGGGTGGTTCCCTTTGCGGGTGCTGAGCAATATACGGTTCCACAGGTAGCCTAACTGGATCTCTATAATTTGGAGCTGCGCGCTGGTCGGAAAGATAAGGAACTCGAAGACAATCCCTTACTCGATGTCCCGCAGCGCCACAGTGCAAACAAAGTCCCAGCCTCGTTCTACAGCTCTTCCAAAGGTGACCTGGCTTCTTACAGAAATGACAAGTTCGTTGATCCTGCTGTACAGGAACTGGTGCCGAGTACTGCTGTTGATACTGAAATGCCCAGGGTTGTTGCCGAATATGAACTGGTGCCTGGTACTGCTGTTGATACTGAAATGCCCTTGGCTGCCACTGGCCAGGATACTGCTGGGCAACTCTCTCAACTGCCTGTAGTGCCATCTGGTGAGCGTTCTCCATGCTCTCTCTCATCAGCTCGGTTTGTGCCTGGTGCGCTTCTGCTTGCACCCTCTGAGCCTCAGCTTGAACTCGCTGAGCATCTGCCGCCACTCTCTGGGCATCTACCATGCCCTGGATCAAGGTAAACATCTGCGTTCCGTCAATGGGCAAACCTCCGGGAATCGGAGTCGGTGGAGGAGGAAGGTTGTCCGTCACAGCTGCGGCTATCTTCTGAACAGGTGGGGGAGGAGGATCCCCGAAAAGTGCAGACACTCCTACATGCATCGGAGATGTAGGAGGAACTACGGTTGTCTGTCCCTCAGGTGGAGAGGTGGCAGGCCCCTCTAAAGCTGATGTTCCCGCTCTCATAGACCGTGTCTTCGGTGACATCCTGAAGACAGATCCAAAGAATCAATTTAGGCAAAAATGCGATATCATCAAGGAAGGACAGTACAATTCTAAAGAAGCAACATTCAAGATAAAAGATTGGGAATAAATATTTCTAGTTGTGATTGCACAGGTCAAAGATGCATCTAAGGTTGATACCTTTATCCCTCTAAGTACCACAGTTCTACCACAAGCACACTCACTGCTAGCTTTCTTACCTACTGCAATCGCTGATACTAGTTATCCTTATCACTCAAGTGCATATCAAATGCAACACACCATACTAAGTACTGCTCTCTCTCCAATACAATCCTAGAGGAACACCTAAGCCAGTTGGCAGTGAAATCTCAATCATGCTCAAGCCAACATATCCTTACACATGCATCTTATATACTAATATATCTCTCCCACTATAAGATCTTATCCTCAAATAAAATTCCTCAAAATAACTCCTCGAATAAATTCTAAAAATGCATACACTTTCCTCAAGACCAATTATCTAAATACTGAAGTGAAAAACTTAATCACTAAAAATCTTTACAGTTTTGTCTATGTTCATTAAATCGAATCTGAATCCTCCAAATAAAATTTTAATAACATAACATCTCAACTTCTCAAAATTCAAAAATGCAATTCATTTTCAATCTTCAAATTATAATTTAAATCCATATCTAGTAATCCAATAGCTCTAATGTTATCCTTTTTTTTTTACTGTCCTCATCGACGTGCATCATCAGATAATACCATAAATCAGTCTACAAATTTATCTTGATATGAAATCAAACCCTACCATGAAACCAAAATCCTAATTTAATAACTAATCAACAATCAACAAGTGAGAAAGGACGAAACAAGGGAAATGTTTTAAATTGGAATTTAAAATAAGATTCTCAGGGGTCATCCCAGGAATCTCTCAAGGAATTGTGATTGAGTATTCGCTCTCGTCCTAGTATCCTATGTCCTATATCCTATCGCAGGCACGCAGTAGTACAACGAAGACGTCGCACTACTACGACATCGCACAACTCGCGAAGTCTGACCTGCATGGGCCACCACTAAAAACGTGTCACGACCCGCTCCCGGTTTAGGGGCACGAGTGCGTGGGTACGTCCAGCCTACGCCGCAGCATCGGCGGTAGAACGCTGTCAAGGTCTTGATACTATCTAACTAATGTCACGCAAGCGTCCAATCTCCATTAGGAGGCACGGATGACACAAATAAGATGAACACATACTCAATCACAGGATTACAGCACGATAAGATTTTGAAACAGAAATTTAAAATTAAACACAACACAAGTCAACAAGTAATATTCTAACTCAACAATATCCAAATCTCATCAAAATGCCGGAGACAAATCCGGTACCAAATAGTCTACTTAAAGAACTAACAATAAATAATAATTCCGGCTAGACCTTCCAGAATCACGACTAAACTACCAAGTCTGCAGCTATTCACCATAGTCCATAAAGTGTCGGACAGCGGTCCTCTAAGGCATAGTCTGGAAAAATATTTCCAGTCAGGAAGGAGCAAAGCAACACTCTCAAATAACAGTTCCATTAATTGATAATGTCTATAATACAATAAAACATGTCATGCTAGCTACTGAGAAGACAGTGAAATAAATGCAATAGCAATTTAGAGAGACTGGCAATGTAAAGAAAGACAAGCAATAGGCAATATGATACAGTCAGTGCATGTATGGAAATAAAAAAAAGAACAAGGAACAGTATCATATACAGGTGATATAGTATATGATTTAAAATAGGGAACTGTAATCTATTCTAAGTGTTTGAAATAGTAGTTTCAAAATGTGATCGGCTTGGGAACATGTACGATTGCTACAGTCTGGCTAATCATACGTGGGGGTATGATTAACACCAATAATATTTAATTATACAATGGGTATTTGATCACATTTCTTACTAACAATTTCCCCGCCCCCAACTAGTACTGTGGATTCAATCATGACACGTCACGAATACACAAACATTGTCTAATATATTATGTACAATGTCTAATTATCAATGTCTAATATCAATGTCAATATCGTGTATAATGTCAATACGAAAATCAAGGTAACATCTCATGACTGCAGATCCAAGCTATACTAGTCCGTGTAGCACAGTGTCAAGGATTCAGATGTAATATTTCATGATTGTTGAACTTATAGAAATTATCAAGAATTGGAAATTATCAGAGAATGTACTTGCCTTGGGTCCTTAGCTGGTAATTTTTGGTATCCTGTTCCAGAGTATCCCCTGGGATCAACAGTCCTATAAACATATCACAAAGTAAAACCACATTTGCATCAGATGCTACGCTAACACACAGTCTATAAATACTGGCTTTAGGGCCATGCCAGGCAGGGCACTAGTCAACTAGGGTTATCTAGTAGGGATAAAACACATTACCTATTTTTAATCATTAATACCTACCATATATATATACCAATTAAACATACTGTTAATAATTAAACATAATACATATATATATTGTTATTCCAAAGTATACAAAATAGGTATAACTGTATGTACATAGTGGAAGTATATATTATTTGTTTATGAAAAATGTACATAAGTCCCATTATAAGAATATATATATTTATACATTTATACCAAAATATGTATTTTATTACATATATATATCAATACAGTTTATATATATATATACTATATATATTTACCAAAATAATATTTATACCAAAATAATATTTATACTATATTCAGGTAATTATACCCATTAAATATATATATAACATTAAGCACGAAAACATACATTAACATAATTTATGTGTTACAGAAAATTTATACACATATATATATTTAATACGTATTTATAAAAATATATTTTAATATACATATATAAAAATAGAGAAATACGCAAGATATATATATAAAAAATATATATATACACTAAGTAGAAATACACTATATATACATTAACATATATATACTAAGAAATATTTATACTAAAATACATACATGTATATGTTTATACATATACCAAAGTGTTATTATATATATACACTTAGTACTTACATATCAATATAACATAATTATATAGCTACTTATATATATACACAAGAATACATATTAAAGTATCATTTAAAATACGTATATACTAATTTATCAAATACATACATTAACATATTAAGATACACTATACTATACATTAATTAATATACACAAATACATACCTACATACATTATATATATACATATATATATATATATATATATATATATATATATATATATATATATATAAGAAAGAGGGATGGGGAGAAGAGAAACTTACTGTGGTGGTGAACGCAGAGCAGCGGTTCCAGCGGGGAGGGACTCCGGGAAGAACAGCAGCGGCGAGGGAGGACTCGCCGGAGTTCACAAAGGGCCGCCGGGGGATGGTTCTGCCGTCGGACACAGAGGGAATGGACTGAGCAGCGGGTTCTCACGGTGGAGGAGTTGAGGAGGTCGAGGAGAAGTTGTATGGGAGGAGCAGCGGCTTCGGCCGCCGGACTGTCGGGCAGCGCCTGCCGGTGCAGTGAGGAAGAGCGGGGGAGTCGTTGGCCGCCGGGAACAGTGCACAGTGGGAGAGGGAAGGCTGACGGGCTGGAGCAGTGGAGGTTGCAGCCGTCGGAGTTGCTGAGGCCCGTCGGAGATGATCAATGGGCCGCCGGAGCACAGTAGACCGCCGGGGTTGGCCGGGTTCAGGAGATGGGGGGAAATGCACAGTATTCCCTCCCCCCCTTGAATTTGAATTTCAAATGAAAAAAATAAGAAAGAAGAAGGAGAAAGGAAGAAGGAGAAGAAGAGAAGAAGAAAAGAAAAGAGAAGAAGAGAAAAGAGGGGAAGAAGTTTACATACGGATGAGAGAGGGGATGTGGGGGCTTGTGGAGGTGGGGAATCCTAGGTTTCTTGGGATTAGGGTTTGAGGGTACAAGACATTAAATAGGGAGAGGGGGTGTGATGGAGGGTGGTGATTGAACCCCTAGAATGAGTGATCCAGATTTGATATGGGAAAATAATTCATGTAGGAAATGAGGGTGAGAGTTTAATTAAAAATATTAGGTTCCCTCATTGTTTAATCAAAGGGTGTTGACACCAAAAATGCATATTTGCAATTTAACCCCATTAAATTTGGGAAATTGCACAAACACATAAAATGACAAAAATTTGGCGGGCGATTCGGTGTTCGGTGTTTTGTAGGGTCAGGGGGCGCTGTAAAATCGGTATGGGTTCAATTTATAGGGCACTGGAATTAAATTAGGATTTTTAGAATTGGTTTAAAATAGTATCCTCAATTTAATTAGAAATAAATGCAAGTTGTGTTCTAAAATTAATTAGGAGTACATGGGGCCAGAATCAGGTCAGGTCATCAATACCAATAACGAAGTAGACTCAGAACAGAATATTACCCTAATTTGGGCCGCACGAAAAATAGGTCAAGATTGCCTCCAATTTTAATTGGAACGCACAACGATACAAAAATAGGGATTTATTAAATAACGTCCGCGACGATTTTTGTGCGGCTAGAAATAATGCACAGGGAGCAAAATTATGAGTTGCAAAAATAGCAGAATGGAAGACAGGCATGTCTAGGGCAAGATTGTGAAATTTGTTGGAAGACAAAAGTCTGGATAGTGCTCCAAATATCGAAGCAAAGACAATGCGCAAAAATATTAAATAAAATACGGAAATAAATTACAATCTCCAAATATTAAATTCTAGATAAAATAATAAAATCCATAATTCTATAATTCGGACAGGTGGTCTTCTACTGGGCTTCTATGTCTTAGTCTACTAGCAAAAAAAATAAATGAACACTGTATCTAATACTATATTTAATTACACATCACACATAATTATTTAAATCAATATATACTATTCATGCAATTAATTAATTATAACTACAATAATATTAAATATTGTAAAAAGTCGAAATTACCCCTGTTTTCGGAATGTGGTAGTGACAGGAATTCTGGAATAAATGAATACTGGAGCATGTCATCCTCAATGTACATCTAACAATGAAATAGAAATACAAGTATACGCAAGAATAATGAACTGGTATATAAGTGTGTACAAGATCAATAACTAGAACATGTAGAGATGCTAGATCAATATATTAGAGATGCATGTCAAGAATCATCTAACTAAGTGTGTGAAACATCAGTATATCATGTGATCGGCTTGGGACTATATGACTCATTACATTGATTAGCGTTCATCCCCAACAAGTTCGGCTAACCATATGTAACAGCGATGAGGCATGTAATTGTCACGACCCGCACCCGGTTTAGGGGCACGAGTGCGTGGGTACGTCCAGCCTACGCCGCAGTGTCGGCGGTAGAACGCTGTCAAGGTCTTGATACTATCTAACTAATGTCACGCAAGCATCCAATCTCCATTAGGAGGCACAGATGACACAAATAAGATGAACACATACTCAATCACAGGATTACAGCACGATAAGATTTCGAAACAGAAATTTAAAATTAAACACAACACAAGTCCACAAGTAATATTCTAACTCATCAATATCCAAGAATCATCAAATGCCGGAGACAAATCCGGTACCAAATAGTCTACTTAAAGAACTAACAATAAATAATAATTCCGGCTAGACCTTCCAGAATCACAACTAACTACCAAGTCTGCAGCTACTCACCATATGGTCCATAAAGTGTCGGACAGCGGTCCTCTAAGGCATAGTCTGGAAAAATATTTCCAGTCAGGAAGGAGCAAAGCAACACTCTCAAATAACAGTTCCATTAATTGATAATGTCTATAATACAATAAAATATGTCATGCTAGCTACTGAGAAGACAGTGAGATAAATGCAATGGCGATTAAAGAGAGATAGGCAATAAGCAATATGATACAGTCAGTGCATGTATGGAATTAAAAGAACAAGGAACAGTATCATATACGGGTGTTGTAGTATATGATTTAAAATAGGGAACTATAATATATTCTAAGTGTTTGAAATAGTAGCTTCAAAATATGATCGGCTTGGGAACATGTACGATAGCTACAGGGCCTGACTAATCATGGGTGAAGAGCATGATTAACACTTACAATTTTTTATACTACAATAAGAGGTTATGATCACATTTCTTACTAACTACTTTCCCGCCCCCAACTAGTACTGTGGATCCAATCATGACACGTCACGAATACACGAACATTGTCTAATATATTATGTATAATGTCTAATATCAATGTCTAATGTCAATGTCAATATAAATGTTAATGTCAATGTCAATGTCATGTATAATGTCAATACGATAATCAAGGTAACATCTCATGACTGCAGATCCAAGCTATACTAGTCCGTGTAGCACAGTGTCAAGGATTCAGATGTAACATTTCATGATTGTTGAACTTATAAAAATTATCAAGAATTGGAAATTATCAGAGAATGTACTTGCCTTGGGTCCTTAGCTGGTATTTATGGATGTCCTGTTCCAGAGTATCCCCTGGGTAAACCAACAGTCCTATAAACACATCACAATATAACATTTGCATCAAATGCTACCCTAACATACAGTCTATAAACACTGGCCTCAGGGCCATGCCAGGCAGGGCACTAGTCAACTAGGGTCACCTAGTAGGGATACATATTTAAAACACATCTCATTAACTAATATATATAATTTCCATCAATCACAATAATAGATATTGTATAAATATATACTTTAAAATAAATAATTCTTGTATGTATATATAAACATAATAATTTATACTTACAATATATATCAAATTAAATACATATACAAAATATATGTATATATATATATTAAAAATATGCTAAGGGTTTATACAAAAATATAAATATACCAATACGAAAATATAACTCTACATGTATATATTGATACCAAAATACGGTTATATATATGTACCAATTATTATACAACACATAAATTTTAAATACTAAAACATACATTAACATGTATATACTGAGAAATATTTATACTAGAATTCATACATGTTAAATATTAATAATTATACATATACTAATTTAAATTACATTAGTATACTTTTATTAAATAGATGCCACAAAATAAACCAATGTGTATATACATATATATATATACAATTTGTATATACATTAACATACACATTAATTATATATACATTAACTATGCATTAATTATTATATACAAAATATATACATTACATATTAATTAAACTCATACGTATTCACATATTTAAAGCATAAATTAGAAATACTATACATTACATATTCATTAATACATACATTTACAAAATATATATATACATATATACATGTATTCCCATTTATATTAAAATATATTAAGTATATACGAAATATATTTTTATACGTATACTAATACTATATATACTATTAAACATTTAATTAAAAATAATACTATACACATATACCTACACATACATGATACTAATATACATACTAAATAAACCATACATAAAAATGCTAATTAACTATACATACACATGCTAACTACAGAAGAAGGGAAGAGGGAAGGAGGAAGAAGACTCACTGTTGGTTGCCGGCCGGAGCACAGGGGAGGGGAGCAACGGGTGAACGGCGGGTCGGAGGGGCCGCTGGACCGCCGGGGTGTTGAGGCAGCGCCGTCGGGGAGGTCTGGAGGAGTCGGCCGCCGGAGCTTCAGCAGGGAGGTGGTCGACTTGGGTGGTTGAGCGGGGCCGGGAGGAATGGTTGATGGTGGTGGTGATGGTGATGATGGAGATGGAGGAGTTCGGGTTGGAGGGAGGACAGTCGGGAAGGAGTGGTGGGAGGCCGGAGCAGTTGGAGGAGGTGAGGGAGATCGTGAGGGAGGAGCACGCGCAGCGCCGCCTGGCTGAACGCCGGATCCGCCGGAGGACCAGTAGGCGCGGGCAGCAGCAGCCAGCGGGAAGATGGCCACCGAAAACTGAACAGTATGGGGGGAGGTTGTGAACAGTTCAAGTTTCCCCCCTATCTCCTTTTGAAATTTCAAATGAAAGAAAAAATTAAAGAAGAAGGAGGAAGGAAGAAGGAGAAGAAGAAAGGAAAAGAGAAAAAGAAAAAGAAGGAGGCTACGGTTTGGTGTTGAGGATGGAGGAGAGAGAGAGGTGGGGGAAAACCTAGGTTGTCTAGGGATTAGGGTTGATGTAGATATGTCATTATATAGGATGAGGGGATTTTGATGGAGGGTTGTGATTGACCCTCCAAATGAGTGGTCCAGATTGGACATGAGGAAAATTAATTCATGGGAGATTTAGGATGAGGTTTAATTAAAATATTAAGGATTCCTTATTGGTTAAAATAATTGGGTGTTGGCACAAATGCCAATTTGCAATTTAACCCCCTTAAATTTGGGAAATTGCACAAACACATAAAATGACGAAAATTTGGCGGGCGATTCGGGGTCCGGTGTTTTGTAGGGTCAGGGGGCACTGTATGATAGGTACGGGCTTAAATAGCAGGGCACTAGAATTAAATTGGGATTTTCAAAATCAGTTAAAATAGTATCCTCAATTTAATGAGAAATAAATACAAGTTGTGTTCCAAAATTAATTAGGAGTACATGGGACCAGAATCAGGTCAGGTCATCAATACCAATAATGAAGAAGACTCAGAATAGAATATTACCCTAATTTGGGCCGCACGAAAAATAGGTCAAGATTGCCTCCAATTTTTGATTGGAACGCACAACGATGAAAAATAGGGATTTATTAAATAACGTCCGCGATGATTTTTGCGCGGCCAGAAATAATGCACAGGGAGCAAAATTATGAGTTGCAAAAATAGCAGAATTGAAGGCGGGCATGTCTAGGGCAAGATTGTGAAATTTGTTGGAAGACAAAAGTCAGGGTAGCGCTCCAAATATCGACGCAAAGGCAATGCGCAATAATAATAAATAAAATACGGTAATTAATTATAAACTCCAAGAATTAAATCTAATTAAAACAATTAACCTCACAATTCCATAATTCCGACAGGTGCTCATCTACTGGCTTCTAGGTCAAGTCTACCATCACAACACAAATGAACACTGTCTATAATATAATATATTAAAGTACACATCACATAGTTATTTAATTTAAATATATACTATTCATGCAATTAATTAATTATAACTACAATAATATTAAATATTGTAAAAAGTCGAAATTACCCCTGTTTTCGGAATGTGGTAGTGACAAGTCTACCTACCTTAAAAGAATTTCGTCCTCGAAATTTAGAATCCTCAAAGTAGCATTTATTCATATACATTATTATTTCCCTCAAATTTTATTCATCAACCACGAATCAATTAATAATCCACGAGGTCTTTTCACAATTGTCAAAAATTCTGATATTATTTCATTCCTGAAAAATCCTCGAAATGAATCAAAGTCTATTTTTATCAAAATTTCCTTGAAAGTTTTAGTTAATAATTCAATACTCAGAATTTAATATCCACTCCTCAAGAACTCAACAATATGATATTTAAGGATTCTCCAAATGTCACATCCAAATATAAAGTTCTAAAATTCATAACTTGCAATTAAATAAATACATTGATAAATCTCCCAAAATTTCCAAATTAATAACCAACTTAAACATGTCATAATCTTTCCTGGAATTAATTAAACCACCAATTATGCCATGTTAATTTCTTAACCATTTATTTAAATCAATAATTATCCTCAAATTTTAATCATCTTGTTCCTCTTGTCAAGTAATAACCTCTTCATAAGTCTACTATGGTCAAACTCCAATAATCATGGTTTGAAAAATCTACCTATAGTCATACCACATACAATCTAGGGGGAACATACATGGTTATGGTCTCATTTGTTATGGTGTTGCAGTCTATGTATCAGGGGTACTACTAACTACATTCTAACAAGAAAATCATGCATACAACTATTGTACTAAGCAATCAATCAATCAAATAGGTAGGAACAGAATAAAGGAAAGAACAGAAACTGCTAACACATTACCTGCAGTATCGGTCTCCTCGACCGTCATCGCAAATGCCCGCCCTGCTGGGGTGGTTCCCTTTGCGGGTGCTGAGCAATATACGGTTCCACAGGTAGCCTAACTGGATCTCTATAGTCTGAAGCTGCGCGCTGGCCGGGAAGATAAGGAACTCGAAGACAATCCCTTACTCGATGTCCCGCAGCGCCGCAGTGCAAAAAAAGTCCTAGCCTCGTTCTACAGCTCTCCCAAAGGTGACCTGGCTTCTTACAGAAATGACAAGTCTGTTGTGTCTCTCTCGGAGGCTGTTGCTGATCCTGCTGAACGCGGACTGGTGCCTGGTACTGTTGTTGATGCTGATACGCCCATGGATATTGCTGGATAGGAACTGGTGCTAGGTACTGTGGTGGATGCTGAAATGTCCATGGTTGTTGCTGAATATGGAATGGTACTTGGTACTGCTGTTGGTGCTGAATACGGGGATGCTTGGCTGGTCCTGGGCTACCATTCGTATCTCCAAACGTGTCGTGACTCCTCTTAGGCCTGAGATCCAGATCCTCTTCTGCGATCTGAGCATCCATTAAGATAGCCTCATAGGTAGCGGTACGACGACCAGAAGTGCGCGACTTAATCTCTCTTGTCAGTCTCTTTCTAAATTTCCGGGCTCGATCTCCTGGGTCCCGAATCATAGACGATGCAAAATGGCTCAATCTACAAAATTCTGCAGCGTACTCGTCGACTGACATGTTTTCTTGAACTAAGTCATGAAACTGACTTTCCAAGGTTTCTAATGCTACGTCGGGAAAGAACTTCTCTTTGAAGAGTTCCTAGGGACTATATGACTCATTACATTGATTAGCGTTCATCCCCAACAAGTTCGGCTAACCATATGTAACAGCGATGAGGCATGTAATGGTCAGGCTGCACCGACGTGAGATGTGGGTGAGCTATGATGCATGTAAGGTTGGGTATGATCACATAAGCTACTAACATTTCCCCATTTTCCCCAGCTAGCACGATGGATTCCAATCACGACTCCTCGTGACAGGTCTCGATGATGCCAACTCGTGTAAAGAACAGTGTCAGAGTCATGTACGCTATACAACAAGAATTATAGAGATAATCAACATAATGTAAACTGTCAGAGAATGTACTCGCCTGGGGTCCTGCTGCTGGCAGTACCAATGCCTGTTCCCGAATCTTGTCTGAAATCCAACAGTCCTAAAGACAACATATAATACAATATTGTATCAGACATTACTCTAACACACAGTTATAAATACACTGGACTCAGGCTATGCTAGGTATGACACTGGTCAACTAGGGTCAAGTGTGCATCAATTGCACGGGTGTCGCATCTGTAATTGCTGTACAAATCAGACAGTCAATGATACGGGCTTGCCAGTATGTCAGTGTACATATGGAAGTCTTCTAACATTTATCGGGCTACAGGTTAATGTAACTACGGGTCACCTAATACATATACAATATACATATTATTAATTAGAAATAACATTAATACTCAATATATATATATATATATACACTAATTACATACATATACAATATATACGTATACCAATTAATTACATATATAATATATGTATATACATTAATGAATTTACACTATGTATATATATATTAAACATGCCAATCATTTATATTCATTTTAAATGTATACTAGGGCATACGTCTACCATACATATACCTAAGTATAGATATACTAATTTTGAGAAATATACTATATATACATATATATATACATATATATATACATATATATATATATATATATATATATATATATATATATATATATATATATATATATATATATATATATATATATATATATATATATATATATATATGTACAAAAATACATTTAACATATATTAGGGAATACAAATACTATACATATATACTAATTATATATAATAAGCTTATATTGAATACACATACTAATGGACAATATACGCATACGCGTACGTATGCATACCCAACAATAACAAGAGAACACTCCTTACCTTGGCTTCGGCGTGCACGTGCACGAGCGCGGCTTGATGACGATGACGACAATGATGGTGGTGAAGGTGATCGTGATGGTGAAGGCGATGATGATGGTGAAGGTGTTGATCACGATTATGGAGGTGATGACGATGGAGGTGGCGAACAGGGATGGTCGGGGAGATGGTGCTGTTAATGGCGAGCTCGTCGAGTTGCTGTGCAGGCTGTCGGAGTAGCTCAGGCGAGATTCGGTCAACTCCAGCGTCCAAGCGAGTGCAGCGGTGGTGGTGTTACCCGTCGTCCAGTCGGCGGAGGGCGAGATCCGATGGTGCACGGTCGGGACTCGACGTGGAGGTAGGGACGAGCGTGTTAGGCATTCGTGCAGGTCGGTGGACTGCTCGTCGGGCTCGACAGGAAAGGGGACAGTGGCTCGCTGGCGGATTTTGACGGGGAGGATCAGTCGAGGAGTCTCTGGCTGTGGCTCAATCGAGGTGTTCGTGGCGAGGTCGACAGGGAGGGAGGAGGAGGACGACTGGGAGACAAGGTCGGGGACGCTATCGCCGACTCCGACGGAGGATGGGGCAATGAGGGAGAGGGGTCGTATGAAGCCAGAGAGGAAGATGGGCCATGGAGGAGAACGTGGCGGGCTCGGGTGGTCCGACGAGACTGCAGAGGGAGGTTGTGAAGGGAATGGACGGAGGTGTCGAGGAGGAGATAGCCGGGCCCCGGCGGTCGAGGGGTTGAAGGTGACCGGAGGAATAGGAGGACGAGGAAGAATAGGAGATGGGAAGTTAATGTCGGCTGGGCTATGGTTTGGAAAATAGAAAAAATTAAGAAAGGGGAAAAATGATTATTTATATACATGTAGGGTGTATATTTGACCTAGAATTGGTTGACTGGTCAACCCTTCTTGGAATTGGGCTTCTCCTGTATGATTTCAAAGGCCATGATTAAAATAGGTTCAAAATAAATGGCTCGGATTATATTGGTTCAAGGTTTGGAGGGCCAGGGTCTTAAGGAGCTTGGTGTTGAATTATACACTCCTAAAAATTATAGAAAAATACCCATGAAGGAGAAATAGGTTTATGTACATGTCGTGTCCAACAGGGCAGACACCTTAATGCACTTTTGCACAAAAGTCAGAAAAGAAGGCATGCATGTCTAGGACAAGATTGTAAATTTGTTGGAAGGCAATGGCTAGGGTAGCGCTCCAAGTATCTTTCAACGATAACGCGCAACAATGAAATAAAATTACGACAATATAAATATAATTAAATATCATGCAATATTTTATATATTAATCATGAAAAGACGAAAATACCCTTAATCCAAAATATGGGGGTGACAAGTCTACCCTCCTTAAAAGAATTTCGTCCTCGAAATTTAAGATCCTCAACAGTCGTATTTATTTATTATTTTATTTTCCATCAAAGCTCAAATTTATCGAACCCCATAATCATGAAGTAATCCCACATTGTTATTTCAAACTTTCATAATTCTATAGATATTATTTTTCTGAAAAATCCTCAAATTTAAAATCGATTTATATTCGTATTATAATCTCCTCAAAATTTGATGTTAGTAATTAATTACGAAAATATTTAATATCCAATCCTCCAATTTTAAGTCCAATCAATACACATTTATAAAAATTTAAAGTCTCATCCAAAAGTTTGTATTCAAACACTAACCCATTAATCGTCTTACTCCTCAAATTTTGAGTAAATCACTAAACACAAATTTTACTATCCAATCCTTTAATTTAAATCCAATTGATGCATGTTTATCAAATTTAAATCCTTATTCCAAAATTTAAAATCGAACACTAACCCATTAGTGATCTTAATCCTTGATCTCTTTTTCCACACAATACTCAATAATGTAATAGATATAAAATCTTCAAATACCACATTCAATATAAGTTTATAACTTGTAGGCCAATGAATATAATGATAATCTCCTTAATTCCTCAAATGTTAGTGACATTCCATCATACCACAATTTTTATAACAATTTATGAGTTAACAAATCGTCAATTCTGTCATATTAAATTCTCAACTCTCTTTATTTAAATAAATATTTATCCTCGAAATTTAAGGTACATTGTCTCTCTCTCTCTGTCTAATCATAACCTCTTCATTAATCTTCACTACGGTCAAGCCTCAACAAACAAGGTCTAAGAGTATCCTACCTATAGTCATACAATACGCAATACAACACGCAATCTAGATAAAATATGCAATCTAGATGAAACACACATGGTCATAGTCTCTTTTGTCATTGTATTACATTCTTTGTCGGGGTGTACTACTAGCTATATTCTAGCAAAAAAATTATTGATACAAGCTACGGTACTAAAGAATAAATTAATCAATCAACAGACGGAAAGGAACAGAAGGGAAGAAAAGAATACAGTCTTCTAACCCATTACTTGGACATCTACAACCTCTATCATACACTTAACTCTGGCACATTTATTCACAAATTCCTGTCCCTATACACTGTTACCCATATCAACTAATCACTAGTCCACAAGACATCCATATTACACATATCTGTCTTTTAACGCCAAAATCTGATACCAAGAACCTCTAGCACAACCATAGTTCAATAATGTATCCCAAGTTTGGTACATGTATCCTTTTAGGTACCATTATTTATACTACCAGCACACCCACTGCTAGCTCTCGACCCAATTGCAATTGTTTATACTAGTTGCTCTTATCTATCAAGTGCGCACCAAGTGCAACACAGCACACTAAGTATTACTTTCTTTAATACAACTCTAGATGGACACCTAAGTCAATTTGCAGTATCCTCTCAATCATGCTCAAGTCAACAGATCCTTTACACATGTATATCATATACTCATATACTGTTATACATTTCTTACCCACCATAAAATTTAATCCTCAAAATAAAATTATCAAAATTTAACTTCTCGAACAATTTTAAAATAAAATGCATATACTTCCCTCAAAAGTCAAATATTCAACATTGAAATAAAATTTTAATTTCTTCCAAAAATCTTTATAGCTTTGACTATGTTTATCGAATTGAATTTGAATCCTCAAAAATTTAATAACGTAGAATCTCAACTCCTCAGAATTCTTTAAAAATTGAAATTCATTCCCACTCTTCAAATTATAAATTTAAATTCACAAGTACACGTATAAATACTCACAGTCTCTATTACTCAAGGTGCACACAATACACCAATTGTCTACAATTCTTAACTGTGCATAAATTTTGTACTGCCCGGATTACTCGCTATATTACTTCCAATAATTAAAGTTATCATCACACATATTTTCTCTAATGATTTTTTATCTATATTAATTGATACACCAATCTAATTATCATCACATGAAGTACTTAATGTTATTAGCACCTAGCTCAACAAATCTTTGATATATAAACACTAGCACTATTGGTATGGTAACACTAGCTTCATGATTAGATCATCTCATCAAACTTATTAGAACTCACGATCACTTGCACTTTCTATAACACATGTTTTACTTCACTCTCAAGGCAGGCATACGGTTCCATATCTTTATTGATGCATACGTATTTTCTCTCAAATCTTTTACGGACTGTTTAACTAATATGTGATACATTTCATAACTTTCATTACCAACCTTGATATTTCTCTACTCATGGCATCTCACTAAAACCCTTTATGCATATACATTTCTTCACTCTTGATGCACCCAGTATCAATCATCAAATTGAACATCATGCTCCATTAATCGTTAACACAATTTCTTGATACTTAATTATTTACATAGATCATCCAATTAGATAATTTAATGACTATCCAGGACTGGCATGCTGATTCTGATACTTACTCTTGGAACCTTCACTGATACTCTTACTCCTCTTTCTATAGTACCAATACTAATTATAATAACACCTATCATAGAACTATTGCTACAAGATACTATGCTATGGGTATCTCTAGATTAATGCCTACTGCTCCCATGTCCAACTAAGAAACACTTACAAACTCACAAGTCACACTCAGTCAAACTAATACAAGACAACCAAAATTGTAAGTCACTAATTATCACACTAACAAGGATCCTTAAAGAAATAAGACTCAAAAAGGAATTGGATCAAGGACTGAAGGTATCTTTACTTCTAGTAAAGAAAAGAAGCGATGGAACAAAGTCATGGAATAACAGAAATAGATAAGTATTGAGATGATACTTTAAGAACCATTTTAAGATACAACCTGATAATCATACACGTCTGTCCGAAATTATGACACTCAGAATCCTCGCCACGCCAGTAAGCATAGATGCGATAAACGACAGGTTCCGTAACTAAAGTATGCAACTCTATAATCATGTCATCTAGAATCCTCACCATGCCAACCGGTATAGCTGCGAGAGACTCTAAGTTTCATAACTAAAGTATGTACATCCAAGTCAGGTTCCTACGTTCTTATCACGACAGCTAATATGGCTGCGATAAACTCTAGGTTCCATAACCAAAGTAGATGTTTTACCTTTCTCACTGTCCTCATCAACATATGTCATCAGATGATACCATAAAGTTTAGTCCGTAAAATTCATCTCGATAAAAAAAATTAAACTCAACAACGACACCAAGAGTTAAATTTTACAACTGGTCAACAAGAATCAAAATCAACAATGATACCAAGATTTTAATTTTAATAACTGATCAACAAGAATCAAGTTCAATAACAACAAGCAAGAGCGGACGAAAACAAGGAAAAAGATTTAAATTGGAAATTATAATAAGATTCTCAAGGGGTCGTCCCAGGAATCTCTTAAGAATTTTTTGTGATTGAGTATCCTCTCTCATCCTAGTATCCTATGTCCTATATTCTATAGCAGGCACGCAGTAGTACAACTTAAGATATCGCACTACCACGACATCGCATAACTTGCGAAGTCTGACCTGCATGGGCCACCACTAAAAACGTGTCACGACCCGCACCCGGTATATGGGCACGAGAGCGTGGGTACGTCCAGCCTACGCCACAGCATCGGCGGTAGAATGCTGTCTAGGTCATGTAACTATCTAATCAATCTCACATGAATATCCAACTCCATAAGGAGACGCAGATATCACTATATAATATGGAATATACTCAATCACATAAGCTAAAGTACGATGAGATATCAAAGCAAGCAATAAAATACAAGACAAGTCTAAACAACAATAAATAATCTAACCTGCAATCAATAACATCCAAGTCTCCAAGTATGTCGGAACAAGTCTTCTATGTCACAGTCTGGAAAAAATATCCAGTCAGGATTGGAACGAAATACACCTCTAACAGCAGTTCCACATATATTAACAAAAACTATAAAACAGTGTAAAGAAATATAAGACAGATAGGAATACTGGCAATAAGAAATACTGACGAGCATGGATGTACTGGAAATAAATGGAATAAAGAAATGCTGAAATAACTGGAATACTGGAATAAATGAATACTGGAGCATGTCATCCTCAATGTACATCTAATAATGAAATAGAAATACAAGTACACGCAAGAACAATGAACTGGTATATAAGTGTGTACAAGATCAATAACTAGAACATGTAGAGATGCATGTCAAGAATCATCTAACTAAGTGTGTGAAACATCAGTATATCATGTGATCGGCTTGGGACTATATGACTCATTACATTGATTAGCGTTAATCCCTAACAAGTTTTGCTAACCATATGTAACAGCGATGAGGCATGTAATGGCCAGGCTGTACCGACGTGAGATATGGGTGAGCTATGATGCATGTAAGGTTGGGTATGATCACATAAGCTACTAACATTTTCCTATTTTCCCTAGCTAGCACGATGGATTCCAATCACGACTCCTCGTGACAGGTCTCGATGATGCCAACTCGTGTAAAGAACAATGTCAGAGTCATGTACGCTATACAACAAGAATTATAGAGATAATCAACATAATAGAAACTGTCAGATAATGTACTCACCTGGGGTCCTGCTGCTGGCAGTACCAATGCCTGTTCCTGAATCTTGTCTAAAATCCAACAGTCCTAAAGACAGCATATAATACAATATTGCATCAGACATTACTCTAACACACAGTTATAAATACACTGGACTCAGGCTATGCTAGGTATGACACTGGTCAGCTAGGGTCAAGTGTGCATCAATTGCACGAGTGTCGCATCTGTAATTGTGGTGCAAATCAGACAGTCAATGATACGGGCTTGCCAGTATGTCAGTGTACATATGGAAGTCTTCTAACATTTATCGGGCTACAGGTTAATGTAACTACAGGTCACCTAATACATATACAATATACATATTATTAATTAGAAATAACATTAATACTCAATATATATATATACACTAATTACATACATATACAATATATACGTATACCAATTAATTACATATATAATATATGTATATACATTAATGAATTTACACTATGTATATATATATTAAACATGCCAATCATTTATATTCATTTTAAATGTATACTAGGGCATACGGCTACCATACATATACCTAAGTATATATATACAAATTTTGAGAAATATATATATATATATATATATATATATATATATATATATATACAAAAATACATTTAACATATATTAGGGAATACAAATACTATACATATATACTAATTATATATAATAAGCTTATATTGAATACACATACTAATGGACAATATACGCATATGCGTACGTATGCATACCCAACAATCACAAGAGAATACTCCTTACCTTGGCTTCGGCGTGCACGTGCACGAGCGCGGCTTGATGACGATGACGACAATGATGGTGGTGAAGGTGATCGTGATGGTGAAGGCGATGATGATGGTGAAGGTGTTGATCACGATTATGGAGGTGATGACTATGGAGGTGGCGAACAGGGATGGTCAGGGAGATGGTGTTGTTAATGGCGAGCTCGTCGAGTTGCTGTGCAGGCTGTCGGAGTAACTCAGGCGAGATTCAGTCAACTCCAGCATCCAAGCGAGTGCAGCGGTGGTGGTGTTACCCGTCGTCCAGTCGGCGGAGGGCGGGATCCGATGGTGCACGGTCGGGACTCGACGTGGAGGCAGGGACGAGCGGGTTAGGCATTCGTGCAGGTCGGCGAGCTGCTCGTCGGGCTCGACAGGGAAGGGGACAGCAGCTCGCTGGCAGATTTCGACGGGAAGGATCGGTCGAGGAGTCTCCGGCTGTGGCTCAGTCGAGGTGTTCGTGGCGAGGTCGACAGGGAGGGCGGAGGAGGACGACTGGGAGACAAGGTCGGGGACGCTGTCGCCGACTCCGACGGAGGATGGGGTGATGAGGAAGAGGGGTCGTATGAAGCCAGAGAGGAAGATAGGCCATGGAGGAGAACGTGGCGGGCTCGGGTGGTCCAGCGAGACTACAGAGGGAGGTGGTGAAGGGAATGGACTGAGGTGTCGAGGAGGAGATGGCCAGGCCCCGGCGGTCGAGGGGTTGAAGGTGACCGGAGGAAT
Source organism: Iris macrosiphon (assembly GCA_036927795.1). Lineage (NCBI taxonomy): Eukaryota > Viridiplantae > Streptophyta > Magnoliopsida > Asparagales > Iridaceae > Iris > Iris macrosiphon. The sequence goes on along the minus strand of JAYESA010000008.1, from coordinate 61,705,887 downwards.
AAGAGGACGAGGAAGAATAGGAGATGAGAAGTTAATGTCGGCTGGGCTATGGTTTGGAAAATAGAAAAAATTAAGGAAGGGGAAAAATGATTATTTATATACATGTATGGTATAGATTTGACCTAGAATTGGTTGTCTGGTCAACCCTTCTTGGAATTGGGCTTCTCCTGTATGATTTCAAAGGCCATGATTAAAATAGGTTCAAAATAAATGGCTCGGATTATATTGGTTCAAGGTTTGGAGGGCCAGGGTCTTAAGGAGCTTGGTGTTGAATTATACACTCCTAAAAATTATAGAAAAATACCCATGAAGGAGAAATAGGTTTATGTACGTGTCGTGTCCAACATGGCAGACACCTTAATGCACTTTTGCACAAAAGTCAGAAAAGAAGGCATACATGTCTAGGACAAGATTATAAATTTGTTGGAAGGCAATGGCTAGGGTAGCGCTCCAAGTATCTTTCAACGGTAACGCGCAACAATGAAATAAAATTACGATAATATAAATATAATTAAATATCATGCAATATTTTATATATTAATCACGAAAAGACGAAAATACCCCTAATCCAAAATGTGGGGGTGACAGACACTCCTGAACTAGTGGGTCCAAGTTTGCACCATCTATAGGTCGGGGTCCGTAGTATGTCGGACACCAATCCCCGGGATCCTCTGAATAATATTTTCCAGTCAGGAATAGAGCAAAGTACAACCCAATAGCAGTTTCAATTAATTGATAATAACTATAAATAGAAATAAAGAATATAATACAAGACGAGAAACAATGAACAATATCATACTATGGTAGAAGAAACAAGTAAGCAAGAGCAATATGGTATACATTGTTCACGATAAAATAGAACAAGACAATAGAATGAGAGAATGAACTAGAATATGGTGAAGAACTATAACTATACTAAGTGATTTAAATACTAGTTAGATGTGTGATCAGCTTGGGTAAACATTATCTACTTTAACGTTGGATAAACATTGTCTAAGTTAAACATTGAGCATTGTCTAGGATTTGATCACATATCTAGCTAACACTTCTCATTTTCCCCGACTAGTACAATGGATCCAACCATAAAACGTTATGATGCAAGATACTCAAGGCATTGTAAACATTAAACCTTGAGCATTGAGCATTGAACATTGAACATTGAATATTGAACATTTAACATTTAATATTTAACATTTAACATTTAATATTAAATATTGACTAATATTAAATATTGTCTATTTAACCATATGAGAACACGAGGAACAATGAAACAATAAATAGCATTCCATGACTGATCCATGTGTATACTAGTCCATGTACCAATTATAAAACTCCTAATTCTGAAAATCGTATTATTTAATTTATTTAGTAATTTTGAGCTAAACAGAGGAAGTAGATTTTAATTAATTTTTACTTTGAGGTGTTTTTGCAATTAGAGGATTTATGGAGCCATTATAAAATTTTTCTAATTTATCCCATGTAGGAGACCCTTTGGACAGTTGCTTGCTTAATGGTATGCACCAACATAATTTTTAGAATTTTCTGTGTGTATATATATAATTAAATAGAAAATAAATTCCTATTGGATCTCAACCCAAACCCTTTATCCTAAACCTACTACCCGTTTAACCCCTACCCGGACCCGTTAGGAGAAGAAAATATCAACAACAGCAAAACCAACTTTTCTTCCCTCCGCGTGTAAAACAAACCCCCACCGCTTAATTTCTTTCATCCGCACGTAAAACAAACCCCCACCGCTTAATTTCTTTCATCCGTGCGTAAAGTAACCCCCACCGCTTAATTTCCTTTCACCCGCGCATAAAATAACTCTACCGCCTCTTATCTCTATGTTATTACTAAACACTCTCCAACCGCAACCAAAACCAATGAAAGAAAGAAACAGCAGCAGCCTCCACCGCCTCTTATCTCTATATATATTATAACTCTTCCAAACCCTAACCCACTTCTTCTTATAACAAACTTAACACTATTTTGGACTGCACTATACAAAACTTTTGCTCGACAAGTATACATTTCCATTGTACTAATATTTACAGTCCATGTGATGCATGCATAATTTATTTCTACTGACTTAGTTTATTTATTTTAAACTCTATATAAATTGTACGTCCAAAGAAACTTGGGTGCAACGACTATGTCGTCGTATCATATTTTATTTACGTATATTTTGGACCTACTTTATAAGACCACCCCATTATTTTGAGGCATTTTATGTTTCATTGGCCGTGACACAGTTATTACACGAGTTGTGAGTCTCATATAGATCACGGACTATGGGATAGGTCTGGCCTCCTGTACGTATGGACCATGCGTTAGGGATGACTGCTGCTAGAAACTTTGTATACTAGTAGACCTGGCAGTTATTTAGAGGTATTATCATGTCATGGATATGGCATGCTTAAAGCATGGGGTGGGGAGAACAACAATTAAGGCATTTGGGCTCCTTTGCACTTTTCTCTTGTAACGCCCGGATTCTTCGCTGAAGAAACGGGTGATGATGACCACAATATATTATATTATCAGGCGGCCTCTGCCGTTCAAAAGACGACAAGCTTATAGGCCCCTGATTCTCCGAAAGAATCATATCAATCCCATTTATGGCCAGATAGTCCATGTGTTGGAAAGTTGTTCTTAAACTGCATTCACTTAGACGGTTAGGCGACCCATTGGATGTTTATATTTCTGTACTTAATTGGTATATTTATATGTATCTTGTTACGTCCCTCTGAGGACCTGGACCCTTTTCAGATATGGACAAGCAGGAGTACGGTCCTACACCTGACGCTACTTACCAGACCGAGGAGGTCCTACCCTCGGAGTATATATGATTTTATTGCCGCTGTTTAGAGATCTTTTTGCTACTTCAGTATAGTCGTTTTGAAGTGGATTTGTTTCCACCCGACTATCAGACTTGATACTCATCTTGATATTCAGATATTATTCAGCTCTTCATTTCTACTTATTATTTGTGCTGTGGATGAGATATAGATTGTGTATGACTTGTTGTGACAGTATATTACCACTGATGGATTGAACATTCATGTACAGCGTACGTGTGTATATGGTTTCCATATATTAGAGTTCATATACATACGACTGGGCGTGTTACGTATTCCTAGTCCTACATATTTTGGGACTGAGGCGTGATACCAATGTGTCAAGAGTCATGTAAAATATTTCTAAATACTTGCATTATAGTAATTATCAAATAATAGAAACTATCAGAGAATGTACTCGCCTGCAGTCCAGAGCAATGAATGTCAAACTGTGTCCGAACTGGTATCACACAGACCTATATATGGAATATTATATACAAGGTTTTGGAATAAAAATAAGTTTGACTAGTCAACTTCTAGGTCATAAAGCCATTTCTAAGCCAAAATAGTCAAACTAGGTCAACTCTAGGCCAAACTAGTCAAACTAACTATTTCTAGGTTGCTTGAGTCCATCTCTAGGATATTAGGTCCATACACTATGAAACTAACCCACACTAGCTAAACTAGGATACTATGAAGTCACTAAGATATCGTATCTCAAGATACACAAATAATAGATATGGAAATATCATATTATGCATATACAATTATAAAAATATAACAATCCTAACTAATTGTTTGTGGGATTTAAAAAAAGAGGTTTATACGAAACCTTTGCTTGCAAACATAAAAAAGAGAGTACAATTAATCCTATACGAGGATGTTAAGTACAATAAAATAATTCTGGGAAAGTATTGCTATAGAAGTCTGATCTATGGTCGATCACTTTGTTCCTTGGACCACACGATGATGAAAAAGTGTTGTAGAAGAAGAAGAAGCTTCAAAGCTTGCAAGTGGAATTGAATTCTCGTTGCCGAAGTTGTCAACCAACACTCTCCGTCCGTGTTCTCTCTCTCTCTCATCTTTGATTATGCCTTGTCCGGTCTGTGTGTGTGTGCACTTTTTGGTCCCCTTTTTCCTGTGACCAAGGGTCTCTATTTATAGAGATCAGCCAAATAACTGACCGGTTGGCATAAAAAGCCAGGCAACTGTCTTGTTGGCATAAAATGCCAAACTGTGAAGAAAGTTGCACCTTTTACGCGGCGGTTATAATAACTGCTACCCACGTTCAAATAATCTTCTGAATCTGCGTATGACACGTGTCCCATTATAAGGTAACGTATATAACTGCTTCTTGAAGATCACGGCATGCAAGCCACGTAGGTAACTGCCCCTGCGTAAAGATGGTTGGCGTAAAAGCCAAATAACTATCTTGTTGGCGTAAAAGCTACATAGCTGTCTTGTTGGCATAAAAGACCAAACTGTGAAGAAGAAGACTTTCTTTACGCTGCGGTTATGATAACTGCTACCCACGTTCCAATTGTCTTCTGAATATGCGTATGACACGTGTCCCTTTATGAGGTAATGCGTATAACTGCTTCTCGAAGATCGTGGCATACAAGCCACGTAGGTAACTGCACCTTGCGTAAAGATGGTTGGCATAAAAGCCAGATAACTGTCTTATTGGCGTAAAAGCCAAATAACTTTCTTGTTGTCGTAAAATGCCAAGCTCTACGTAAAACTTTATGAATCCATGAATAATAGATAACTAGCGTAAAAATAGCCAATTATCCGTCCTTACTGAGGTCTTGAGCATATTCTGGGCTAAATAGCCTTATCATGTACCTTTGCAAATGTAGCCGAGTTAGCGTATTTCGAGGAGATAGCATACAACGTACTCCTATAGTTGAAATAGCCTGGTTGGCGTAAAATGCAAGGATGGTGATGTGAGCGTATTAGTTACAGTTCTTTCTCTCCCAGCCAATTATCCATCACGACTGAGGTCTTAAACGTATTCTAGGCTAAATAGCCTTATCACGTACCTTTGCAAATATAGCCGAGTTAACGTATTTCGAGGAGATAGCATACGGCTTACTCCTATAGTTGAAAATAGCCTGGTTGGCATAAAATGCAAGGATGGTGATGTGAGCATATTAGTCATAGTTTTAGCTCTCCTAGTCATGACAAAATTTAAAGAATAGAACCAAATCTCGTGCATTAAATGCAGATATATGCCTCAATCTCATGCATTAAATGCCGAGATTTGCCTCGAGCTCTGTAAGAGAAACAACTTTTGATGTGGCTTCTGATCTCGTCTTATCTTGAGCGTAAAAATTTATTTCTGCCCATGTAGAATAGGCAGCGTATTCTTTAAATGCGTAAAAATGACTTGTATCAAGAATATGTCACTAAACGACAGCCTGGGTCTTTCTGCAAAATCATTATCACAGCCGTCCTCTCCATCATCGTGCAGTACTTTTGTCAGGAGTCTGGTTCACTGTTTTATTTGACAAATTCATCCGAGGAATACGAAGAGTTCCTCGTACAACTTTACGTTGCATTAAAAATAAATGTATTTTAAACTTTATGCAGGGAGGTATAACAACCTTTTTATGCCAAAACAGTCTTGAAGCGCTACTTTACGCGGACAGCTCTGAAGCCTTACTTTACGCCAAACAGCTCTAAAGCTCTACTTTACGCCAAAACAACTCCAAAGCCCTATTTTATGCGGACAGTTCTGAAGCCCTGTTTTACGCGGACAGCTCTGAAGCTCTATTTTATGCGGACTTCTTGTATGTTGGGCGTTTTTACTGTATAATACGCATACAATTTCCTAGCGTATTTCATGCTTCTACACTAATCTAATGCTAAGTAGATACCTTGGCTTTGAACCAACGTGGTATCGCACCACTAAACCCTCATCTCGATACTCAAATCCAATACCTTGAGTATCGACCAATACCTTGACATTACCTTGGTATCACAAGGTAATTCAAATCCTAATATATACTAACTATCCAATACTAAACTATAACTAACATTAACTAAAATACTACAATACTACTAACTACCTAACATACCAATACATATATATCTCTGCTACTATATATATACTACTATATATATATTTATATATAGTATACTAGTGTATTCATACATGATACCTATTACTTTCCCAACACCAATATCTTAGTACTACTTACTCTTTACCCTTCTATTAATATCGAGTATCTTGATACCCAATATTACCTTAACATGTGTTCCAATACCTTAGTATTCTAATCTTAATACCTTGGTAATACTTTAAAGTAATTAGAACTAATAGTAACTAATACTAATACCTAACTCCTAACTAACTAGTGTACATATACTAATATATACTTAATCAAACTTTAATCCTACTAACTAACTAGTTATGATACTATAACTAAATACTAATATATATATATATATATATATATATATATATATATATATATATATATATATATATAAATATAACTACTAGTAACAAGTATATATATATATATATATATATATATATATATATATATATATATATATATATATATATATATATATATTACTAACAATAATTAAGTATATAAATATATAACTATACCAAAGTAACTAACTAGATACTACACCTCAAGCTACTATGAACTAACTAACTAACTCTTACCTCCATTGACACACTGTTGCCTAATGCATCGTTGTCTGCTTTATGCTACACTGCATTGGCACTCGCTGAAGGATTCTATAGCTGCTGCACGGACTGATGCACGCGCTGCTGCTGCTGCACGCTGCTGCATGCACTGCTCGCTGCAGCTACCAGTTGCTGTTGTTGCACGTTGCACCGCCTTGCTGCTGCTGCAGCTCGCTGTTGCTACTGCTACGCTGCTCCATTGCGCTACTGCTGCTGCAGCTTGTTGCTGTTGCGCACTTGCTGCGGGTGCATACGCTGCAAGCTACTGCTGTAATGCTGCTGAGCTACTGCCCCCCCTCGCTGCATACACACACTCACGCTCACTCACTCAAACACTCAACACACTAAGACACACACACACATCTATGTATTAGATATCAATATATATATATGTACTCTCACATCTATATCTATATATATATATATATATATATATACTCTCATACTCACACATACATATAGATATAGATACAGACATACACATATACATATGTAAACATACACACATATATCTAACACCTATGAACATATCAATAGATACATATATATATACATATATATATCTATATAAATTTATGCACACCCATATATTTATATTCATATAACTCTCACTCACACACACACAAGTATACATAACTATACATATACACATACGTATATACATAACCATAGAGATACCCATATATATATATATATATATATATATATATATATATATATATATATATATATATATATATATATATATATATATATATATATCATACAATTATATAATATAGCATTCTATTAAATATTACAATGGCAAATTGAATCTCAAAGCAATAAAACAAACACGTGGAGTGCATCGCACCCGTATCACACTAGATCTATGGTACGCTTGCGATACAAGTCCACCACAAAACTAAACGTACCCCGAAGGACACGAGCAAGTCTAAAATAGTATATATGAACAATCAAAAGAATTAATTGTATATCTACGTGTCCGTGTCAAATATGACATGCACAAAACTTCGTGTCGGAGTAAAACTCCCAAAATTAACCCATATCGCCAAATTATCGGCATACAACCTACACGTACCCAATTGTGGACACGACACTAGCCACACACAATCAAACACATGTCAATTTGGTCTAATTGACCAATTGACAAATGCAAAATGTGCCAATCTCGGAATTCTTCCAAAATTGACACAAAACACACCATAACTTTCTCCATAGGCCTCCTATGAACCTAATTCCAATTACTATAGGTAGTCTTAGTATATGGGATAGTTTTTTATGATTAAATCATAGATTTAGTGTCTAATTAGAGGAAAAAACTAAATTGTACCTATTGGAAGATAGATTCCCAATAAAACTTCTAATTTGGGTGAAAAGAGCCTCCAACTTGTAGATCCTTACTCCTCTTTGTAGATCTTTGCTTCCTTCTTGTAGATCCGTGCTCTAATAACCTCCAATGATGATTTTGGAAGGAATTAGGGAGAAATTTGGTAGAAATTGATTTAATTTGGTTGAGGGAAATTCTAGATCTAGATTTGGAATAAAAAATAAAGAGAGAGAAAGTTTTTAATAAAAAATCCTTTGTAAAATAGATTTCCATCATATGTAATCATGATTAATAAACTTGTCTTCTTTTATGCACTATTGATTTGCCATATTGCTAAAAATATGGCTGTTGAGCTACTGCCCCCCTCGCTGCATACACACACTCACGCTCACTCACTCAAACACTCAACACACTAAAACACACACACACATCTATGTATTAGATATCAATATATATATATGTACTCTCACATCTATATATATATATATATATATACTCTCATACTCACACATACATATAGATATAGATACAGACATACACATATACATATGTAAACATACACACATATATCTAACACCTATGAACATATCAATAGATACATATATATATACATATACATATCTATATACATTTATGCACACCCACATATTTATATTCATATAACTCTCACTCACACACACACAAGTATACATAACTATACATATACACATACGTATATACATAACCATAGAGATACCCATATATATATATATATATATATATATATATATCATACAATTATATAATATAGCATTATAATAAATATTACAATGGCAAATTGAATCTCAAAGCAATGAAACAAACACGTGGAGTGCATCGCACCCGTATCACACTAGATCTATGGTACGCTTGCGATACAAGTCCACCACAAAACTAAACGTACCCCGAAGGACACGAGCAAGTCTAAAATAGTATGTATGAACAATCAAAAGAATTAATTGTATATCTACGTGTCCGTGTCAAATATGACATGCACAAAACTCCGTGTCGGAGTAAAACTCCCAAAATTAACCCATATCGCCAAATTATCGGCATACAACCTACACGTACCCAATTGTGGATACGACACTAGCCACACACAATCAAACACATGTCAATTTGGTCTAATTGACCAATTGACAAATGCAAAATGTGCCAATCTCGGAATTCTTCCAAAATTGACACAAAACACACCATAACTTTCTCCATAGGCCTCCTATGAACCTAATTCCAATTACTATAGGTAGTCTTAGTATATGGGATAGTTTCTTATGATTAAATCATAGATTTAGTGTCTAATTAGAGGAAAAAACTAAATTGTACCTATTGGAAGATAGATTCCCAATAAAACTTCTAATTTGGGTGAAAAGAGCCTCCAACTTGTAGATCCTTACTCCTCTTTGTAGATCTTTGCTTCCTTCTTGTAGATCCGTGCTCTAATAACCTCCAATAATGATTTTGGAAGGAATTAGGGAGAAATTTGGTAGAAATTGATTTAATTTGGTTGAGGAAAATTCTAGATCTAGATTTGGAATAAAAAATAAAGAGAGAGAAAGTTTTTAATAAAAAATCCTTTGTAAAATAGATTTCCATCATATGTAATCATGATTAATAAACTTGTCTTCTTTTATGCACTATTGATTTGCCATATTGCTGAAAATATGCAGCTTTAACACGCCTGAGTAATTTTTACGTAGACTCTGATAAATATGCATCCAGTCACGTTCCAACTTTTATGCATAAAGGAAGATTCGTAAAAACTCTTTAGCATTAAATTGTCTTAAAAATCCAATCATCATGTTGTTTTTGACGAGGAGTCACATAGAATTTTGAACCATCATTTCTTTTTTAAAGAACATCTGTTCAGAACATCATCTTCGAAAATAACTTCTCGAAAGATTCTCGAGACATGGCAAGAAATGTCCGCCCCAAACAGGCCATCCCTGAACTAGATATAAAGGATTCTGGCTAGACTTCAAATGAACTATCAATGGCCAAAAAGTTACCTCCAATAAAGACAGATATTTTTAGGGAACTCCTTGGCCCTTCGTCTGATGATGTCCTCTCGACTGAAAAAGAAGAGAAAATGCTGATGAGAAGAGCATTTCCTGCGCAAACTCTTGTGACTGGCTTTTTCAAGCATAAAACCCAAATTATCAAGATATACGCGTATTCTGCTGATTGATCTGTCCCGCGTAATTTAAGATGCAAAATCATAGATCCGTAGCGTCTGAGCATAAAATTATAGATTCGTAGCTTCTGAGCGTAAAATTGTTGATCTGTAGCTTCTGAGCGTAAAATCGTAGATTTGTAGCTTCTGAGTGTAAAATGGTAGATTTGTAGCTTCTGAGCATAAAATCGTAGATCTGTAGCTTCTGAGCGTAAAATCCTAGATCTGTAGCTTCTGAGCGTAAAATCGTAGATCTGTAGCTTCTGAGCGTAAAATCGTAGATCTGTAGCATCTGAGCGTAAAATCATAGATCTGTAGCTTTTGAGCGTAAAATCGTAGATCTGTAGCTTCTGAGCGTAAAATCATAGATATGTACTCTGCACGTAAAATCTGAGCATAAAATCAGGGATCCGTTATGCAGCATGACTATCTGTCTTCCTTTTCAAATTATCTGCTGACGTGGTCCCAAACTGATTATGATAAGATCGGATTTGGTTAAGGATTCGAAGAGTTACTTGAACTCTATAAATAGAACTAGGTCGTGAGAGAGAAAAGGTGGGATTATTGATAGAGCTAGAGGATGGCGTTATTTCATCACGAGTTGTACTGGAGCAACCTTTGATGTTCCCGCGACCTCTCTCTCCATGGAGTTGCGCATTCTTCATTCATACACACAGTTTTATGTTTCCATTAATACCTTCTATCATGATTTTGATGTATATGGAAGTTTTAGAATGCCCTCCCATAAGTCCACTGGAAGAGAGGAGATACCATCTGTCTTCTCTGATGAAGGTGATGAAACTACTGGTACGGATGACTATATGTTGATATTACCGATAGGCGTAATAGCTCCGCCAGCAGAGCCTCTCATTATTTCCAATAAACGAAAGGCTTCTACTCAGAAAGAGGCTTTCCCTCGTAAGAAGAAGCAGACTACAAAAGGTCCTAGAAGGACTTTCACCAAGGGGGCCTCTTCCAGGAGTGAGCCTATTATTTTCCCTGCTATGGATGATTCTTTGATTATGGGTCCTTCGCCTTTTAAAGAAGGAACCTCCACAGTCCCAACTGAAAGTGCTAGAGATTCTTTGGCCGTGACTGCTGCCGCTACCACCGTTACTGGTGATGCTTCTATATCGTCTTCGAGGCCGAGCTCAATAATAATCAGTATACCTTTATCCAGACAAATAATGGGGCTATCCCCTCCTTCATTTGTAAGTATTTCAAGCGAGATTCCACTCGATGAACCTCGAGTAGATCTGGGTGATGACTGGGATGACTACCGTCAAGCGTCAGTTGGTGTACCCTCCTCGCCAGGTATGATAGCTTGTTTAGCGTCATTAAGAAATGATTTAGCTATATAGGCTGCAGACGCAATATACATACCATCGGCCATGGGTAAATATTGTCTTCACACTTTTTTCAGAAAAATTAAACATCAAATTGATATTAACTTTCTCTTATCTTAGTTTCAGGCAAAAAAATTTCTGGGGAGGGCGGAGCTAAAACAACCTCTGATTTTGTTGCGGATCCAGTTGATGAAATGGCGTTGACCACCGTCGAAGAAGCATACCTTGAAGCCGTTTATCTTTCATCCGCAACATTCTCGGATGTAATCCCGACAGCAGCAGTTCAAATAATATCAGAGGTGGATGAACCCACCATCTCGACTGTGCCTCCTTCACCGAGCGTGCCAGCAACTTCAACTGTTATTGGTGTCTCTTCTTTTGTTGCGCAATCTGTTGAAGCAATGACTGTGGCAACATCCTCTGTAGTCATTCCAGGAGGGAGATTTACTGATGTTGCGACCACTCCCAGTGTCCATTCGAGCTTTGCTATGCTAGTTGAACAATACACTAGCATATTCTACCTCACTTTGAAAGAATTAATATCCATGGTCCTGGAGAAGAATCTAGGCTTTGATGCTTTGAAGACGTCCTCCGACCTCACTATAGCACATATTAGAAATTTTAATGACGCTGAAAGAGCTAATGTGCTAGAACAAATGGTTAATGGTTTAGGACATCCCATTAACGAATATTTGCAACTATCCGAGGCAGCATCAATGACTTGGTTCAGGCTGAGTACGACTCACTAACTGCGGATTTTGCTCAGAAGACAGAAACTTTAAACAAATCAATCCAAGAACATCAACAAGAGATGGAGAAAGAGCAATTAGTATTGGTGGAGAGTATTCCTCAGCTAGCCTAGTGCCATGCCGAATGTGAGGGATATGAAGTGAGGGTTCGAGAATTAGAAGCTGAACTTGCTCAAACAAGGGAGAGGCTTCTCAAAGCATCGCTAGTTCGTGATGTATTGGAGGGCCAAGTGAAGACAGCTTAACAAAACTTGACACATGTGGGTATCATCCATACGAGTTTTGTTAATTCTCTGTCCGAACTATCTCTCTTGTGCAATGGCAAAGCAAGGCTGGAACTGGCTCGCACCAATATTTTAAACTCCAGGAATGAGAGGATGACTACTTTGGCGCAATAGATCCGCGATTTAACTACTCCTCCCCAATGATGTACATTTTACTTTTTTGCTCCTTATTTTCTTAAAGATAACAAAGATACATTTTCTGACTTTGTGGACCCATCACTTTAAAATATAAATGATAGGCTTAGATGAAAGTAATATCAGAGGTAATATGAACATGATATACTTTCGGTAAGGTTTAGCTGAATATATCTATTCAGTGGTAATATGAACATGGTAGAATATAATCCAACTAAATTTGTATACAAAACACTATCAGAGATAATATGAACATGATAGGTTTTGAATTAGTTAAACATATCTATTCAGAGGTCATATGAACCTGATAGAATGTGATTTAGCTAACCTTTGTATGTAGTATCGTCAGAATAAAATCTTTATCTTACTCCATTAAGCAAAAGAGATCAAGTATAATACTTCTTCAAGAATTCATCGTTGATAGGAGCCATTATCAAATCTCCATTAGGCTTGGCTAATCTGTAAGCGCCATTTCAGAATATTGTTTCAATCACATAAGGGTCCTCCATTTTTTTACGATTGTTGGTGTGAACTTTGGATATCGTACCAGAGGTAATATGGACGTAGTACAATATCATGTTTGTTGAGGACGTCCCGCTAGGGGATCTCTGGTGGACCTATTATTTGTTGCGCATGTTGAGTGCAAATAATAAGTTCAAAACAAGCCCTATCAGAGGTAATATGGACGTGATAGGTTTTGTGGGTAGTAAAGACATCCTGCTGGGAGATTTTTTGTGGACCCATCACTTTTTTGCGCACGTTAGTGCAAATAATAGATTTGAGACAAGTCCTGACAGAGGTGACATGAACGTTGTAAAATATGACTCTGTGGGGATAGTGGAGCGACATATTTCTATTGAGAGGTAATGTGGACTCGTTTCCTTTGTAGGCATCCCCCCGGGGGGTTTTTGGTGGACCTATTACTTTTTGTGCACGAGAGTGCAAGTAATAAGTTTAAGACAAGCCCTGCCAGAGGTAATATGGACGTGGTAGTTTTTATAGAACTAACACCACTGGTGTACTTAGAGTTAAGTACGGGTGCTAAGTTGAGATGACAACCAATATCAGAGGTAATATGGACATGATAATCGATAGTCGATCACGGAAGGTTTGCTCAGAGGTAATATAGACATGACAAACTCAGCCTGAGAGAAATATTATGACAGCAGTTCAGAGGTAATGTGGACGTAAACCAATATCCAAAAAATTCATTGAGGAGTGATTTATTGAGTGTGTTTTATCCGAGCATGAAGATAAACCAAAGGATTGCTCCGCTGGGGAGATTGATGGGACGATAGCTCAGAGGCAATATGAGTATGGCTAGCGTCCAACGAGATTGGTTTGAATAGTCACTTGCGGGAGTGTACGAGTAGACCTAAGGATTGCTCCGTTGGGGAGATTTTGAGGATCCATCATCCATTGCGTATCCGGGACTTTTGGATACGGATGATGGTTTCTTTTTTACAAGAATTTGTAACGAAGGAGAAAATATTGCACATAGGCACATTTGCTGGGGATGAAGAAGCAAGAGTTGTTTTGTACCTCTGGGTTGTGGACTTCTTACCCATGGCGTACGTTAAGTACAGATAATAAGCTGAAATGATTAGCACTACCAGGGGTTATGCGAACGTGATAGTAGAAAGTCGAAGAGAAGAACTTCACTCAGTGGTAATGTGGACATGGAAAAGTTCTAAAAATATCCTACTCAGAGGTAATATGGACGTGGTAAGATATGACTCCGTGGGGATAAAGAAAAAAATAACAGGACAGAGGTAATATAGAAGTGACCATTTTTGTGGTGGTAAATTTACTCTGCTGGAGAAAGTGGAGAGACGTAGTTCAGAGGTAATATGGACGTGAACTGCTCAATAGCAACAACCTGGGAGGTTTGCTCAGAGGTCACTTGGACATGGCAAACTCAGCTGGGGAAAAAATATTTGGACAACAGTTCGGAGGTAATATGGACGTGAACCCATATCCAAAAAATTTACTGGGGAGTGATTTGCTGAGTGGAGATAGACCTAAAGGTTGCTCAGCTTGGAAGATTTTAGGGATTCATCATCCGATACTTCTTGAGGGGAAAATTGCCAAGTTGGAGTGAGATCAATTTGCAGTGACCTTCTTCTCGCTATAAATGCAAAGTGATAACTTTGGCATCGATCAGCTCCTGGATTTTCCTTTTCAGTACATAGCATGCCTTTGTGGGGTGATGAATGTACCGATAAAAGAGACAATATTCTGGGTCATCGACCTTGCCAGCCCTTTCAGGGTATCTGATGTTGGGTAGCCGAAGCTTGTTTTCCTTCATCAATATATTGAAGATTTCAATGATGTCATCATCATTGAAGAAGAAAGTCCCTTTTGGCTTTCGGGCTTTCTATACCTGAGTCGTACGGTCCTCAGGGAAGATGGTCATAGTTGCATCATCTTCGGACTCAGAGGGAATTCTACCCCCAGCTTTGGATGTTGCTCTGTTTTGTCAAGGGAGACTACCCCCAGGCATGTCGTTGTCTGGTTCATCTTTCTGTAATGACAAGGAGTAGTTCAATAGGTCAAAAACTGACCGTTTTGCTTTATAACAGTAACGGTTAATTACAATCTCATGACTATTACAACAATGTTCTCTAGGGGGTGTAATAGACGTATTAGGAGATCCCCTGTCTTTGTGTTTCTGGATCAAGAAATCACGCAAATCAGGGAGATTACAAGAAGAAGAAGAAGGCTTATTCTGCCTTTTTATATGAGTAGGAAGGTGGAGAGCCCTTTCTCTGTCATAGAAATACAACAGTTCACCCATATGAGTAGCATATGATCCATCATCTGTCCGAGGAGTATATCTTCCCGTGAAACGAGTCTTCTTTACGCGGACAGACCTATCCTGGCGTGATTTGGATATTTGCATAGGATCACGTAAAACAGGGAAAGTTCGCATAATCTGTGGGCGTAAAAGCTTAGAGGTTGAAAGATTCGTCGTTTGTTTGAAAGAGGTTGAAAGCTTAGTGGGAACTTTCTTCTCTTGTGGGCGTAAAAGCTTAGAGGTTGAAAGATTCGTCGTTTGTTTTCCTTTGATGTGATCAAAGGGTACATCTACCTCATTATAGACGGGAGACGTAATTTTACGTATGGGGCGTGTTTGAGATTTCTGAATTGGCACTAAGGCCTTGCCAAAAATTTTGTCTACCACGTCACAGACGGGAGACGAAGGTTTACGCACATGGCACGTCTTAGACTTCTGGATTGGCACTGGGGAATTGCCAGAAGTCTTGTCTGGCATGTTACAAATGGGAGAAGAAGTTTTACGCACAGGGCACGTTTGAGACTTTTGGATTGGCACTGGGGCATTGCCAGAAGTGTTGACTACCACGTCACAGACGGGAGACAAATTTTTACGCACGGGACGTGTTGGCTGTGTCATCACAACCTTGTTGATCAGTGAAAGAGAGCTTGTAGGAAGGGTAGAGGCCGTCTTAAGCATCCACACTTTACACAGCTTTCTGTTGTTCTGGACAGAGGAGGAATGAGAGCCACCCCCTGCATGAAGCATATCTTCATAGGCAGATTGGTCGAACTGGATGACGAAAGTCTTCTTCGTTGATCTGACGGATACAGCATCGTGTTGAGCAATTGCTTTCTCGTCAGAGGAGAAATTCGTCCCCAGCAGAGTCGCCATTCTTGTTTGCGGGATTTAAACAAAGAGGTTTATACGAAACCTTTGCTTGCAAACTTAAAAAAAATAGTACAATTATTCCTATACGAGGATGTTAAGTACAATAAAATGATTCTGGGGAAGTATTGCTATAGAAGTCTGATCTTTGGTCGATCACTATATTCCTTGGACCACAAGATGATGAAGAAGTGCTGTAGAAGAAGAAGAAGCTTCAAAGATTGCAAGTGGGATTGAATTCTCGTTGCCAAAGTTGTCAACCAACACTCTCCGTCTGTGCTCTTCCTCTCTCTCTGATCTCTGATTATGCCTTGTCCGGTCTGTGTGTATGTGCACTTTTTGGTCCCCTTTCCCCTGTGACCAAGGGTCTCTATTTATAAAGATTAGCCAAATAACTGACCGGTTGGCGTAAAAAGCCAGGCAACTGTCTTATTGGCGTAAAATGCCAAACTGTGAAGAAAGTTGTATCTTTTACGCGACGGTTATAATAACTGCTACCTACGTTCAAATAATCTTCTGAATCTGCGTATGACACATGTCCCATTATAAGGTTATGCGTATAACTGCTTCTTGAAGATCACGGCATGCAAGCCACGTAGGTAACTGCCCCTGCGTAAAGATGGTTGGCGTAAAAGCCAAATAACTGTCTTGTTGGCGTAAAAGCCAAATAGCTGTCTTATTGGCGAAAAGACCAAACTCTGAAGAAGAAGACTTCATTTATGTTGTGGTTATGATAACTGCTACCCACGTTCCAATTGTCTTCTGAATATGCATATGACA
Source organism: Iris macrosiphon (assembly GCA_036927795.1). Taxonomy (NCBI): domain Eukaryota; kingdom Viridiplantae; phylum Streptophyta; class Magnoliopsida; order Asparagales; family Iridaceae; genus Iris; species Iris macrosiphon. The sequence continues at coordinate 61,688,868 of JAYESA010000008.1, read as the reverse complement.
CATGTCCTTTTATGAGGTAACGCATATAACTTCTTCTCGAAGATCGTGGCATGCAAGCCACGTAGGTAACTGCACCTTGCGTAAAGATGGTTGGCATAAAAGCCAGATACCTGTCTTGTTGGCGTAAAAGCCAAATAACTGTCTTGTTGGCGTAAAAGGCCAAGCTCTATGTAAAACTTGATAATTTCATGAATAATAGATAACCAGCATAAAAATAGCCAATTATCCGTCCTGACTGAGGTCTTGAGCGTATTCTGGGCTAAATAGCCTTATCATGTACCTTTGCAAACGTAGTCGAGTTGGCGTATTTCGAGGAGATAGCATACGGCGTACTTCTATAGTTGAAAATAGCCTAGTTAGCATAAAATGCAAGGATGGTGATGTGAGCGTATTAGTCATAGTTTTAGCTCTCCCAGCCAATTATCCATCACGACTGAGGTCTTGAACATATTCTGGGCTAAATAGCCTTATCACGTACCTTTGCAAATGTAGCCGAGTTGGCATATTTCGAGGAGATAGCATACGGCGTACTCCTATAGTTGAAAATAGCCTGGTTGGCATAAAATGCAAGGATGGTGATGTGAGCGTATTAGTCACAGTTTTAGCTCTCCCAGTCATGACAAAATTTAAAGAATAGAACCAAATCTCGTGCATTAAATGCAGAGATATGCCTCAATCTCGTGCATTAAATGCCGAGATTTGCCTCGAGCTCTGTAAGAGAAATAGCTTTTGATGTGGCGTCTGATCTCGTCTTATCTTGAGCGTAAAAATTCATTTCTGCCCATGTAGAATAGACAGCGTATTCTTTGAATGTGTAAAAATGACTTGTATCAAGAATATGTCACTAAACGATAGCCTGGGTCTCTGTGCAAAATCATCATCACAGCCGTCCTCTCGATCATCATGCAGTACTTTTGTCAGGAGTCAGGTTCACTGTTTTGTCTGACAAATTCATTCGAGGAATACGAAGAGTTCCTCGTAAAACTTTACGCTGCATTAAAAATAAACGTATTTTAAACTTTACGCAGGGAGGTATAGCAACCTTTTTATGCCAAAACAGTCTTGAAGTGCTACTTTACGCGGACAGCTCTGAAGCCTTACTTTACTCCAAAGAGCTCTGAAGCTCTACTTTACGCCAAAACAGCTCCGAAGCTTGTTTTACGCGGACAGTTCTGAAGTCCTATTTTACGTGGACAGCTCTGAAGCTCTGTTTTACGCGGACTTCATGTATTTTGGGGGTTTTTACTGTATAATACGCGTATAATTCTCCAGCATAGTTCATGCTTCTACACTAATCTAATGCTAAGTAGATACCTTGGCTTTGAACCAACGTGGTATCGCACCACTAAACCCTCATCTCGATACTCAAATCCAATACCTTGAGTATCGACCAATACCTTGACATTACCTTGGTATCACAAGGTAATTCAAATCCTAATATATACTAACTACCCAATACTAAACTATAACTAACATTAACTAAACTACTACAATACTACTAACTACCTAACATACCAATACATATATATCTCTGCTACTATATATATATTTATATATAGTATCCTAGTGTATTCATACATGATACCTATTACTTTCCCAACACCAATATCTTAGTACTACTTACTCTTTACCCTTCTATTAATATCGAGTATCTTGATACCCAATATTACCTTAACATGTGTTCCAATACCTTAGTATTCTAATCTTAATACCTTGGTAATACTTCAAAGTAATTAGAACTAATAGTAACTAATACTAATACCTAACTCCTAACTAACTAGTGTACATATACTAATATATACTTAATCAAACTTTAATCCTACTAACTAACTAGTTATGATACTATAACTAAATACTAATATATATATATATATATATATATATATATATATATATATATATATATATATATATATATATTACTAACAATAATTAAGTATATAAATATATAACTATACCAAAGTAACTAACTAGATACTACACCTCAAGCTACTATGAACTAACTAACTAACTCTTACCTCCTCTGACACACTGTTGCCTAATGCATCGTTGTCCGTTTTATGCTACACTGCATTGGCACTCGCTGAAGGATTCTGTAGCTGCTGCACGGACTGATGCACGCGCTGCTGTTGCTGCACGCTGCTGCATGCGCTGCTCGCTGCAGCTACCAGTTGCTGTTGTTGCACGCTGCAGCTCGCTGTTGTTGCTGCTGCGCTGCTCCACTGTGCTACTGCTGCTATTGCACACTTGCTGCGGGTGCATACGCTGCAAGCTACTACGGTAATGCTGCTGAGCTACCGCCCCCCCTCGCTGCATACACACACTCACGCTCACTCACTCAAACACTCAACACACTAAGACACACACACACACACACACATCTATGTATTAGATATCAATATATATATATGTACTCTCATATATATATATTTATATATATATATATATATATATATATATATATATATATATATATATATATATACTCTTATACTCACACATACATATAGATATAGATACGGACATACACACATATATCTAACACCTATGAACATATCAATAGATACATATATATATATACATATACATATCTATATACTTTTATGCATACCCACATATTCATATTCATATAACTCTCACTCACACACATACACAAGTATATATAACTATACATATACACATACGTATATACATAACCATAGAGATACCCATATATATATATATATATATATATATATATATCATACAATTATATAATATAGCATTCTAATAAATATTACCATGGCAAATTGAATCTCAAAGTAATGAAACAAACACGTGGAGTGCATCGCACCCGTATCACACTAGATCTATGGTACGCTTGCGATACGAGTCTACCACAAAACTAAACGTACCCCGAAGGACACGAGCAAGTCTAAAATAGTATGTATGAATAATAAAAAGAATTAATTGTATATCTACGTGTCTGTATCAAATATGACATGCACACAACCCCATGTAGGAGGAAAACTCCCAAAACTAACCCATATCGCCAAATTATCGTGATACGACCTACACGTAACCAATTGTGGATGACACTAGCCACGCATAATCAAATACATGTCAATTTGGTCTAATTGACCAATTGACAAATGCAAAATGTGCCAACCTCAGAATTCCCCCAAAATTGACACAAAATATACCATAACTTTCTCCATAGGCCTCCTATGAACCTAATTCCAATTACTATAGGTAGCCTTAGTATATGGGGTAGTTTATATGATTAAATCATAGATTTAGAGTCTAGTTAGAGGAAAAAAACTAAATTGTACCTATTGGAAGATAGATTCCCAATAAAACTTCCAATTTGGGTGAAAAGAGCCTCCAACTTGTAGATCCTTGCTCCTTTTTATAGATCTTTGCTTCCTTCTTGTAGATCTATGCTCTAATAACCTTCAATAATGATTTGGGAAGGAATTGGGGAGAAATTTGGTAGAAATTGATTTAATTTGGTTGAGGGAAATTCTAGATCTAGATTTGGAATAAAAAATAAAGAGAGAGAAACTTTTTACCCCCTTTATATAGGCCTCACTTGCCCCCTCCCTCAAGCTACTATGTAAAGTCTAAAATACCCCTTGGGGCCTCTCATAAAGAAATTAATTAAGGAGAAAAGGTTCTAGTCTAATGGTTTTAACTTAATTAATTCATCCTCCTAATGAATGGGCTTACTATTGGGCTCAAATCTAACTAGAATTAAATGTTGGTCCATGGATCTAATCTAAACTAGTTAGGTCCACTAACAAAAGTCCAAAAATAAAATCTAACATGTTAACAATAAATAATAATATAATAAATAAATAAATACTCAATATGCATAATATTTAATTGATTACCAAATGACTAAAATACCCTTTCTTAGAAAATATGATAGTGACAGGAAGCAAGGATCTATAAGGAAGAAGGAAGGATCTACAAGGAGGAGCAAGAATATACAAGATGAAGGCTCTTAGCACTCAATTTGGTGATTTTATTAGAAATTCATTTTCCAATAGGTACAATTCAGTTTTTTTTCTCTAATTAGACTCTAAATCTATAATTTAATTATTAAAAACTGTCCCATATACTAAGGCTATCCATAGGAATTAGAATTAGGTTAATAAGAGGCCTATAGAAAAAGTTATGTGGTATTTTATGTCAATTTTGGGAGAATTTCAAGATTGACACATCTTGTGTTTGTCAATAGGTCAATTAGATCAAATTGATATGGGTTTGGTTGTGTGTGGCTAGTTTCGTATCCATAATTGGATACGTGTAGGCCGTATCCCGACAATTTGGCGGTACAGGTTGATTGGGAGTTTTCTTCCAACATGGGGGTTTGAACATGTCACATTTTGACACGGACACGTAGTTGAGTAGCTACACTTTGTGTTGCTTCTAATAGTAATTCTAGACTTGCTCGTGTCCCTCAGGGAATGTTTGGTGGTGTGGTGAAGCCGTATCGCAAGCATATCATAGAATGAGTATGATACGGTTGCGGTGCACTCCACGTATTTGATGCTTTGCTTTTCAATTTGCCTTGGTTATAGCTATTAGAATATTATAATTATAATTGTTATATGATATATATATATATATATATATATATATATATGTGTGTGTGTGTGTGTGTGTGTGTGTGTGTGTGTATTGGATGTGTACATGTGAGCTAGAGGAGGGAATTATAAGTGAGAAGCAGCCAGAAAGCAGTAATAAGAAGCAGCCAATAAGTAGTCGGATAAGTAGTAAGAAACAGTAGCAAAAGCAAAAAGCTGCAGCAGCAACAAACAGAAGCAACAAGCTGCAACAGCAGCAAGTAGAAGCAATAAGCAATAGCAAACAGAAGCAGAAAGTTGCAACAGCAGCAGAAGCCATAAGTAGCAGCAGAAGCAGCGATAAGCTACAGCATGCAACAGCAGCAACGATAAGCAGTAACAATAAACAACAGTAGCAAGTGCTTAGAATTAAGTTATGGATAAGTTAAAATAAGCTAGTTAATAAGCTGGTTAGTTTATATTAATAGTTAGTTAATATTGTTAGTAAGTTAGTATGTATATATATATATATATATATATATATATATATATATATATATATATATATATATATATATATATATATAAGCACTAGTTAGCATTGGTTAGTATTATTTCTAGATTACCTTGAGTTACACCAAGGTAATGAGAGTTGAGGTATCTTGGGTATGGGTATTGAATATCCGAAGTGGTATGTTAGTATGTTAGTTTAGTATAATATTGTTATAAGTATAAATGCATGCTAGTGTATAGGGAGGTATGTTGGTTTGTTAGTTATGTTAGATATTGAATTACCTTGTGATATGGTATATATATATTATAGTATTTTCATATCTAATAACATGCGTATCTTATGTTACGGTATTTTGTTGGTATCATAGTATCCTATAATATCTAGTATATCATAGTTACATAGTGTATGGACCCAATATCCTAGAGATGGACTCATACAACCTAGAAATAGCTAGTTTGACCAAGTTTGACTAGTTTGACCTAGAGTTGACCTAGTTTGACTATTTTGACTTAGAAATGACTTTATGAACTACAATTTGACTAGTTTGACTTATTTTTATTCTAAAACTTTGTATTGATATAATATTTTATATTTAGGTCTCTGAGGCACCGTACCGGACATCTTTGATACTGTTCACCGGATTTCAAGCGAGTACATTCTCTGATAGTTTCTCATTCATGATATCCTCTATGTCTTTTGTATTTAGTGTAGATATCCTTGATTTTTTGACATAATGGTTACACGGATTGGTATATCTGGATCTCGTCATGAGATATTATTCCTTGGTATTTATGGTGTATCTTGTGCAAACCTTGTTCCTTGTTCTTCTTGTACATGTACAAATATTGATTCTTGGGGGGACTTGCTACCTACCCAAAGAATCCCGTGTCATAATGTACCATGGTTGGATCAACTATACCAGTCAGGGGCAGAGAGTATTTAGTGTAGATATGTGATCATACCCTTCTTGTGCATGTCTTGTTTCTTGAATAGTGTTAATCATACATCGCACATATGATTAACCAGGCCATTATCCTTGTGCAAGTTCCCAAGCCGATCATATGTTAAAGCTGGTACTCACTCACTTAGTAGTAGTATTTCTTGTTCATTTCTATGATGCTCATTCTTGTATTTATTTTTAGTATTTCCTATATTGCATATCTCTTATACCTTTATATTGCATCTTGTATATTCGCTCTATTTACTGTTGCATAGTTTATATCATTTTTTGGAACTTCTATTAGAGATGTACTTTGCTCCTTTCCTGACTGGATATATTTTTCCCAAATAACACTGGGAGTGGTACCCCACTCACTATGGGCCTCAGGACGTAGTTGGCTTAGAGCCAGAAACTTTGGCTCAGGAGGGTCTCATCCTGATTGGGACAGACGACCCAGGACTTGTAGCTCAGTAGATAGATCTTTTTGTACTGGGTTTGTCTCCAGCTTTATTGTTAGTATTTCTTTCTATGACTCATTGGATATTATCTTATCTTGTGAGTTGATCTCTTCAGTTCTTTTATCTTATTCGTGTGATTGTTCTATCTTATAGATCTGTGTTAGAGTATTCATATTTCTTTGGTGGCATTATTATATCTTGATTGCTAGATAGATAGTTTACCCAAACAGCGTTCTACCGTCGATGCTGCAGCGTAGGCTGGACATACCCACGTACTCGTACCCCTACATCGGGTGTAGGTCGTGACATATTTTTAGTGGTGGCCCATGTAGGTCTTCGAGGTCGCAATTAGTATGATTCGTAGTGGTGATCTAATTTGAGTGCTATTACGAGCCTGTTCCAGGATATAGTATATAGGCTATAGTGTCATGCCCCAGTCCCAAATTAGGTAGAACTAGGACTAGGACTACGTAACATGCTAGCTACGCATTCGACCATACTCTGGTCTGACTCGAATACGTAAAAGCTGTATTATAATGGTCACTATCAAAATAATCAAGTAAATATAGATATCTATGCTTAATCCATAATAAACAGAATACACAAGAATGAGCTACGTGTGCTAAAGTCGGCCGCCCAGTAACATACAAACTCGAATAGACTCGAGAAAGAAATATGAGTCTATAAAACTAGGCTACATCAGTAGATAAATAAATAATATAAATAAATAACCATAACTCCGGTAGATATGATATGAGTACCTGGTACTAATGCCTGCAAGGTGAACAACTCCATCAGCAACTCCAAAGGCTTCGTAACCGTCTAGGCTGCAAAAACTGGCAGGGGACTAGGTCCTCAGAGGGACGTAACAAGGTACAAGAAATATCATGCCAAAAAGTAAAATAGTATAATGCCTCATACTCAAGGGTAAACTACTGTAACCGTCTAAGTGATATGCACGTGAGAGCATCACTCGTACTCAGACTGAAACCACTACAGGCTCTGTGTCAGAGAGCCCATAGCAGCAAGTAGTATCATGACTCAGTGTAGGTGCCAAAGATCTGAGACAGAGTCCAAGACACCTCTAGTGGTATAACGACTTCGGTATATGTGCCACAATACCTCCAGTATATGTGCCAAAGCACCTCCAGTAGTATAGTATATATAACAATAATCAGCCTGTAGTATGGTGTGTCTCTCTCCACCAAATGTAACCTCACGTCTCATGTCCACAATATCCTATGTCCATAACACGCAAGATCATAACCTCTAGCTAGTGCAATGAGTCATAATAATATCCATACAATATGCAAGTCTCATATCACGAATCATGTAAGCCTATATAGAATTACCATGAATAACTCAAGAAAGATTCTGTCAAATGAAATTGTGTCAAGTATCCTAGGGTATGGCATACTTGGTAAAGCAAGCACGTAAAAATAGGATCGTGGAATCAACTCTCTAACTGACGTTACTCGACTCCGCGTACGGCGTCGACACCCGAATCTTGTTCGGACGCTAAGCAATATCTTACGGTCCTAGGGTAAACACACACATCACACATATCCAATAACTATAATAACTAAATAAGATAATAAAGGCAAGAAACTATGATACATCATGGCAAGGTACACTTGCCTGGGTTCTGAACTTCGTCAACTATTTTTGGGAAAGTGGAATATGCACGTACACCTCCGGATGCTGAAAATAATATCACCATTATTCTCAGAATACTTGAAATAGCTAGGATTGACTACCCAAAAGTCCAATTAGGACACAGGGGCAAAATTGACAGTTTTGGATCAAAGTGGGGTCCATATGTGGCCTACTTCGCACCGAAAAATGTGCCAAAGACAAAGTTCTCCAAATTTATGCCACCTAGTGTCTACGAGTCCAAAACGGCAATACGAACCCAAGAGAACATCCAGAAGTGGATTTCGATGAGCCGGTCACGAAAATGCCCGTCATGTGGAGCCGTGGGGCTACAAAATAATGTTTTGTCAACTTTCTCAGAATCGAACCAAACTTGGGTCACAGGACCAGCGTAACACTGTGAACCCGATGACGTAAGTTTTGTTGCGAAATGACAAGTACATACGAAGTTACGGCGAATGTCAGAACAGGCCGATATGGTGCTTTTCGATGGATATGTGTTGATTTCTGTGTGCACGCACATCCAAATCAAGTTCTGTGAAAGTCCACACGTCCGTGTTGACGATACGCGCCTTTCGATGTAACTCGCACATGACGAAGTTGTCTCATTTGGTGGGACACACCACGCGCAAGATTTTTGGTATTCTAAAAATAAGTTTTTGGTCGTTTTGGAACAAGAATAATTTAACCATTATAGCAAACTAATAAAAACTAAAAGAACAGTAAAAATCTTAGTTATATTGTGAGGAAGTCCCTTTAATTATATTTTGAAAATAATTAACGAGATGGTAGAAAAATGGACATGAACAAGGATACTTTGACTGAAATTCTAAACTATTTTCGAACAGTTTTTCGGCCAACTTTCGGTCAATTTTTCGAACAAACCGGGGTGTCTAAATTCATTCCACTTGAAGGAAATCCTATAGGGTTAGGTTGTGAACCTACCACCAAAGACGGAACATAAATTGGATGAGCAAGGAGGTCGAAAGCTCCATACAAAGGAGGGGTGTCGGGTCACGGTTGTGCACACGCGTCTGCGCACGAGTGGCCCGTGGCTGCTGCAGCGGCGGTCACCGGCGGCGTGGCCGCGGGGCTGTAGGTGAAGGCGTGGGATGGTGATTAGGGTTAGGGTTTTGTATTCTTTTATATATGTATGTATATAGAGAGAGGGGGAGGAGATGGTTACTGTGTACTCACGGGGGGTGGGTTGGTAAGGTTTAGGTTTTAGCTAATGGGTTATTGGATTTTAGTTATGTTAGTGGGTTTGGGTAGGATTTGGGTTAGGATTTATTTCTTTTCTTCTTTTCTTTTGTTATATATATATATATATGTGTGTGTGTGTGTGTGTGTGTGTGTGTGTGTGTGGCCACTAAAATAGTTTTAGATCTCAATAAATTTTACAAAAATTATACAATACACTATTAATAGTTTTACACCCAAAAATATTTTTTTTTGTACAATATTAAAAATTAGTTAAATAAACATAATTATAAATTCATGAATATTATATATTATAATTAGCTAAAAAATAAATGAAAAATTCTCCCTTAATTACAATAATTTCAGAATACCTATATTAATAAATTAAAATATTAATTTTAAAAATCAGGATGTTTACAATCTACCCAACTTATAAAAATTTTGTCCTCAAAATTAAAAATAAACATAGTAGAAAAGATTTTAGTTAAGAATGTTGCACTAAAGATGGGGACGTCATTACTAAATGGAGTCCTAGTTTGACTTCGCATTCTAAGAATAAGGGTACGCTTATTCAAGGCTCTACCCAACTTATAAGAATGAAGTTGGCCATAGGAACTATAGTCATGATCATATTTCTAAGGATTTCTAGTAAGCCTAACTTCAAGGAGGGATTCGAGATGGTAAAAATTTTGTGACCGTTGTCACAGCCTATCAAAGGAAATCTATGTACTACCATGGCGTTAATGAGTCAATAACTCTATAAAGAATGTTTTACCAGTTCTCCTTGCTTCTAATTAGATCATTAGTCTATAAGACAATAGAAAATATCATAGCCAAATACAACTATGGTGAGATGGTACCGAGAAGTTGTTCATTGCGTATCATGGATGCCGATGAATGGTTCAGCAATAAGCGTCAAAAGGTGATATGACTCATCAAGGTGTTTAGTATTGTGTAAAGAGTACAAGGGGTTCAATTAAATGCAACACAAGTGTCATAGCCGTAGGTTGGCATGAATGGGGTATGGGTATATCAGTGGTTGGGATATTTGGGTTGCCTATGTATAATTTAATTCAATTACAACGGAGTTGGATATAGGGTTTGGAAGGAGATATGCCACAAATATTGGGGGTCTATATGGAGAATGAGCGTGTATATTTAGATGTAACAGTTGTGTCATCAATGAGTAAGTTCCAGTTAGGCTCAGGAATGTCAAGGTTGTCTGACGAATTGAGTCGGTGTTGAGTATTAAAATTGACCACAACAGTAAAAGGATATCTATGTGTTATTTGTGTACAATTGCGTCGCAAATGTCGTGCCACTAAAACAAAACATGGGAAGGCCAGTTTGTGAGTGATAGTCATGTCATAAGTGTAGAGTGACTAGTCTAGGTCATAAGGGAGAAGTTATTGAAAAGGATAGTATTGTGCTCCAAATATCCGAGCCACAACAAAGGGTATCAAGGTTACAAAAATTAAATAGGTAATTTAATCCGTTTGAGATTAACCTAATTAACACTAAAATAAATTCAAATTTATCCTGAATTTCTACAAATAACCTTACACTAAAACCATGGGCTACGATCTACCCAACATATAAAAATTAAGTTGGTATTAAAACTAAGGTCATGGTCTTGCTAATAAGATTTCTGGAAGGGCCTATTTTCTAAATAAGGTTACAAGAATTCTAGGATTTACTGGCCGTAATCAAGGATTTTCTAAAGGAACCTAGAAACTATCAGGGTGCTATTGATCAAAAACTTTATAAGAGAAATTACTACTCATCTACTACTGCTCTTATATAGGTTAAGCTTCTACAAGGCAGAAGAAATGACTGAGTCAGATCTAACTAAGGTAAGGTGGTATAGAGGCATCGATCATTGATTGACATTGATGACAAAAAGACCAAAATTTAGGCTACGACAAGAAGAATTTCTGATAAGTCTATATGGTTGAATAAGGCACGATTAGGCAAGTATTTGGAGAATCGAGTCATGGTGACTAGATCAAGGGGATTAGAGTAGAAAAGAACTGATACCTATGGTGATATGGATATTAACACAAGGAGTGGTACCAACTAAGGGATTAATTTTGTAATTAAGGCACAACTAGGAAAAGAGGAAGGATCTACTCATGGTTATAATTAGAAAGATCGTTGTTGCAAAAGCACGAGATTGTCACTACCACATTCTGAAAATAGGGATATTTTCAACTTTTTATATATTATTAATATTATGGTATTTATATTAAATGATTTCTTGATAGGTGTATTTAAATAAATAATTTCATGATGTGTATATTTAAATTAATTAATTTCATGAGATGGGTAATTAAATATATTATTATATTCAGTGTTCATTAATGTTTGAGCTGGTAGACTTGACCTAGAAGCCATTAGACGAACACATGTCCGAATTATTTAGGATTACGTGTTAATTGCATTATTTAGGATTTAATTTATTGGAGGCCATAATTAATTATCGTAATTTATTTAATTATTTTGCCCTTACCTTTGCTTCGGTATTTGGAGCGCTACCCTAGCTTTTGCCTTCCAACAAATTTCATAATATTGCCCTAGACGTGCCTGCCTTCCATTCTGATATTTTTGCAACTCATAATTATGATCTCTTGAGCTTCATTTTAGCCGCACAATATTCGTCATGGAAGTTTATTTAATTTCTGAATAAATTCCAACTTTGTATCGTTGTGCGTTCCAATCAAAATTGGAGGCAATCTTGACCTATTTTTTCGTGCGACCCAAATTAGGGTAATATTCTGTTCTGAGTCTTCTTCATTAATGATATTGATGACCCGACCTGATTTTGGCCCCATGTACTCTTAATTAATTTTAGAACACAGCTTACATTTTATTCCTAATTAAATTGAGGATACCATTTTGACTTATTCCGTAAATCTTGGTTTAAATTCAGTACCCTGCTAATTAAGCCGTACCAAACACACGGTGCCACCTCACCCTACAAAACGTCGAACACCGAATCGCCCGCCAAATTTTCATTATTTTATGCATCTGTGCAAATACCCAAATTTAAGGGGGCTAATTTGAAAATTTGTATTTGGTGTCAATACCCCATTGGTTCAACTAAATGGAGAAGCCCGACATTGACTAGTCAACACCTTCATTCCCACATAAAGAATTCATTCATGTCTAATCTTGGCCATTCATTAAATGGGTAAATACTCACCCTTCATTCACACACCCTCTCTCCCTATTTAAAGTTACCTCACCCACACTCTTCCCTAGGAAAGCCCTAATCCCCAAACCAAGCCCCCATTTTCTCTCACCTCACTCCTCCCTCTCTCCAACGTAGGAAACCAAATTTCTTTCCCTTCTTCTTCTCTTTTCTTCTTCTTCTTCTCCTTCCCTTCTTCTTCTTTCCTTTGTTTTTTTCAAAACATAAAGGGGGGAATCATACTCCACCACTGTTCCTTGCTACTCCAGCTAACCACCTGGCCAGCTCCGGCCGAGTCTAGAGCCCGACCCCGGCTGCCCGACTCGACACTCCGCAGCTCTGGCCTGCACCAACTCCGACTCGACACTCCGGCTGTGCAAGCCCCCTAACCCGAAGCTCCACCCCGCCTGTACCACTCCAGCCTTGACTTCTCCATCGAGCTCCTCCCAAACTCCCTCTTCCCCTTGCTCGCAACTCCGGTCGGCCTGCACCAACTCTGGCCCGGCGACCCTCGCTACACACGGACCCGCTGCCCGCAGCTCGCTATCACCGGCAGCCTCCTTCCCAGGCAGCCTCGACTTCTCCCCCATCCTCCTAGCTCCGGCCATCTACACCACCACTCCCCCACCACTGCAGTCCCGGCCTCCCTCCTAGCTCCCCGCTCCCGGCCAGTCACCCGGACCTACACCACATCACCATACACCACCACCATCTTTACTTATCACCACCACCATCATCATCACACTCCGCCACAAGCCGACGTCCTCCATCCCGACTCCAACTCCGGCCAATTCTCCCGAGCTCCCTGCTGCGTTCCGACACACCACCACCACCCTATCCACTGTGAGACTTCTTCCTTTCCCTTCTTCTTTAAGTGTATATTTATCTAATACGTATAGGTGTGTGTATACGTGTATGTGTGTGTACGTATCTATGTGTGTGTGCGTATATGTGTATATTGTACGTATATATGTGTATGTGTATGTGTATGTGTAAGTGTATGTATGTATATATGTTCATGTATTCCTCCCTATATATATATATGTATTCAATATATATTTTGTGTATACGTATTAAATAATAAATATTAATATATATTTTTGGTATATGTATGTACATATATATATGTTAATTGGTATATATGTATATATATATTTTTAGTATATGTATATAATTATTTTTGGTATATATATATATACCTATATATATATATATATATATATATATATATATATATATATATATGTGTATTTTGGTATAAATATACATATATTTATTTGGTATAATTTCATGTAGTATATGTGTAATAAAACGTATTTTTAATATATGAATTAATTGGCATCTGTATATATATATTCAGTGTATGTATACTTATTCCTCGTATAACATATAAATATTGGTTATATATATATATAAATATGGTACGTATATTTTTAACATATGAATTTATATATATAATATATATATTTCTATTTAATGTATATATACTTATACGTATTTTGTACGCAATTTTGGTAACCCTATATATGTATTTTTTTTATTATTGAAATTGGTAATATATATATTATATATTATAGGCGACCCAAGTATAAATACGGATATCCCGTAACTACACCTGACCTATGATCCTGAGAACTGATAGCAGACTGCCACACGTACACTGACGTACTGGCAAGCCCCGTACCATTTTGATCGTCTGTCTTGCCCAGCAACCGCAGACGCGACGTCCATGCAATTTGACGCACACTGACCCTAGATTAACCAGTGCCATACCTGGCATAGCCCTGAGTTATGTATTTGTGTTAGTGTAACATCTGATGCAAATGTTGTATTGTTTTATTAAATGTCTATAGGACTGTCGGATCCTCCAGACGATACTCTGGGACAGGACATTGGTATTACCAGCTAAGGACCCAAGGCGAGTACATTCTCTGATTAGTTTCTAATTTATAATATCTCCTATGTTTATTGTATCTAGTGTAAATATCCATATTTTGACACGCTGGTTACACGGATTGGTGTATACGGATCTCGTCATGAGATGTTATTCCTTGTTCATGGTGTAGCTTGTACAAGTCTTGCTTCATTGATATCTTGTACATGTATAAACACTGATTTCCGGGGAGATTTGCTACCTCCCTAGGGGATCCCGTGCCATAGCGTACCATGGTTGGATCTACTATACCAGTCGGGGGTGGGGAGTATTTTAGTGTAGATATGTGATCATATCCAACTCTACATGCATCATAGCTCATCCACGCCTCACGTCGGTACAGCCTTACCATTACAAGCCTCATCACTGTTACATATGGTTAGCCTGACTATTACTCGCATCATAGCTATTCATACGGATTAGCCTGACCTCAAGGATGATCGCTAACCAATGTAATAAGTTTACTAGTCCCAAGCCGATCACATGTTAAAGCTAGTACTCATACACTTAGTCATAGGATTCTTGCTCATTGACATATTGGTTCCTTTCCTGCATTTATTTCCAGTATTTCCTTTATTGTATATTTCCCATACATATACATGCATCTTGTATATTTCCAACTATATACTGCTACATAGTTTATATCATTGATATAGAACTGCTATTTAGAAATGTACTTTGCTTCTTCCTGACTGAAAAACATTTTCCAGACTATGCCTAGAGGACTGGTATCCAACACTTGACCATAGGGTGAGTAGCTGCAGACTTGGTTTTAGTAGTGTAGTCGTGATTCCGGGAGGTTTAGCCAAAATTACTAGTTATCTAGTTAGTTTCTCAATTGTCTACCGGATTTGTCTCCGACTTTTGTTGAGACTTGGATTTATTGTTGATTTAGATTTATTTACATTAGACTTGTGTTGTATTCTTATTTTATTTCTTCGATTTCTTATCGTGCTGTAGTTATGTGATTGAGTATGTTATTCATTTATATTTTATTATCCGTGTCTCCTTATGGAGTTGGATACTAGTGCGAGATTGTTTAGATAGTGCTTGACCTAGACAGGGTTCTACCGCCGATGTTGCAGCGTAGGCTGGACGTACCCACGCTCTCGTACCCCTAAATTGGGTGCGGGTCATGACAGAGGCCATATATGCAACACAAGATAAGAATTAGATAGGAAGGATAGGGATACAGTCGAGGGGGTAATACAACTAATCCTTAAACTCAATACTATATTCAATTCTTATGCTAACAATCTATACTAGCTCTAGCATATAGAAATAACCTATCTATCTACCCTACTGAGGGTAACCATCTTCTTAAAACTTTATGTCCAGCATGTCTTCTTTCGCCTTGACAAGGATCTGCTTCTGGAGGAAATACCGCACATGAACGTCCATCTCCCTGAAATAGGGAGAGATGATAAATAATAATAAATATGTCGAGGGAATGAACGGGTATAATTATGAAGTCCAAGGGCGATAATCAATTGCTAAAGAATTGTCAAATCAGTTGTGTATTGAGATACTAATACTGCTATTCCTTATTACAGGCTCGCTCGGTACCATAAAGTAACCGAAATAATTTAATCAGGATCTGCATGGGCCACCACAAAAATATGTCACGTCCCAGTCCCAAAATACGTAGGACTAGGACTACGTAACATGCCAGCTACGCATTCGACCAGACTCTGGTCTGACTCGAATACATATAAGCTATATTATAATAGTCACTATCTAAATAATTAAGTAAATATAAATATCTATGCTTCAATCCACAATAAACAGAATACACAAGAATGAGCTACATTTACTAAAGTCGGCCGTCCAGTAACACACAAACTCGAATAGACTCGAGAAAGAAATATGAGTCTATAAAATTAGGCTATATCAGCAGATAAATAAAAAATATGAATAAATAACCATAACTCCGGTAGATATGATATGAGTACCTGGTACTAATGACTGCAAGACAAGTGTCACGACCCTCACCCGGTGTAGGGTACAAGTCGAAAACAACGCCCAGCCTACGCCACAGAATCGACGGTAGAACACTGTCCGGGTAATCTATCCAGCAAAATTATGAACCACCAACAATAGCAATATACTCAATCACAGATCTAAGATGCAATAAGCATGAATCAGAATAAAGAATTAAAATAGTCACATACAACTCATGAGTCTAAAATAATACATCAATGAGTCTGAAATAATACTAACAAATAAGCTGGAGAAAAATCCACTACAAGAAATACTAAGAAGGTACTAATCCCGGATCATCTGTCTCAGTCGGGATAAGTCCCTCCTAAGCCAGAGTCTCTGACTCTAAGCCCACAACATCCTGAGGTCTATAATGTGTAGGGTACCAGTTCTTAGTGTCATCTGGGAAAAATATATCTAGTCAGGAAAGGAGCAGAGTACATCTCTAACAGCAGTTCTAATCAATGATAAAAGCAATATAACAATAAATAGATATAAATATACAAGATACGACAAATAGATATATATAATAAGAAAATACTAGAATAAATACAATAATAAGCAATATGCCAATGAATAAGAATACTAATGACTAAGTGTGTGAGTACTAGTTTTAACATGTGATCGTCTTGGGAACATGATACAAGATACAAGATTTATTGCCTGGCTAATCATACGTGTGTTGTATGATTAACACTATACAAGATCTAACCATGGTATAATCACATATCTATACTACATACTCCCCACCCCGATTGGTATAATAGATCTAACCATGGTACGCTGTGGCACGGGATTCTCTAGGAAGGTAGCAAGTCTCCCCGAGAACCAGTATCTGTACATAGACAAGATAATCAATGAAACAAGGTTTGCACAAGATACACCATATAACCAGGAATAACATCTCATAACGAGATCCAGATATACAAATCCGTGTAACCATTGTGTCAAGAAACATGGATATCTATACTAGATACAATAAACATAGAGGATATCATAAACGAGAAACTATCAGAGAATGTACTCGCCTGAAGTTCAAAGAATAGTCTCACCAATGTCTGATACAGTGCCTCGAAGACCTAGATATGGAATACAACATCAATACAAGGTTCCGAAAAGAAAATAAGTTAAACTAGTCAACTTCTAGGTCAACAAGTCAATTCTAAGTCAAAAGTCAAACTATGGTCAACTATGGTCAAACTATGTTCAACTATGGTCAACTACCTATTTATAGGTTGCACAAGTCTAACACAAAAATATTGGTCCAAATACTAAAGTCTAGGTCACAAAACCATCTTAAAATACTATGATACCATATCTCCGGATACGTAAGTCCATAGGTAAAATATCACATACAAAAGCCAAAATAATATTATTAAATAAAATCTTAAAGACAAACATCAATAGGTACCTTGGTTTTGAACCAACTTGGTATCACAACATAAATCCATAATCTTGATACCCAAACCCAATATCTTGGGTATTCCCAATTACCTTGATACTTACCTTGGTATCTCAAGGTAATACCCCAAACTTGTTTATACTAATTACCCGTAATATACATACATACTATATTATTTATTATACACATAGTATACTATAAATACTATAGCATACTAGGAATATATTTACATATATAATAAATACCATATACATATAGATATCTATATATATATATATAAATATCTAAAGATAGAAAAACTGTCAAACCGTCGCTAAAACCCAGCCCGCTATCGCTGAAGACGGTTGTTGATACTGATACACTGCTGTTTTAGTGACAGTTTTCTGCAACTATCGCCAAAGCCGTCGCTAAAGCTCCTGATAAGCTGCTGATACTGCAGCTGTTTCAACCACAGTTTTTTGCAACTGTCGCCGGCTGCTTTCGCTGTTTCTCCTGCTGCTGTCGCTGTTGTGTTACTGCTGTTGTGACGGTTGCTGTTGCAACATTTTCTACTGTCGCTGAAGCTTCTGTTCTCCTCCTCTCTTATATATATATATATATACAATGCATATATATATAACATATATATATATATATACATAAATAGATACTATAATACATATAACTAAATCTGTCACGACCCGCACCCGGTTATTCGGGCACGAGTGCGTGGGCACGTCCAGCCTACGCCGCAGTGTCGGCGGTAGTACGCTGTCTAGGTCATTTCTGGGGTCAATAAGTATCTATCTCATCCACAATAATGAACATGCAAGAAGAATCACAGAAAATAGGAATACTAAGATTTTATAATATTTAATCTGTGACAACCAAATCCACAGTTAATACAAGCCAGAAGATAAATCGGGGACAAACCCGAGTATATGCTGAAAGGAATTAAATAGTAGCTACAGCTAACTGATCCACAGAAGTAGCCTCCTGGGTGGAAACTGGCTCCTCATATGTGTTACCTGCTAACTCATAGTGGCCATAATAGGTGGGGGCATAGTTCTCATCATCGCCTAAAACAACGAATCCAGTCAGGAAAGGAGCAAAGTACACAATGCACAACAAGATTAAACTAAATATTTATGACAATTGGAATGATCAGAGTATGCATAATAGAAGATTAACTGGGAATTAATGCTATAAATCAGGGCTATAAGTAAAACACGATTAATTTCTATAAACCAGGAATAAGGGTAAAATAGGAATAAAATGTGACAGGGACTGTAACTGTAAACAAGACATCAAGAACTGCAACACGACAAGAACTATTGTGTGTGAACACGTGTATTTAGAATACATAGTTGGCATGTAGGGGTTTATAAGGCTAATCCGGCCGTCATAAACGGCTATTAAATATGAACAATCGAGATCCGGCTGAGGGTACAGTCGCGTACCAACAGCTATTAAACATGACAGGGGAAAGGGTAAACTACATGCCTTCTAGTATTCTCCCACCCGACACGAAAAATAAGACATGAACTTCAATATTCAAGACATGAAATCTAGCATTTCTAAAACTAGGTGTAATCATCAAGGGTACTAGTAAAGCAGGGAATTAATTATCACAATATAAAGATTTAACTTGAAGTGCAGGTACTTGCCTGTTGTTTGGATCTGATTAATTGGTTCTTGGGAAAAATTTCCAGAGATGAGTCCAAAAGCTGAAATAGACATTACCATCACGCTCAGAAGATGTCAAATAGCTAGAAACGCCTGTCCTTGGGTCCAATTTGGAGACAAGGGCAAAAACGGCAGTTTCGGGTCAAAACGGGGTCCGCCGGTGGGCCTGCTTTGCACCGAAAAACGTGTCTGGGTCAACGGTATCCAAATTCACCAAACTTATTGTCAACAGGTCAGGAACGCTGATACGAACCCAACGGAACTTCCAAATTTGGATTCCGATGAGCCGAACACAAAATCGCCCGTCGAGCGGGGCCTGTGGGGCCCACGACACGCGATTTCGTCAACGTTCTCAGAATCGAACCAAACTTGACCCACAGGACCAGCGTATCGCTACGAGTCCGATGGCACAAGTTTTGTCTTGATCTGACGAGTGTACAAGAAGTTAGGGCAAATTACAAAAAAGTCGGATACGGGCGATGTCCGCGGATACGCGTTGATTCCGGTGTGCACGCACACCCGAATCAGCTTCCGCAAAATCTTACATGTCCGTATCGACGACACGCACGTATCTGTAAAGACCGCACGCGACCAAGTCGTCCCGTTTGGCGGGGCGGACTCAGTTCCGGGGTGAAACAGGGTCTGGTTTTTCCTGTTTTTGGATCGCGGTGTGCGATCACCACAGGACGCGATGCCCTGAGCGGTTTATCCGGGCACCGAGAGGGTCATACAGGCTTCATAACGCAATTTGCGGAATCGAAAACAGAGCTACGAACAAAAAGTTATACGCACCTGAAGGGGACCCAAAAAATCAGGGTTGAACCGTGTTCGACACGTGTTCGACTCGTGTCGGACACAGGGAATCTAGGGTTAGGGTTTGGATTGGTGCTGCAAGCGGCGGTCCGGCCGGAGGAGGGCGGCGTCACTGCGGGGGAGGCCGGCCGGGGGCTGGGCGGCGCCGGCGAGGGCGACACGGCGCGGTGGCAGGCGCCGGAGGCGGTGGATGAGCGCTGCTGCGGGGTCGACTCGAGCGGCTGTGGGGGTCGGAGGCAGGCGGAGGAGGAGGAGCAGAGAAGGGGCGGCTGGTCGTCGTTGAGGGCGGTGGTGAGGCGCTGGGGGGGAGGAGGACGACGAGGTGGCCGGAGGGGGTGACCGGAGAGGGAGGGTAGGTGGCCGGAGGCTCGAGGGGGTTTAAAAGGGGAGAGGCGGTGGCGTTAGGCGGAGAAGGCGGAGAGAGGGGAGGGGTCGTGGCGGCGCTGTATGGGGCGAGCCGGGCGGAGCGCCAACGGCACGGCGGAGGCGCCGGCGGAAGCGGCGGAGGGGGAGAATGGGTCAGGTGGCTGGGGAGCGGGTCCGGGTGGGTTAGCGGTGCGGGTCGGGTTCGGCAGACCCGACCCGACCCGATAAGGTTGATGGGCCGCGGGGACTGGGCCGGGTGTCTGTGGGCTGGGCCGGGCTGATATAGAAATAATAATAATAATAATAATAATAATAAGTAAATAGTTTTTAGGTAATTAAAAATAGGTCCGGGGTCCAATAAATTTCAGAAAAATTACCCTAAGTCCAGTTTTCTATTTTACACCCAAAAATATTATTTTCATAATATTTTAATATTATTTATTAACAATTAAAAATTATTTAATAAATAAAAACCCTGATTTTAATTACAGAAAATTCCCAAAAATTCCAGGAAATTGGGAAAAATCCAAGATTTAATAATTTTGAAAATCTGGAGGTTTACAATCTACCCAACTTATAAAAATTTTGTCCTCGAAATTTAAAATTAAGCCATACCCTATTAATCCTTCACGTATATCAATCGCAATCTCTTTGCAAAAATTTTAAATCCTAATCATGTCCACTGCAACCACTACATGATTAAGGTGACTACTGTTCCAATCAGAAATTCAACTTATGGTTATTACTTCTTACTTCCTCAAATTACCCACAGGCAGATTTTTAAATTAAGTCCATATAACATCTTCAAGATTTGCATGTGCTTATAACTTTTCCTCACGATTCTATTTATCATAATTCCTTCTGAAAGTAATTCGGGTCCAGCAGTATTCCCATTCACACTTGTATGCTTCAACTCTTTAATTTTCATTCACCTCCTCAATAATCCAACTAGGTAGTCCAACCATCAATTTTTAATTCTTAAATCAAATTATCAAAATAATTTAAGTGTAGTCCACCAACGTTCAAGTCTGAATCATATATCCCCTAAATTCAAATTGGCGGTTTTACTCTCATTATTCAAGGTTTAAATCATGTACCTAAGGTATAATTATTGGATCCTCGATATCAATTCATTAGTCATCTTAGTCACTCCTCTAAATTTTCAAAATTAGAATGGCTTGCTTCTTCCAATCTAACCTTACTCGGTCACAATCCAAAGACATTCCTCTCGAGTTGACAAATGCATTGCTATCCAACTTAGAATTTACCCATTTATCACAAAAGACTATATACCTTAAGAAAATATTCCTTAATATGTTTACTTATGTCATTCAATCCTCGAACTTCAACGTCGATCATATCACATATGATATGTCCTCAATTACGAAAGTTTAATCCTCAAGTATGTGATCGGCCTATGTGGCATATCTAGTACTATCTATGTATCAGACTTATACCAAGCACGAGATTTCGTCTTCCCGAAATAGGGGAGACGAAGATCAATAATACGGAGTTCAAGGGTGGGGTGATAGAATAGAAATATCGGGGTCAAGGCATTTTAAAGAATTCAAGTGGGAATTGTCAAGCGATTTGTGGATTGAATCCTATCTTGGTAGTTCCTATTCACATGCTCGTATTAATACAGTTATGCTCAGACATGTCTAGGGCAGGTATACTAGTCAACTGTATATCTCAATCCACGTAAAGTATTATTTCGAAGGGCGAATCGAGCGCACTATGGTTGATCAGACCGTAATACACTGATTCTGAAATGTATCATTGTGGGCCTCCCCAATAATACACTTGTCATGAACAAGCTCAATAAAGAGTAAGCTTGCAAAACTAGGCTATAGAATAGCAGCATAAGTCAAGTACATCAAAATTCAGTGCGCTAGTTGATGATGAAAGGAGGTAAATTATTAAGTTCATAAAACAACCTACAATAAGCACAATAGCAAAAGATTCCATAATCTCTACAGTTATCAATATAAAAACATCCCAAGTTATTTAGCAAGTTTAAGATTTACTAGGTTGGGGCTGAGGTCACGAACCAATGGGCACGAGCTAAACAATACTAGGAACGGTATCTACAAATCACTTACGCGTATTAGCTGCTCCAAGAGTCTGCGCGTTCTCCACGGTCATGCTGGTAGAGCATCTCGTGGTGATCTTGTAGGAACCTCGTCGCTTGCTGGTAGATTCTTTACTCTGCATCCAAAATAAACGATAAAGGCGCACAAGAATCAAGGCAGGATGCAAGTCAATAAAATAATTCGAAGTCGATGGGAATATCAAGAACGATTTAATCAAGTGGATGAGCTTTTCCTAAAATCCTCAATCTTATTACAGGCCTGTTCGGTCCCTAGGTTGAAACCGAACAATTTAGTCGTAGACCTGCATAGGCCACCACAAAAATGTGTCACGACCCGCACCCGGTTATTCGGGCACGAGTGCGTGGGCACGTCCAGCCTACGCCGCAGTGTCGGCGGTAGTACGCTGTCTAGGTCATTTTTGGGGTCAATAAGTATCTATCTCATCCACAATAATGAACATGCAAGAAGAATCACAGGAAATAGGAATACTAAGATTTCATAATATTTAATCTGTGACAACCAAATCCACAGTTAATACAAGCCAGAAGATAAATCGGGGACAAACCCGAGTATATGCTGAAAGGAATTAAATAGTAGCTACAGCTAACTGATCCACAGAAGTAGCCTCCTGGGTAGAAACTGGCTCCTCATATATGTTACCTGCTAACTCATAGTGGCCATAATAGGTGGGGGCATAGTTCTCATCATCGCCTAAAATAACGGATCCAGTCAGGAAAGGAGCAAAGTACACAATGCACAACAAGATTAAACTAAATATTTATGACAATTGGAATGATCAGAGTATGCATAATAGAAGATTAACTGGGAATTAATGCTATAAATCAAGGCTATAAGTAAAACACGATTAATTTCTATAAACCAGGAATAAGGGTAAAACAGGAATAAAATGTGACAGGGACTGTAACTGTAAACAAGACATCAAGAACTACAACACGACAAGAACTATTGTGTGTGAACACGTGTATTTAGAATACATAGTTGGCATGCAGGGGTTTATAAGGCTAATCCGGCCGTCATAGATGGCTATTAAATATGAACAATCGAGATCCGGCTGAGGGTACAGTCGCGTACCAACAACTATTAAACATGACAGGAGAAAGGGTAAACTACATGCCTTCTAGTATTCTCCCACCCGACACGAAAAACAAGACATAAACTTCAATATTCAAGACATGAAATCCAGCATTTCTAATACTAGGTATAATCATCAAGGGTACAAGTAAAGCAGGGAATTAATTATCACAATATAAAGATTTAACTTGAAGTGCAGGTACTTGCCTGTTGTTTGGATCTGATTAATTGGTTCTTGGGGAAAATTTCCAGAGATGAGTCCAAAAGCTGAAATAGACATTATCATCACGCTCAAAAGATGTCAAATAGCTAGAAACGCCTGTCCTTGGGTCCAATTTGGAGACAAGGACAAAAACGGCAGTTTCGGGTCAAAACGGGGTCCGCCGGTGGGACTGCTTTGCACCGAAAAACGTGTCCGGGTCAACGGTCTCCAAATTCACCAAACTTAGTGTTAACAGGCCAGGAACGCTGATACGAACCCAACGGAACTTCCAGATTTGGATTCCGATGAGCCGAACACAAAATCGCCCGTCGAGCGGGGCCTGTGGGGCCCAGTACACGCGATTTCGTCAAAGTTCTCAGAATCGAACCAAACTTGACCCACAGGACCAGCGTATCGCTACGAGTCCGATGGCACAAGTTTCATCTCGATCTGACGAGTGTACAAGAAGTTAGGGCAAATTGCAGAAAAATCGAATACGGGCGATGTCCGCGGATACGCATTGATTTCGGTGTGCACGCACACCCGAATCAGCTTTTGCGAAATCTCACACGTCCGTATCGACGACACGCACGTATCTGTGAAGACCGCACGCGACCAAGTCGTCCCGTTTGGCGGGGCGCACTCAGTTCCGGGGTGAAACAGGGTCTGGTTTTTCCTGTTTTTGGATCGCGGTGTGCGATCACCACAGGACGCGATGCCCCGAACGGTTTGTCCGGGCACCGAGAGGTTCATACAGGCTTCACAACGCAATTTGCGGAATCGAAAACAGAGCTACGAACAAAAAGTTATACGCACCTGAAGGAGACCCAAAAAACCGGGGCTGAACCGTGTCCGACACGTGTCCGACTCGTGTCGGACACAGGGAATCTAGGGTTAGGGTTTGGATTGGTGCTGCAAGCGGCGGTCCGGCCGGAGGAGGGCGGCATCGCTGTGGGGGAGGCCGGCCGGGGGCTGGGCGGCGCCGGCGAGGGCGACACGGCGCGGTGGCAGGCGCCGGAGGCGGTGGATGAACGCTATCTGCGGGGTCGACTCGAGCGGCTGTGGGGGTCGGAGGCAGGCAGAGGAGGAGGAGCAGAGGAGGGGCGGCTGGTCGTCGTTGAGGGCGGTGGCGAGGCGCTGGGGGGGAGGAGGACGGCGAGGTGGCCGGAGGGGGTGACCGGAGAGGGAGGGTAGGTGGCCGGAGGCTCGAGGGGGTTTAAAAGGGGAGAGGCGGTGGCGTTAGGCGGAGAAGGCGGAGAGAGGGGAGGGGTCGAGCCGGGCGGAGCGCCAACGGCGCGGCGGAGGCGCCGGCGGAAGCGGCGGAGGGGGAGAATGGGTCAGGTGGCTGAGGAGCGGGTCCGGGTGGGTTAGCGGTGCGGGTCGGGTTCGGCAGACCCGACCCGACCCGATAAGGTTGATGGGCCGCGGGGACTGGGCCGGGTGTCTGTGGGCTGGGCCGGGCTGATATAGAAATAATAATAATAATAATAATAATAATAATAATAATAAGTAAATAGTTTTTAGGTAATTAAAAATAGGTCCGGGGTCCAATAATTCCAGAAAAATTACCCTAAGTCCAGTTTTCCATTTTACACCCAAAAATATTATTTTCATAATATTTTAATATTATTTATTAATAATTAAAAATCATTTAATAAATAAAAACCCTGATTTTAATTACAGAAAATTCCCAAAAATTCCAGGAAATTGGGAAAAATCCAAGATTTAATAATTTTAAAAATCTGGGGGTTTACAAAATCTACATATAATAACACACATATAGATATGTATATATAAATTATACACTAATAGGTAACTTACATAATATAACAACATATACATATCTAATTAATATGTAGATATATCTATACATACTACAATTTATATAAATATACTATATGTAAAAGAATAGCTACACCAATTATATACATATAGTATATTCTTAGGTACATAGATCTAAGACACAAAATATAAATATATATATATATATATTCACCACCATCCATATATACACACCACAACCACATATGTATATATACGGAACCTAATAGATATTATATATGTACAATAATGACTACATAAAAATACAACATATATATACATATATATATAATATATATAGATCTTATGCATAAATATATGTAGCAACCAAATATATAACATAATTACACTCCTCATGATTACGAACACAAAAGAAATAGATTTACCAATAAATTGCACATCTCATGGAATGTATCACTCAGTATCCCACTAGATCTAGGATACGCATGCGATACGAGTCCACTACACATCCAAACGTACCCCGAAGGACACAAACAAGTCATAAATATTATTTATGAATAATACAAAGAGTCAAATACAAATCTACGTGTCCGTGTCAAAATGTGACATGCTCAAAGTCCCATGTCGGAGGAAAAAAACCCAAATCAACACATATCACCAAATTATTGGGATACGACTTACACGTACCCAATTATGGACACGACACTAGCCCCAAACATAAGCACATGTCAAATTAATCTATAGGACCAATTGACACACACAATAAATGTCAATCTCGGAATTTCCCCAAAATTGACACAAAAAGTACCATAACTTTCACGATAGGCCTCCTATGAACACAAAACCAAATCCTCTGGGTAGCCTATGCATATGGGTTGATTTTTCATGGTTAAATCTCATATTTAGAACCTAATTTAAGAGAAAAACTGAATTGTACCTATTGGGAGATGAATTTCCAATGCAACCTCCAAATATGATGAAATTGGCCTCCAACTTGTAGATCCTTGCTCCTCTTCGTAGATCTTTGCTTCCTCTTTTTAGATCCTTGATCCACTAGTATCCAATAGTGATTTGGTAAGGAATTAAGATGAAATTTGGTAGGAAAATGAAGTAAAAATAAAGAAATTTGGTTGAGGGAATTTCTAGATCTAATTTTCGAAATGAAAGGAGGAGAGAGAAATTTATTCTCCCTCTTTATATAGGCCGACACCCTTTCTCCTTCCTCAAGCTACTATAAAATATCCAATATACCCCTCAGGGCCTCTCATGAAGAAATAATTAAGGAGGAAAACTTCTAGTCTAATGGTTTAATTAATTTAACCCATCTCCTTAACAATGGGCTTTCTAAATGGGCTAAATTCTATCAATTAATACATGTTGGTCCATGAGTCTAAAATAAACTAGTTAGGTCCACTAACACAAGTCCAAAATAAATAAATAACATCTAATAATAATTAAATAATATAATAAATAATTATTTACCATGCACAATATTTAATTAAATATGAAATTACTAAAATACCCTTTCCTAGAAAATGTGGTAGTGACAAGTCTACCCTCCTTAAAATAATTTTATCCTCGAAATTCAAGGACGAAAACTACCCCCGGAAAATAATAGAACATAATAAAAGAACATAACTAAAGAACATAACTAGCTATGAAAGAACATAACATAATTAGGAAAGAACATACCTCAAAGCACAAATAAATATGGATAACACTCTCGTATTTCATCCTCTCTCTCCCAGGTAGACTCCCCCGGAGAGTGATGCCCCCATGCGACATGTACCAAAGGAATTGTCTAGTTCCTCAGGACCTTCTCTCTCTGGTCCAAAATCTCAACTGGCTACTCTGGATAGCTAAGAGTAGGGCCCAACTCTATCTCCGAGTGATCCAATACATGACTAGGATCTGCCACGTATCGTCTCAACTATGACACATGAAACACGTTGTGCACTCCCTCCTATGCAGGTGGTAAGTCTAGTCTATAAGCAACTGCACCGACCCTCTCTAGAATAGTGAAAGGTTTGATGAATCGCGGACTAAGCTTCCCACCTCCACCGAAGCGAATCGTGCCTCGTGTCGGAGAAATCCTCAAAAATACCAAACCACCCACCTAGAACAAAACAAAACCTTAAGAACTTAATTTATAACAAACAACCAATAACAAGCACAAAACAAAAATCTAAACTATACCTCGAACTCCAAAGGTCTCCGGTGGCTATCGGCCCAATGCCGTTGTCTGTCCTGCGCCACACGAAGTCTGTCTCTGATCATCTGAACCTTCTTCGCTGTATCCACAACCATCTCTGGCCCAAGCAGAACTCTCTCTCTGCAACATCGTCCCATGACAAGGGAGTACGACACCTCCGACCGTACAGAGCTTCAAAAGGTGATATCTCTATACTAGCCTGGTAACTATTGTTATAAGCAAACTCTACCAAATAGAGATAGTCCTCCCAAGAACCCCCAAAATCTAGTACACAAGTGCGCAACATACCCTCGAGAGTCTGAATAGTCCTCTCCGACTGCCTATCTGTCTGGAGATGATATGCAGTACTAAACTTGAGCTGAGTACCCAAACTCTCCTACAAACTCCTCTAGAAATGAGAAGTGAAACGACTATCCCGATTCGAGACTATGCTGACGGTAACTCTATGTATCCTGATGATCTGACTCACATACATCTCTTCCAGCTTCTCCGTAGACAAACCCACCTTGAAAGGCAAAAAGTGGGCCGACTTGGTCCACCTGTCAACGATGACCCAAATCACGTCTTTCCCTTCTCGAGATCGTGGAAGTCCGGATACAAAATCCATATTAATGTGCTCCCACTTCCACTCTGTAATGGGTAATGGCTGAAGTAAACCTCCTGGCCTCTGCCTCTCAGCTTTTACCTACTGGCACACTAAGCATCTGGATACAAACTGTGCCACTTCTGTTTTCATGCCATACCACCACACACTCTCTCGCATATCTCGATACATCTTGTTGACACCTGGATGCATGGAATACTGAGAGCGATGCGCTTTCTGCAATACCTCCTCACGCAACTCCCTACTAGGCACACACAATCTAACTCCATGCCTTAAAGATCCATCCTCAGCAATGGTGAAATCATCCTCCAATTCTGCTATCACCTGAGCTCTGATACTCCTCAGAGATACATCCTCATACTGTGCTGCCTTGACTCTGTCCATTAAATCTGATTGTATCTTCAATCCCCACATCTGCATAGCACAACCAGGAACTATCACCTCAATGCCCAAGATCTCTAAGTCTTCCAACAAATATCGATCCTGCATCAAGAATATAGCTACCGGATACCTACTCAAAGCATCGACAACTATATTAGCTTTCCCAGGATAATATTGCAAAGATATATCAAAATCCTTCATCAGTTCTAACCACCGACGCTGTCTCATGTTCAACTCCTTCTGCGTGAAAACGTACTTCAAGCTTTTGTGGTATGTGAAGATCTCCACACGCTCTCCGTACAAATAATATTTCCATAACTTCAGGGTGAAGATGACTGTTGCCGACTCCAAATCATGGGTAGGATAGTTCTTTTCATGAGGTCACAATTTCTTGGATGCATAGGCAATCACTTTTCCATTCCGCTGAAGAACACAACCCAAACATTTTTCCGATGCATCACTATAAATAGTGAAACCTCCAGACCCTGATGGCAACGTCAAAATAGGAGCAGACGTCAACCTCCTATTCAATTCCTCAAAAGCAACCTGGCAATCCTCCGTCCAAACAAAATCTACATCCTTCCTGGTGAGTCTGGTCATCGGCTCGGCAATCTTCAAAAAATCTTGCACAAACTTTCTGTAGTAGCCTGTCAATTCCAAGCAACTCCTGATCTCTGCTACCGAACTTGGGGTCTTCCAAGATTCCACTGCTGCGATCTTCTTTGAATCCACTGAGATACCATCACCAGTCACAACATGCCCCAAGAACTCCACCTTGTCCAGGAAAAACTCACACTTGGACAACTTCCCATATAACTTCTCCTTCCTCAGCACATCCAACACAATTCTCAAATGCTCCTCATGCTCCTCCGGTGTCTTCGAGTATATGAGTATGTCGTCGATGAATACCACCATAAACTTGTCAAGGTATTGATGGAACACCTTGTTCATCAAGTTCATAAATACTGCTAGTGTATTACTCAAACCAAATGGCATCACCATAAACTCGTACTGACCATATCGAGTTCTAAAAGCAGTCTTCGGTATGTCCACCCGCTTTACCTTCACCTGATGGTAGCCTGATCTCAAATCTATCTTAGAAAATACTTTGGCACCACTCAACTGATCGAACAGATCATCAATCCGTGGCAAAGGGTACTTATTCTTGATAGTGAGATTATTATTCAAAGCCCTGTAATCAATGCACATGCGCACCGATACATCCTTCTTCGGTACAAACAATACCGGGGCTCCCCACCGTGAAGAACTTAATCTGATAAACCCCTTATCCTGCAATTCGTCCACCTGCTTCTTCATCTCGACCAGCTCGCTGTTGTTTACTCTATAGATATGTTACAAAATTGGTTCTGCACCTGGCACCAAGTCAATAGAGAATTCAACATCTCGATCTGGCGGCAACCCTGGCAATTCCTCAGGAAACACATCTAAGAATTTTGCTATCAACGGATATGGTAACTCCTTGTCTTTCACCATAGCTCCACAAATAATGCCTTCTCCCTGATCTGCAGCTCCTCTAGCAGACTCGAACTCTGGCTCTCCTGGTGGACCAAACAAAACTCTACCTCCTCTACAATCTATGCTAGCATGGTGCTTACTCAACCAATCCATCCCGAGTACAATGTCGTAGCTCGAAAGTGGCATTACAAGTAGACACGCACTCAACTCCCGTCCTCCTAGAGTAACTCTCCGTTCCTTGCAAATACCATTAACTAGGATAATGCCTCCCCCGGTCATAATCTTCCAAGTCCTAAGCAAAGACTCAGCTACCAAACCATGATTCAGAGCAAAAGAAACAAATACAAAACTATGGGAAGCCCCACTATCAAACAAAGCTAAAGCTGGAATAGAATCAAGAAGAATAGAACCTGCGATGACATCTCCGGTGGGTTCATCCTCCTCAATGGTCATAGCAAACGCTCATCCCTGACGTGCACCTCCCTGCTGCTGATGCTTGAAATAACGCTGCTACTGTGTCGGAAGCGGTCCCCTCGGCTGTATTGCAGGTAGTCTCGTTTGTGCCCTCGGAGCTGAAGCTGCTCCCTGAACTGCACGACAAGGACACTCTCTCAACTGATGCCCTTCAGTACCACAATACAAACAAACTCCTAGCCTTCTCCTACAAACTTCCCAGATATGGCCGGGCTTCTTGCAGAAGTGGCAGGAAGCTTGCTGTAACTGTCTCTGTTGCTGTGGTGCCTGGTGAAAAGGTGCCTTAGCTGGAGTCTGGTGCTTTTGAGGCTGCTGGAAAGGCCTGGACTAGAAATGAGGATGTTTTGTAGATACTGTACTGTTGTTTTCCTCTAGGAAAGAATCTCGGTCTCTCTTGGGCTTCAAACCCAACTCCCGCTCAACCTTGCGTACCTCCAAAAGTATCTCCGAGTATGTCTCATAAAAAGACAGAATGTGGATCTTCACTTCCCAGTTTAGACCCTCACGAAAACGAATAGCCTGAACCTTCGGCTCTCTCACCAAATACTATATAAATTGGCTCAACCTACCGAACTCTGCAACGTACTCCTGCAAAGACATGCTCCCCTGAATGAGACTCTCAAACTGTCTTCCCAAGTCTAGCCTGTCTGCCCGAACGAAAAACTTCTTCTTGAAGAGGTCATTGAATACCTCCCAAGATTGTCCTGCGTCAACCAGAATCGGCTCATTCTTAAACCAAGTACGAGCGACGTCGAATAGTTGAATTCCTACCGCCTCAACCTTCAGATCCTCAGAAAAACGGGACACCCTCATAAGATGCTCAATGTTCTCAAGCTAATCATCAGCATAGACGATGCCCTCCGTCCCCTTGAAGACCCTAGGCTCCAGCTTCTTGAAGTCCTGAATATTGCCTGGCCGAAGCTGAGCAACCTGAGGAACAACTTGCTGTTGGACCGGAACTCCTCTCTCGACTACGGCACAAGCAAGCTGATGAGCACTCTCGATACCCTACCATAGAACATCGGTCTGCCTCTGACTGAGCCCTCTGTGCCTCAAGAATCTCACGAAATAGTGTAAACATCTATGTCGCCTCTACTGGCACAGGAGATGGAGGTAGAAGCCCCTCAGATACAGCTGGCACAGTCCTCTGAGTAGGTGGTGGACCTCCGAAAGCAGCTGACACTCCAATCACCGGAGAAGTGACTGGTGTAGGCCCTCGAAATGTCGCAGACCTCTCAGAAACTGCTCTCCCCTGCTGCGATCTAGTCTTAGGTGGCATCCTGAGACAAAGCGAAAGAAAGAATCAATATGGCACACGATGTAAGACACTCAAGGAAAGGACAGTTTAAGAGATCAAGTTTCAATATCAAAGGAGAATAGTTGAATCAAAAGAATTTTCCTAGATGTGATTGAGTATTCTCATCCTATAGCCTATATCCTATATCTTATCGCAGGCTCGCAGTAGTACAACTAAATCATCGTACTACCACGATATCGCATAACTTGCGAAGCTTGACCTGCATGGGCCACCACTAAAAACGGGTCACGACCCACATCCGGTATAAGGGTACAAGTCGGGAACAACGCCCAGCCTACGCCACAAAATTGGTAGTAGAACATTGTCCGGGTAATCTATCTAGCAAAATTATGAACCACCAACAATAGCAATATACTCAATCACAGATCTAAAATGGAATAAGCACGAATCAGAACAAAGAATCAAAATAGTCACATACAACTCATGAGTCTGAAATAATACATCAATGAGTCTGAAATAATACTAACAAATAAGCTGGAGAAAAATCCAGTACAAGAAATACTAAGAAGGTACTAATCCCGGGTCATCTGTCTCAGTCGAGATAAGTCCCTCCTGAGCCAGGGTCTCTGACTCTAAGCCCACAACATCCCGAGGTCCATAATATGTAGGGTACCAGTCCTCAGTGTCATCTGGGAAAAATATATCCAGTCAGGAAAGGAGAAGAGTACATCTCTAACAGCAGTTCTAATCAATGATAAAAACTATGTAACAGTAAATAGATGTGAATATATAAGATGCGACAAATAGATATATACAATAAGGAAATACTGGAATAAATACAATAATGAGCAATATGCCAATGAACAAGAATACTAATGACCAAGTGTGTGAGTACTAGTTTTAACATGTGATCGGCTTGGGAACATGATACAAGATACAAGATTTATGGCTTGGCTAATCATACGTGCATTGTATGATTAAAACTATACAAGATACAAGATGGATATGATCATATATCTACACTACATACTCTCCACCCCGACTGGTATAATAGATCCAACCATGGTACACTATGGCACGGGATTCTCTAGGAAGGTAGCAAGTCTCCCCGAGAACCAGTCTCTGTACATGTATAAGATAATCAATGAAACAAGGTTTGCGCAAGATACACCATATAACCATGAATAACATCTCATGACGAGATCCAGATATACCAATCCGTGTAACCATTGTGTCAAGAAACATGGATATCTACACTAGATACAATAAATATATAGGATATCATAAACGAGAAACTATCAGAGAATGTACTCACCTGAAGTCCAAAGAATAGTCTCACCGATGTCTGATACGGTGCCTCGAAGACATAGATATGGAATACAATATCAATACAAGATTTCGAAAAGAAAATAAGTTAAACTAGTCAACTTCTAGGTCAACAAGTTAATTCTAAGTCAAAAGTTAAACTATGGTCAACTATGGTCAAACTACGGTCAACTATGGTCAACTACCTATTTCTAGGTTGCACAAGTCTAACACAAAAATATTGGTTCAAATACTAAAGTCTAGGTCACAAAACCATCTTAAATTACTAGGATACCGTATCTCCGGATACGTAAGTCCATAGGTAAAATATCACATACAAAAGCCAAAATAATATTATTAAATAAAATCTTAAAGACAAACATCAATAGGTACCTTGGTTTTGAACCAACTTGGTATCACAACATAAACCCATAATCTTGATACCTAAATCCAATATCTTGGGTATTTCCATTTACCTTGATACTTACCTTGGTATCTCAAGGTAATACCCCAAACTTGTTTATACTAACTACCCGTAATATACATACACACTATACTATTTATTATACACATAGTATACTATAAATACTATAGCATACTAGGAATATATTTACATATATAATAAATACCATATACATATATATATATATATATATATATATATATATATATATATATATATATATATATATATATATTAAATATCTAAAGATAGAAAAACTGTCAAACCGTCGCTAAAACCCTAGCCGCTGCCGCTGAAGACTGTTGTTGATACTGATACACTGCTGTTTTAGTGACAATTTTCTGCAACTATCGCCAAAGCCGTCGCTAAAGCTCCTGATACGCTGCTGATATTGCTGCTGTTTCAACGACAGTTTTCTGCAACTGTCGTCGGCTGCTGTCGCTGTTTCTCCTGCTGCCGTCGTTGCTGTGTTACTGCTGCTGTGATGGTTGCTGTTGCGACATTTTTCACTGTCGCTGAAGCTCTTGTTCTCCTCCTCTCTTATATATATACAATGCATATATATATATAACATATATATATATACACATAAATAGATACTATAATACATATAACTAAATCTATATATAATAACACACATATATATATGTATATATAAATTATACACTAATAGGTAACTTACATTATATAAACATAATATAACAATATATACATATCTAATTAATATGTAGATATATCTATACATAGATCTAAGACACAAAATATATATATATATATATATATATATATATATATATATATATATATATATATATATATATATATTCACCACCATCCACATATACACACCACAACCACATATGTATATATATAATAACTAATAGATATTACATATATACAATAATGACTACATATATATACAACATATATATATATATATATATATATATATATATATATATATATATATATATATATATATATATATATATATATATATATATATATGCATAAATATATGTAGCAACCAAATATATAACATAATTACACTCCTCCATGATTAAGAACACAAAAGAAATAGATCTACCAATAAATTGCACATCTCATGGAATGTATCACTCCGTATCCCACTAGATCTAAGATACGCATGCGACACGAGTCCACCACACATCCAAACGTACCCTGAAGGACACGAACAAGTCATAAATATTATTTATGAACAATACAAAGAGTCAAATACAAATCTGCGTGCCCGTGTCAAAATGTGACATGCTCAAAGTCCCGTATCGGAGGAAAAAACCCCCAAATCAACACATATCACCAAATTATTGGGATACAACTTACATGTACCCAATTGTGGACACAAAACTAGCCCCAAAAACACAAGCACATACCAAATTGATCTATAGGACCAATTGACACACACAATAAATGTCAATATCGGAATTCCTCCAAAATTGACACAAAAAGTACCATAACTTTCACAATAGGTCTCCTATGAACACAAAACTAAATCCTATGGGTAGCCTATGCATATGGGTTGATTTTCCATGGTTAAATATTAGATTTAGAACCTAATTTAAGGGGGGAAAAATGAATTGTACCTATTGGGAGATGGATTTCCAATGTAACCTCCAAATATAATGAAATTGGCCTCCAACTTGTAAATCATTGCTCCTCTTTGTAGATCCTTGCTTCCTCCTTCTAGATCCTTGCTCCACTAGTCTCTAATGGTGATTTGGGAAGGAAGTGGAATAAAATTTGGTAGGGAAATGAAGTGATAATAAAGAAATTTGGTTGAGAGAATTTTTAGATCTAATTTCCAAATGAAAGGAGGAGAGAGAAATTTATTCCCCCTCTCTATATAGGCCGGCCCCCCTTTCCCCTTCCTCAAGCTACTATTAAATATCCAATATATCACTTGGGGCCTCTCATAAAGAAATAATTAAGGTAGAAAGCTTCTAGTCTAATGGTTTAATTAATTTAACCCATCTCCTAAACAATGGGCTTTCTAAATGGGCTAAATTATATCAATTAATACATGTTGGTCCATGAGTCTAAACTAAACTAGTTAGGTCCACTAACACAAGTCCAAAATAAATAAATAACATCTAACAACAACTAAATAATACAATAAATAATTATTTACCATGCATAATATTTAATTAAATATAAAATTACTAAAATACCCTTTCCTAGAAAATATGGTAGTGACAACAAGCAACTCCATCAGCAACTCCAAAGGCTCCATAACCATCTATGCTGCAAAAACTGGCAGGGGACCAGGTCCTCATAGGGACGCAACAAGGTACAAGAAACATCATGCTAAAAAGTAAAACAGTATAATGCCACCTACTCAAAGGTAAACTACTGTAACCGTCTAAGTGATATGCACGTGAGAGCATCACTCGTACCCAGGCTGAAACTACTACAGGCTCTGTGTCGGGGAGCCCATAGCAACAAGTAGTATCAAGACTCAGTATAGGTGCCAAAGATCTGAGACAGAGTCCAAGGCACCTCTAGTGATATCACGACTTCGGTATATGTGCCACAGCACCTCCAGTATATGTGCCAAAGCACCTCCAGTAGTATAGTATATATATATATCAATAATCAGCCTGTAGTATGGTGTGTCTCTTCTCATCCAATGTAATCTCATGTCTCATGGCCACAATGTCTCATGTTTATAACACGCAAGATCATGACCTCTAGCTAGTGCAACGAGTCATAATAATATCTATATAATATGCAAGTCTCATATCACGAACCCCGTAAGCCTATACAGAATCACCATGAATAACTCAAGAAAGATTTTGTCATATGAAATAGTGTCAAGTGTCCTAGGGTATAGCGTACTTGGTAAAGGAAGTACGTAAAAATATGATCGTAGAATCAACTCTCTAAGTGACGTTACTCGACTCCGAGTACGGCGTCGACACCCGAATCTTGTTCGGACGCTAAGCAACGTCTCACGGTCCTAGGGTAAACATACACATCATACATATCCAATAACTATAATAACTAAATAAGATAATAAAGGCAAGAAACTGTGATACATCATGGCAAGGTACACTTGTCTGGGTTCTGAACTTCGTCAATTACTTCTGGAAAAGTGGAATCTGCACGTACACCTCCGGATGCTGAAACAAATATCATCATTATTCTCAGAATACTTAAAATAGCTAGGATTGACTACCCATAAGTCCAATTTGGACACAGGAGCAAAATTGACAGTTTTGGGTCAGCGGGGAACACTTGTGGCCTACTTCGCACCTAAAAATGTGCCAAAGACAAAGATCTCCAAATTTGTCCTACTCAATGTCTACAAGTCCGAAACAACGATACGAACCCAACGAAATATCAAGAAGTGTATTCCGATGAGCCGGCCATGGAAACGCCCGTGATGTGGAACCGTGGGGCCTACAAAATGACGTTTCGTCAACATTCTTATAATTGAACCAAACTTGGGTCACAGGACCAACATAACACTGTAAATTCGATGCAGAAGTTTTGTTGCAAAATGACAAGTACACATAAAGTTACGGCGAGTGTCAGAACAGGCCGATACGGTGCTTTTCGATGGATATGCGTTAATTTCGGTGTACAGGCACATCCAAATCAAGTTTTGCGAAAGCCCACACGTCCGCGCTGATGATATGCGCCTTTTGATACAACTCGCACACGATGAAGTTGCCTCGTTTGGCGGGATGCACCGCGTATCACGATATTTTGGGTGTTTTAAAAATAAGTTTTTGGTCGTTTTGGAACAAGAATAATTTAACCATTATAGCAAACTAATAAAAACTAAAAGAACAGTAAAAATCTTGGTTATATTGTGAAGAAGTCCCTTTAATTATATTTTGAAAATAATTAACGAGATAGTAGAAAATTGGATATGAACAGGGGTACTTGGACTGAAAATCTGAACTATTTTCGAACAGTTTTTCGGCCAACTTTCGGTCGATTTTTTGATCAAACCGGGGTGCCTAAATTTATTCAACTTAAAAGGAATCCTAGAGGGTTAGGTTGTAAACATACAAACGAATACGGGACACAAATCGGATGAGCGAGGAGGTCGAAAGCTCCATGCGAAGGAGGGATGTCGGGTCGCGGCTACGCACACGCTTTCGCGCACGGGCGGCCAGCGGCTGCTGCGGCGGCAGTCGCCCGCGGCGCGGCGGTCGCTGGCGACGCGACGGCGGGGCTACAGGTGATCGTCGGGCTGTTGGGGTGGTGGTGAAGGCGTGGGATGGTGATTAGGGTTAAGATTTTATATTCTTTTATATATGTATGTATATATATATGGGGAGGAGATGGTTACTGTGTACGCACGGGGGGTGGGTTGGTTAGGTTTAGGCCTTAGCTAATGGGTTATTGGGTTTTAGTTAGGTTAGTGGGTTTGGGTTTGGGTTAGGATTTATTTCTTTTATTTTTTATTTTGTTTTATATATATATATATATATATATATATATATGGCTAATAAAATAGTTTTAGACCTCAATAAATTTCAAAAATATTATACAATACACTATTAATAGTTTTACACCCAAAAATATATTTTTCTGTATGATATTAATAATTAATTAAATACATAGAATTATAAATTCATGAATATTATATATTATAATTAGCTAAAAATAAATAAAAAATTCTTCCTTAATCACAATAATTAAGAATACCTATTTTAATAAATTAAAATTTAAATTCTAAAAACCAG
The DNA here is from genome assembly GCA_036927795.1 of Iris macrosiphon. Taxonomy (NCBI): domain Eukaryota; kingdom Viridiplantae; phylum Streptophyta; class Magnoliopsida; order Asparagales; family Iridaceae; genus Iris; species Iris macrosiphon. The sequence goes on along the minus strand of JAYESA010000008.1, from coordinate 61,650,144 downwards.
GGTGCTTACATATAGGCTGAGAATACTCAATCACATTTAGGAAAAACTTTATTAATTCATTTTAACTGTCCTTTCATGATTTTGATATTTGATCTTTAACTGTTCTTCTTGATTATATTACAGTTTTAGCTTTATTTGATAGTGGTGATTCCCATAGTTTTGTACTTATTTTTTTTGCTCTGAAGCATCATTTGGTAGTTGAGTCTTTGCTTAGGACTTACAAGATCATGACCGGGGAAGGCATTTTCCTAGTTAGTGATATTTGTAAGGATCAGAGAGTTACTCTGGGAGGCCGGAAGCTGAGTGCGTGTCTACTTGTAATGCTACTTCCGAGCTACGATATTGTACTCGGTATGGATTGGTTAAGTAGACACCATGCTAGTATAGATTACAGAGGAGGTAGAGTTTTGTTTAGCCTACCAGGAAAGCCAGAGTTTGAGTTTGCTAGAGAAGCTGCAGAGCAGAGAGAAGGCATTATTTGTGGAGCTATGGTAGAAGATAATGAGTTGCCATATCTGTTGATAGCAGAGTTCTTGGATATGTTTCCTGAGGAATTGTCAGGATTGTCGCCGTATCGAGATATTAAATTCTCTATAGACTTGGTGCCAGGTGCAGAACCAATTTCACAGCATGTCTATAGAGTGAATAACAGCAAGCTGGTCGAACTGAAGAAACAAGTGGATAAATTACCGGATAAGGGGTTTATCAGATCCAGTTCATCACCATGGGAAGCCCCGGTATTGTTTGTACCTAAGAAAGATAGATTGGTGCGTATGTGCATCGATTACAGGGCATTGAATAATCTCACTATTAAGAATAAATACTCGTTGCAACAGATTGATGACCTGTTCGATCAGTTGAGTGGCGCCAAGGTATTTTCCAAGATAGACTTGATATCAGGCTACCACCAGGTGAAAGTAAAGCCGGAGGACATTCCGAAGACTGCTTTTATGACTCGGTATGGCCATTATGAGTTCATGGTGAGACCGTTTGGGTTGACTAATGTCCCGACGATATTTATGAATTTGATGAACAAGGTGTTCCACCAGTACCTTGACAAGTTCGTGGTGGTGTTCATAAATGACATACTCATATACTCGAAGACACTGGAGGAGCACGAAGAGCATTTGCGGATTATGTTGGATGTGCTGAGGAAGGAGAAACTGTATGGAAAGCTGTCCAAGTATGAGTTCTTCCTGGACAAGGTGGAGTTCTTAGGACATGTTGTGATTGGTGATAGAATTTCAGTAGATCCGAAGAAGATCGCTGCAATAGAATCTTGGAAGACTCTGAGTTCAGTGGCAGAGATAAGAAGTTTCTTGGGTCTAGCAGGCTACTACAGGAATTTTGTGCAAGAATTTTCAAGAATTGCCGAGCGGATGACTAGACTCACCAAGAAGAATGTAGAGTTTGTTTGGACAGAGGAGTGCCAGGTTGCTTTTGAGAAATTAAAGACGAGGCTGATGTCTGCTCCTATTTTGACATTGTCATCAGGGTCTGGAGGTTTCACTATTTATAAGGATGCATCGAAGAAAGGGCTGGGTTGTGTTCTTCAGCAGAATGGAAAAGTGATTGCCTAGGCATCTAGGCAGTTGCGTCATCATGAGAAGAACTATCCTACCCATAATTTGGAGTTGGCAGTAGTCATCTTTGCCTTGAAGTTTTGGAAATACTATTTGTATAAAAAGTATGTGGAGATCTTCACAGACCACAAGACATTAAAATACGTTTTTACTCAGAAGGAGTTGAATATGAGGCAGTGTCGGTGGCTAGAACTGATGAAGGATTTTAACATATCTTTGCAGTATCATCCTAGAAAAGCCAATATAGTTTTTGATGCCTTGAGCAGGTATCTGGTAGCTATATTTTTGACGCAGGATCGGTATTTGTTGGAGGACTTGGAGAGACTGGGCATTGAGATAATAGTTCCTAGTTTTGCCATGCAGATGTGGGGATTACAGATGCACTCAGAGTTGATAGACAGAATCAAGGAAGCCCAGTATGAGGATATAACTCTGAGGAGCATCAGAGCTCATGTGAGAGCAAGATTGGAGGATAATTTCACCATTGCTTAGGATGGTTCCTTGCGGCATGGTGTTAGATTATGCGTGCCTAGTGGGGAGCTGTATGAGGAGGTATTGCAGGAAGTGTATCGCTCTCAGTATTCCATGCATCCAGGTGTTAACAAGATGTATCAAGATTTGCGAGAGAGTGTGTGGTGGTTTGGCATGAAGAGGGAGGTGGCACAATTTATATCCAGATGCTTAGTGTTCCATCAGGTGAAAGTTAAGAGGCAGAGGTCAGGTAGTTTACTTTCTCTATTACTTCCAGAGTAAAAGTGGGAGCACATTACTATGGATTTTGTGTCTGGACTTCCATGATCTCTAGGAGAAAAAGACACGATTTGGGTCATCGTTGACAGGTTGATCAAGTTGACCCACTTTTTTTCCTTTCAAGGTAGGTTTGTCTACGGAGAAGCTGGTAGAGATGTATATGAGGCAGATCGTCAGGATACATGGGGTTCCCGTCAGCATAGTCTCGGATAGGGATAGTCGTTTCACTTCTCATTTTTGGAGGAGTTTGAAGGCGAGTTTGGGCACCCAGATCAAGTTCAGTACTGCATATCACCCCCAGACGGATGGGCAGTCAGAGAGGACTATTCAGACCCTCGAGAATATGTTGCGCACCTGTGTACTAGATTTTGGGGAATCTTGGGAGGACCATCTCCATTTGGTAGAGTTTTCTTACAACAACAGCTACTAGGCTAGTATAGAGATATCACCATTTGAGGCTCTGTACGGTCAAAGATGTCGTAATCCTTTATCATGTAACGATGTTGGAGAGAGAGCTTTGCAAGGCCAGATATGGTTGTGGATATAGCGGAGAAGGTTAAGTTGATTAGAGACAGACTTCGAGTAGCACAGGACAGACAACGACATTAGGCTGATAGCCACCGGAGACCTTTGGAGTTTGAGTTATAGTTTTAGATTTTTGTTTTATGCTTGATATTGGTTGTTTGTTATAGATTAAGTTCTTAAGGTTATGTATTGTTCTAGGTTGGTGGTCTGGTATTTCTGAGGATTTTTCTGACACGAGACACGATTCATTTCGATGGAGGCGTGAATCTTAGTTCGTGATTTATCGAACCTTTTAGTACTCTCGAGAAGGTCCGTGCAGTTGCTTACAGACTAGACTTGCCACCTGTATTAGATAGAGTGCACAATGTATTTCACATGTCATAGTTGAGACTGTACGTGGCAGATCCTACTCACGTATTTGATCCCTCGGAGATAGAGGTGGGACCTACTCTTAGCTATCCAGAGCAACCAGTTGAGATTCTGGATCGAAGGAAGAAGGTCCTGAGGAACCAGACCATTCCCATAGTATACGTCACATGGAGGTATCACTCTCCAGGTGAGTCTACTGGGAGAGGGAGGATAAAATGCGAGAGAGTTATCCATATTTGTTTGTGCCTTGATGTATGTTCTTTCCTGATTATGTTCTGTTTTATTTTCTGGGAGTAGTTTCATCTTTGAATTTCAAGGACAAAATTATTTTATGAGGGATAGACTTGTCACTACCACATTTTCTAAAAAAGGGTATTTTGGTCATTTTATAATTAATTAAACATTGTGCATGTTGTTAATATTATTTATTGTATTATTTATTTATTGTTAGATGTTAGTATTTGATTTTAGACTTGTGTTAGTGGACATAACTAGTTTAGATTAGATCCATGGACCAACATTTAATTCTAGTTAGAATTTATCCCAATAGTAAGCCCATTCATTAGAAGGATGAATTAATTAGTGTAACCAATTAGACTAGAACCTTCCCTCCTTAATTAATTTTTTCATGACAAGCCCCAAGGAGTATTATGGACATTTCATAGTAGCTTGGAGGAGGGGTTAGTGGATGGCCCCCATAGGAGTGGGGAGAGACTCTCTCTCTCTCTCTCTCTCTCTCTCTCTCTCTCTCTCTCTCTTTATTTTTTATTCTAAATCTAGATCTAGAATTTTTTTCTTCCAAATTTCTTTATTCCTACACCAATTCCTACCCAAATTTTTTTCCAATTCCTTCCCTATTCATCATTAGAGGCTAATAGAACAAGGAGGAAGCAAGGATCAACAGGGAGAAAATAAAGATCTACAAGGAGGAGCATGGATCTACAAGTTGAAGGCACTTGACACTCAATTTGGTAATTTTATTAGAAATCCATCTACCAATAGGTACAATTAATTTTTCCCTCTCTAATTAGACTCTAAATCTATAATTTAATCATTAGAAACTCTTCCATGTACTAAGGCTACCTATAGGAATTATAATTAGGTTCATAGGAGGCCTATGGAAAAACTTATGTGGTATTTTGTATCAATTTTGGGAGAATTCCGAAATTGACACATTTTATGTTTATAAATAGGTCAATTAGACCAAATTGACATGTGTTTAGTTGTGTGTGGCTAGTTTCTTCTCCACAATTGGATACGTGTAGGCTGTATCCCGATAATTTGGCCATACGGGTTGATTTGGGGGTTTTCTTCCGACACGGGAGTTTGAGCATGTCACATTTTGATACAGACACGTAGTTGAGTAGCTAACACTTCGTGTTGCTTCTAATTATAATTCTAGACTTGCTCGTATCCTTCGGGATACATTTGGTGGTGTGGTAGAGCCGTATCGAAAGCGTATCATAAAATGAGTGTGATACGGGTGCGGTGCACTCCACGTGTTTGATACTTTGCTTTTAATTCAATTTACCTTGGTTATAGCTATTAGAAAATTATAATTATAATTATTTTATGATATATATATATATATATATATATATATATATATATATATATATATCACATCACAATGATATATATATATATATATATATGTGTGTGTGTGTGTGTGTGTGTGTGTGTGTGTGTGTGTGTGTGTATTGCATGTGTACATGTGAGCTAGAGGAAGAATTATAAGTGAGAAGCAGCGAATAAGAAGCCGAAAATCAGTAATAAGCAACAGCCAATAAGCAGCCAGATAAGCAGTGAGAAGCAGCAGGAGCAAAAGCAGTGAGAAGCAGCAGCGAGAAGCAACAACAAAAGCAGAAAGCTGTAGCAGCAGCAGCAAGCTGAAGCAACAAGCTGCATCAAGCAGAAGCAATAAGAAGCAGCAAGAAGAAGCAGAAAGCTGCAGCAGCAGCAGAAGCAGCAATAAGCTGCTGCAAGCAGCAGCAGCAACGATAAGCATTAGCAATAAGCAGCAGTAGCAAGTGCTTAGAATTAAGTTATGGATAAGATAGGATAAGCTAGTTAATAAGCTAGTTAGTTTATATTAATAGTTAGTTAATATTGTTAGTAAGTTAGTATATATATATGTGAGCACTAGTTAGCATTGGTTAGTATTATTTCTAGATTACCTTGAGTTACACCAAGGTAATAGAGTTGAGGTATCTTGGGTATGGGTATTAAATATCCGAAGTGGTATGTTAGTATGTTAGTTTAGTATAGTATTGTTATAAGTATAAATGCATGCTAGTATATAGTGAGGTATGTTGGTTAGTTAGCTATGTTAGATATTGGATTACCTTGTGATACCAAGGTAATGTCAAGGTATTAGTTTATACTTAAGGTATTGAGTTTGTATATCAAGATGAGTGTGTAGGGGGTGTAATACCACTTTTGGTTCAAAGCCAAGGTATCCACTTAGCATTAGTTTAGCTAGGAGAACTATATATTTTGTCTTGTATATATATATATATATATATATATATATATATATATATATATATATATATATATATATATATATATATATATATTATAGTATTTTTATATCTAATAACTTGTGTATCTTATGATACGGTATTTTATTTGTATCCTAGTATCCTAGAATAGCTAGTATAGCCTAGTTACATAGTGTATAGACCCAATATGTCACGCCCCAGTCCCAAAATACCGAGAGACTAGACATGTGGCAATGGCCAGCAGCACGCACCGATGGACAAACCCAATTTAATGGATCCATCAGGGCGTACTGTAAACCCCCTGATTCTTTCAAGATTTTTCAAACTGGATTTTTCGAAATTTTCTGGGATTTTTTGGAATTTTTGCTAATTAAAAACAAGGTAATTTTGGCATTAAATAAAATTAAATATTTTTAAAATATATTAAAATATTATGAAAATAATATTTTATGGTGTAAAATAAAAAACTGGACTTAGGAAAAATTTTCTGGAAATTTTTGGGCCCCGGACCTATTTTTATTCACCTCAAAACTATTTATTTAATTACTTATCTATTATTTATTTATTTATTTAATTTATAAACCCAAACCCCGGCCCAAACCGGCCCAGCCCAATCGGACCCAGCCCAAAACCGGCCCACCCGTGGCTAGCGGGTCGGGTCGGGTCGGTCAGACCCGAACCCGCCCGACCCGCGACCCGTCTCTCTTCCCCAGCGTCACCCACGAACCCGGTCGCCCCGCGTCCGCCGCGCCACTCCGGCCACGGTCGCCCAGCGTCCCCCACGAACCTGGTCGCCCGCCTCGCCCGGAGCCCTCCGCCTTTCACGGCCACCATCGGCCTCTCCCTCCCCCTATATATTCCCTTCCTCCCCCAATCGAGCTGTCCAACCGAACCCTAGACTCCGGCCGCCGTCCCCCTCCGCTAGACTCCGACCGCCGCTCGGCCCCACGACCACCCGCCGCCTCCTCCCACCTCACCTCGCCGCCGGCCGCCATCTCCTCCCCCCTTTTCTCCTCTTTCCCCCCGACAGCACCCTCTTCTCTGGCCCGCCTCTGCCGCCCCTGAACCCTCGCCGCTCCGCCCGCCGAGTCCCCTCCAGACGCAGCAGCAACTCCGGCCATCCCCACCGGAACCCTAGCACCCTCCCCGCTGCGCCGCCAGCGCCGCCCCTCAAGTCCGCCCAGCCGCCGCCGACCCCGATCCCCCTTCCTCTCCTTCCTCCTCTTTCTCCAACCACGACCGGATCACTCCCACGGCCGTAGTCAACCCCGACCAGGCGAACCCTTCTCCACGTGCTTGTTCACTGCTCGGCAACTGCCAAGACCACGTACCCCATCTCGAGTTGTACTCGCCCCCTCGAACAACTCCTCCGGCGCTCAGTTGTACCACTGTCAGCGCCCCGACGAGGCTGACCGCGCAGCTGCACCCTCCAATACCGGCACCACAACTGCATCCCGGAACTGACGACCACACCCAACCAAAATGCCATCAACAGCTAGTTTTGGGGCTACATTTCGTACCGGCACAATCGTGACCGTTACGTCAACTCCAAATTATTTCGAGGCAAGTACCTGCACTTCAAGTTTCTTCTTTATATTATGATAATTAGTTTATTGCTCTACTAGCATCATTGGATGATTACACTTAGTGTTAGGAATTTTATTTTTGCCTAAATTTTCGTGTCGGGAGGGAGAATACTAGGAGGCATGTAGTTTAACCTTTCCCTCATGTCCTGACTGCTAGCTGTTGAGTACGCGACTGTACCATCAGCCTTATACTCGACTATTCTTGACTGCTAGCCATCTATGACGTGCTTTATTAGCCTTATAACCTCCTACATGCCGACTAGGTATTCTAATACACATGTCCACACACAGTTTCTTCAGTATTATTGTAGTAGTTCTTTTTGCCTCCTTATATTCCTGTTTTACTTATGTCCAAGATCTATAGTGCTTGATACTTAGTAAATTTATAATACTATCATGTATAAATTTTATTGTGATTACTTAGTCAGTTTTTTTTACTACTTATCATAATTATTTTGGTTTAAGTTTTGTTGTGTATTGGTGCTTTGCTCCTTTCCTGACTGGATCCATTGATATATTAGGCGATGATGAAGACTATGCCCCTACCTTTTATGGCCCATATGACGTAGCAGATGATACTATTGAGGAGCCTGTTCCTACTCAGGAGACTACTTTTGAGGAGTAGTTAGCCAGTTAGCTAGTATTTTTCTTTCAGCATAGTACTCGGGTTTGTCTCCGATTTATCTTCTGGTTCTGTATTTAAACTGTGGATTGTTGGATGTCACAAAATTTTGTCTTATCAAATCTTAACATCCCTATTTCCTGTTCTTATCTTTGCCTATTTAATTATTGTGAATGAGCTAGATTTAAATTACCTGTGAATATGATCTAGACAGCGTACTACCGCCGACTCTGCGGCGTAGGCTGGACGTAATCGCGAACCGGTACCTGAATATCTGGGTGCGGGTCGTGACACGTACTTAAGCTGTAAAATCAAGTCTACGACAACATGGCGCAACTAATCTCATCCATACAAGAATAAAATATGATCTACAGAATATAAGGAATGTAAATCATCAACCAGTCTCAACAAAGTACTTCGGAGAACAACCCGATAAAAATCTAATACAATGGTTCAACAGACCAGAATATAAATGACTGAATAAAATAAATACTGAGCATGAAACATGGATGCTCAGGAAAAGTCTTCAGCTAACACCTCATCCTCGGGTGTCGGTACAGCTCCTGTATCAGTCCTGCTGCGGTCCCGTATACCTCGGGATAAATCTCGTCTACAAATCCTGGGAACATAATCCGGATCCAGGTCCTCAGGGGACATAGCAAGGTACAGATAATACAAGCCAAAATAAATGCAGTGCAGCAAATAATGAAATAAATAGGGTAAGTATGTAACCATCTATGTGAAATGCAAGAGAGAGCATCACTAGTACTCAGGCTGAAACAACTACAAGCTCTGTGTCGGGGAGCCGGTAACAGTGATATCATGTGGTGGTCTAGCTCAGCGGGAGACTGAGAAGCCGACATAATATAGTCAACCTTTAGCCTGTGTGTCTCTCCAGCAATAAATAAAATAATAGAAGAACACTAAATAACTAGCTAAGTGATATGCAAGATGAGAGCAGCACTAGAACTCAGGCTGAAACCACTACAAGCTCTGTGTCGGGGAGCCGGTAGCAGTGATAATGAGTAATGGGCCAAGCTCGGGTTTCAGAGTCTTGCGCCTCACAATAATAGGGGATATATATGTATGATCAGCCTGTAGCCTGTGTATCTCTCCCCACCCAATGTATCCACATGTCTCATGTCCATAACGTCTCATGTACATGTCACGCAAGATCATAGCTAATACAACAAGTCATAAAGTATCTATGAATATAGTATCTCTATCAAGTCCTGTATCCTATACAGAATTACCATGAATATCTCAGGAAGATCTTGTCTCATGAATAGTGTCAAGTGTCCTGGGTTATAGTGTACTTGATAAGACAAGTACGAGAATGTAAAGGGGTCACGAATGTCCATCTCTAGATGACAATACACAACACCGCGTACGGTGTTGGCACCTGACTAATAATCGGATGCTGAGTAAGTCATATGGTAGGTTAAGCATGCACAGCAATATAGATGAATCAAGGAAAATATGTAACAATACTGCAGAGTTTGGCAAGGTACACTTGCCTGGGGTTTGAATACCAACAGTCGTCCCTGTATCAGTGGATCCTGTAGGTACTCCTTCAAAAGTTGTAATAAATATCACCAACAGTCTCAGAAGATATCAAATAGCTAGAAATGCCTGTCCTTAAGTCCAATTTGGACACAAGGGCAAAAATAACATTTTTGGGCCAAAGCGAGGTCCATATGTGGGCCACTTTGCACCGAAAAGCATGTCAGGGTCAAAGGTCTCCAAATTTGCCAAACTTAGTGTCAACAAGTCAGGAACGATGATACGAACCCAATAAAACTTCCAGAATTTGATTCTGATGAGCCGATCACAAAATTGCCCGTCAAGTGGAGCCTATGGGGCCCACGATGCGCAATTTTGTCAATGTTCTCAGAATCGAACCAAACTTGGGTCACAGAACCAGCGTATTGCTACGAGTCCAACGGCATAAGTTTCGTCTCGATCCGACATATGTACATAAAGTTACAGCGTATTCCAGAACGGACGATAAGGGGCATTGTCGATGGATACACATTGATTTCGGTGTGCACGCACATCAAAATCAACTTCTGTGAAATCTCGTACGTCCGTATCAATGGCACGCACATTTCGGTAAAGATCGCGTGCGATCAAGTCGTCCCGTTTGGCGGGGCGCACTCAGTTCCGGGGTAAAACAGGGCATTGGTTTTCCTATTTTTGGATCTCGGTTTGTGATCACCACAGGACGCGATGCACCGAGCGGGTTGCACGGGCATCGAGAGGGTTACACAGCCTATGTGTCACAACTGACGGAACGAAAAACGGAGCAACGAGGAGAGAGAACGGGTTACCTGAACAGGGCTCCGTAAAATTAGAATTCTCGTATCCGAGTGTCTGTTCGTGTCCTGGTCACCGTGTCCGGGATACTTCTGTGTCCGTGTCCGCTACTCTAGGGTTTAGGGTTCTGGTCCGGAGACAGTGGGGTGGACTCGCCGGAGACTGCGCTGGCCGGGGTTGGCTTCGCCGGAGGGAGTTGACGCGTGCGGAGGCGATTGGTGGAGTGGACGGGCCGGAGTCGCTGCGGGGTGGTCTGGACGAGAGATGGTTGCACTGTCGGGCCGCGCGGGGGGGTCAGTTGGCCGAACGGGGGTCATACGGCCGGAGCTGGGTGGTATCAGGCCGGAGCGGGGGAAACTGCTGTGCCGGCGAAGCGGTGGAGTCGAGGTCAGCACCGCCGGATGGGGGACGCTGTGCACAGCCGGAGTAGGGGGCTGCGCTGGCCGGACCAAGTTGGTCGGGCGGTCGGATCGAGTCAGCAGACCGGGGCGGGGTATGGCGGATGCCGCGGTGGAGCAGAGCTCGCTGACCGGAGGGGGTCCGGCCGGGCAGTGCTCATTTGGGGTCTGCCATGAAGAAGGAAGAGAAGAAGAAAGGAAGGAGAAGGAAAAAAAAATATGTAGGAGGCACGGATTTCAAGGTGGAGGAGGGAGGAGAGAGAGAGAGGGGGGGTGGTTCTCCATGCCTAGGGATTAGGGCCGGCTTGGGAGTTGTGAGGGTGATGGTTTTATAGGGAGGGGTGCATTGGATGGAAGGTGTAGATTGGCCCAATTAAAATAGAGGGATAAGATTTATCATGAAGACTTGATTTTCTTCATGTAAAGGAGGGGAGGAAAATGTTGACTATGGTCAACACAAGGTAGGCTCTCCATTTGGTCATGGCCAATAGGGTGAGGATACCTAAATTAAATAATTTGCAACTTAGTTTCTAGGGCTTTAAAAATACTTCCGGAGTCCAATAAATTCCCGAAAAATTACCCTATGTCCGATTTTCTATTTTACACCATAAAATATTATTTCTATAATATTTGAATATTAAATAATATCATTTAAAAATCATTTAGTCACAAAATATCTTAGTTTTAATTCCCAAAAATTATAAAAAATGTAGAAAATTGTTTTATAAAATTTAAGAAAATCAGGGTGATTACAATCTACCCAACTTATAAAAATTTCGTCCTCGAAATTAAAATTAAGCCACGGTAGAAGACAAGGATGGTATAAGATTTGCATTGGTTAAAATGCAAGGCTAGGTTTAACGGAGTGGGCGAAGTTGCACGTTGCACATTCCGAAAATCATGAAAGAAATCCACATGAGCGAAAAATAGGTTTCTTTATGTGTCATGTCCAATAGTGTGGACACCTAAATGCTTTTTTGCATAAAAGCGTCCAATAATTTGAAAAATTGCACAAAGATGGAAATGGAGGATGGGCATGTCTAGGACAAGAATGTGGAATTTGTAGGAGGGCAGTGACTAAGGAAGTGCTCCAATTATCGAAGCAATAAAAAGGGGCACCAAGTGATGCCATGTTGTAAAACTGAATAAAATGTCGTGTTCTATTTTTAAGTGGATTCGAGCTAGCCTCAGTCTCACTATCTAAGCAGTAGGTCAAATTCTTAGGTGAGGGGGTTTCACAATCCAGCCAACTTAAGATAATGTCGTCCTCAAAATTAAAATAAGGCATAATCTATTAATCCTTCATGTACATACGGCAAGTCAATCGTAATCTCCTTGCGATAATTAAAATCCTAATCATATCCATCACTCCAAGGTTAAGATGATCACTATTTTCAATCAAAATTCAACCTATGGTTATCTCTTCTCACTTTCTCAAATTACCCGCAGGCAAATTTTAAATTAAAACCATATAACATCTTCAAGATTTACATACGCATATAAATTTTACCTCGCTATCTCTAACTATCATAATCTCCTCTAGAAGTAATTCGAGTCCAATATTATTCCCATTTTCACTTATAAATTTTAGTTGGGTTGCTTCAACTTTTTAAATTCCATTCACATCCTCAATATTTCAAATAGGTAGTCCAACCATCAAATTTTAATTCTTAATTCAAATTATGTACCTAAGGTATAACTATTGGGTCCTCAATATCAAGAATTTGAAGTTCATTAATTCTCATCATCTTAGTCATTCTTCTAAAATTCTTAAAATTATAATGGCTTGAACCTCTCCCAATGTAATCTTGCTCGATCAAAATCTAAAAGAAATTCCTCTCGAGTTGACAATGCACTGCTACCCAACTTAGAATTTACCCATCTATCATATAAGGCTATATACCTTAAGAAAATATTCCTTAATTTATTTACTCATGTTATTCAATCCTCGAAACTTCAACGCCAATCATATCACATATGATAGGTCCTTAATTTCGAAAGAATAATCCTCAAGTATGTGATCAGCCTATGGGGTATATCTAGTATTCTCTATGTATCAATCTATACCAAGCACGAGGTTTCGTCTTTCCGAAATAAGGGAAGACGGAGACCAATAATAAAGAGTTCAAGGGCAGCGTAATAGAATAGAAGTATTAGGATCAAGGCGTTTAAAGAATTTAATTGGGAATTGTCAAAGCAGTTGTGGATTAAAATCCTATTTTGGTAATCCTTTGTTCGCCTGCTCGTATTAGTACAGTTATGTAACCGATACGATATGTCAGACATGTCTAGGGCAAGTATATTCGTCTACTAATCACTACATATCTTAATCCACGTAAAGTAGTATTATGATAGGCGAATCGAGCGCACTATGGTTGATCAGACCGTAATACACTGATTCTGAAATATATTATTGTGGGCCTCCCCAATAACACATATGTCATGAACAAGCTCGATAAAAAATAAGCTTGCAAAACTAGGCTATAAAATAGTAGCATAAGTCAAGGTAGTATACAAAATATAAGTACGCCAGATGATGATGAAAGGAGGTATAAATTATCCAAGTTCACAAAACAAAACAAAACAAAATAAGCAACATTAAAAAGACTCTACAATCTCTACAGTTATCATACAACTTCCTTGTCTAAGTCGTTAGTCGACCAAATAGCGGCAAGGACCTCTAAATTCTATTGTCTGAATAAACACTGCCATCTTTTGCTAGCATAAAATAAATGTCATTCAGTTACACCGCCTCGATGGATCAAGTGGACTATGTGGTACTAGGTTGTGAGGCATACTACCCAACTTATAAGAATTAAACTAATACTATGACAGTCTTAAGAGGATCCTACATAATAACCTTGCACATGTAAATAAAACAAAAACTCTTATTAGGGTCTCCTGTGGTATCATGTAAGTAATGGTCATCTTAAGTCTTAATCATAGTGCTCATAGAACATGTGTCAATAGCGAGAATGGAAAGGTTACTAGTCTCAAGGGGAAGGAAATATAACTCGTGTCGAGGTGGGGGTACAAATTACGTGATTTAACACTAAGGGATAATCATCGGGTCACAATCTACAAGATTAACTCAAACTTATCGAACTCTAACTACCAAGCACAAAATTTTCAAATTCAAGACTACAGCTATAATCCTAGCAAACTATGGGTCCTTAACAAGGAATAAAATTACTTGGCCTACCATCAGAAGTGTCAGGTGGCACAAATTGAAAGACGGAGGAAAGAAGAACATATTTTAGTCATTGCGCATTAGCGAACGTTAAGGTCGCAGATGAACAACATAGGAAATTAAAATATGGGGTTCTAGATAGCATCATGGTTTTCTAAGGGGAAGTGGTATGCTAGTTGTTATGTTTGAGGTATGATTAGGAAAATGTTCTATACATTGCTCTTGGCTTCCTGAGGTATTGTCTGTTAATATTACGACACGAACCTATATCCTAACACTATCTCACTATGCACATTAGGTTCAGTTATAACATTCGATCTCGGATTTCTATTGGTTCCTCAAGACTGGGGTCAACCACTAGGGTCAAATCTCTAACTAGCTCTTAGTAGTGCCTATACTACTCTTAGGTCATTCATGACTATAACAAGAAATAATGGTAAATTATTCTATAGGTGAGGGACGCTAGGGTTCATTAAGCGTTCTACTTAGGGGTGTGTCAATATCCTAGCTGTACTCTTACTAGGAAGGTTACCCTACCTATCATTCTATCAACAGGGACTTCTATATTCTAGGAGAAGGCTACACTCAAAGAACTAATGAGAAGGCACATAAATCAAGCAGGATGCAATTATTCAACGTAGTGGATTAGAAGGAGGATGAGTCATAGTCAGTTGTGGATGAGATCCTATACTCTAATCCTAGGTGCAGGCTTGCTCGGTCCCTAAGTTAAAACCGAACAATTTAGTCGTAGACCTGCATGGGCCACCACAAAAACTATGTCACGCCCCAGTCCCAAAATATCGAGGGACTAGACATGTGGCAATGGCTAGCAGCACGCACCGATGGACAAACCCAATTTAATAGATCCATCAGGGCGTACTTAAGCTGTAAAATCAAGTCTACGATAACATGGCACAACTAATCTTATCCATACAAGAATAAAATAAGATCCACATAATATAAGGAATGTAAATCATCAACCAGTCTCAACAAAGTGCTTCGGGGAATAACCCGATAAAAATCTAATACAATGGTTCAATAGACCAGAATATAAATTACTGAATAAAATAAATACTGAGCATGAAACATGGATGCTCAAGAAAAGTCTTCAGCTAACACCTCATCCTCGGGTGTCGGTACAGCTCCTGTATCAGCTCTTGCTGCGGTCCCGTATACCTCGGGATTTATCTCGTCTGCAAATCCTGGAGACATAATCCGGATCCAGGTCCTCAGGGGACATAGCAAGGTACAAATAATATAAGCCAAAATAAATGCAGTGCAGCAAATAATAAAATAAATAGGGTAAGTATGTAACCATCTATGTGAAATACAAGAGAGAGCATCACTAGTACTCAGGCTGAAACAACTACAAGCTCTGTGTCGGGGAGCCGGTAGCAGTGATATCATGTGGTGGTCTAGCTCAGCGGGAGACTGAGAAGCCGGCATAATATAGTCAACCTGTAGTCTGTGTGTCTCTCCAGGAATAAATGAAACAATAGGGGAACACTAAATAACCAGCTAAGTAATATGCAAGATGAGAGCAGCACTAGAACTCAGGCTGAAACCACTACAAGCTCTACGTCGGGGAGCCGGTAGCAGTGATAATGAGTAATGGGCTAAGCTCGGATTTCAGAGTCTTGCGCCTCACAATAATAGGGGATATATATGTATGATCATCCTGTAGCCTGTGTGTCACTCCCCACCCAATGTAACCATACGTCTCATGTCCATAACGTCTCATGTACATGTCACGCAAGATCATAGCTAATGTAACAAGTCATAAAGTATCTATGAATATAGTATCTCTGTCAAGTCCTGTATCCTATACAGAATCACCATGAATATCTCAAGAAGATCCTGTCTTATGAATAGTGTCAAGTGTTTTGGGTTATAGTGTACTTGATAAGACAAGTACGAGAATATAAAGGGGTCACGAATGTCCATCTCTAGATGACAATACACAACACCGCGTACGGTGTTGGCACCCGACTAATAATCGGACGCTGAGTAAGTCACACGGTCCTAGGTTAAGCATGCACAGCAATATAAATGAATCAAGGAAAATATGTAACAATACTGCAGAGTTTGGCAAGGTACACTTGCTTGGG
Source organism: Iris macrosiphon (assembly GCA_036927795.1). NCBI lineage: Eukaryota > Viridiplantae > Streptophyta > Magnoliopsida > Asparagales > Iridaceae > Iris > Iris macrosiphon. The sequence continues at coordinate 61,634,193 of JAYESA010000008.1, read as the reverse complement.
GTTTGAATACCAACAGTCGTCCCTGTATCAGTGGATCCTGTAGGTACTCCTCCAGTTGTAATAAACATCACCAACAGTCTCAGAAGATATTAAATAGCTAGAAACACCTGTCCTTAAGTCCAATTTGGACACAAGGGCAAAAATGATATTTTTGGGCCAAAACGGGGTCCACATGTGGGCCACTTTGCACCGAAAAGCGTGTCAGGGTCAAAGGTCTCCAAATTTGCCAAACTTAGTGTCAACAAGTCAGGAACGATGATACGAACCCAACGGAACTTCCAGAATTAGATTCCGATGAGCCGATCACAAAATCGCCCGTCAAATAGAGCCTATGGGGCCCACGAAACACGATTTTGTCAACGTTCTCAGAATCGAATCAAACTTGGGTCACAGGACCAGCGTATTGCTATGAGTCCGATGGCGCAAGTTTCGTCTTGATCCGACGTGTGTACACAAAGTTACAGCATGTTCTATAACGGACGGATACGGGGCATTGTCGACGGATACGCGTTGATTCCGGTGTGCACGCACATCCAAATCAACTTCTGTGAAATCTCGCACATCCGTATCAATGGCGCACACGTTTCGGTAAAGACCGCGTGCTACCAAGTCGTCCCGTTTGGCGGGGCGCACTCAATTTCGGGGCAAAATAGGGCGTTAGTTTTCCTGTTTTTGGATCACGGTTTGCGATCACCACAGGACGCAACGCACCGAGCGGGTTGTACGGGTATCGAGAGAGTTACACAGCCTATGCGTCACAACTGACGGAACAGAAAACGAAGGAATGAGGAGAGAGAACGGGATACCTGAACAGGGATCCGTGAAATCGGAATTCTCGTGTCCGAGTGTCTGTTCGTGTCCTGGTCACCGTATCCGGGATGCTGCTGTGTCCGTGTCCGCTGCTTTAGGGTTTAGGGTTTTGGTCCGGAGACAGCGGGGTGGACTCGCCGGAGACTGCGCTGACCGGGGTTGGCTTCGCCGTAGGGAGTCGACGCGTGCGGAGGCGGTTGGTGGAGTGGCCGGGCCGGAGTCGCTACGGGGTGGTCCGGATGAGAGATGGTTGCACTGTCGGGCCGCATGGGGGGGTCAGTTGGCCGGACGGGGGTCACATGGCCGGAGCAGGGTGGTATTAGGCCAGAGCGGGGGAATCTGCTGTGCTGGCAAAGCGGTGGAGTCTAGGTCAGCGCCGCTGGACGGGGGACGCTGTGCACAGCCGGAGTAGGGGGCTGCGTTGGCCGGACCAAGTTGTTCGGGCGGCCGGAGCGTGTCAGCAGACCGGGGCGGGGTGCGGCGGACGCCGCGGTGGAGCAGAACTCGCTGACCGGAGGGGGTCCGGCCGGGCAGTGCTCGGTTGGGGTCTGCCATGAAGAAGGAAGGAAGAGAAGAAGAAAGGAAGAAGAAGGAAAGAAAAATATGTAGGAGGCACAGATTTCAAGGTAGAGGAGGGAGGGGAGAGAGAGGGGGGGTGGTTCTCCATGCCTAGGGATTAGGGCCGGCTTGGGAGTTGTGAGGGTGATGGTGATGGTTTTATAGGGAGGGGTGCATTGGATGGAGGGTGTAGATTGTCCCAATTAAAATAGAGGGCTAAGATTTATCATGAAGACTTGATTTTCTTCATGTAAAGGAGGGGAGGAAAATGTTGACTACGGTCAACACAAGGTAGGCTCTCCATTTGGTCATGGCCAATAGGGTGAGGGCACCTAAATTAAATAATTTATAACTTAGTTTCTAGGGCTTTAAAAATGCTTCCGGAGTCCAATAAATTCTTGAAAAATTACCCTATGTCCGATTTTCTATTTTACACCATAAAATATTATTTCCATAATATTTGAATATTAATTAATATTATTTAAAAATTATTTAGTCACAAAATACCTTAGTTTTAATTCCCGAAAATTACAGAAAATTATGAAAAATTGTTTTATAAAATTTAAGAAAATCAGGGTGATTACACAATATCCTAGAGATGGACACATACAACATAGAAATAGCTAGTTTGACCTAGTTTGACTATTTTAACTTAGAAATGGCTTTATGACCTAGAATTTAACTAGTTTAACTTATTTTTATTCCAAAATCTTGTATTAATGTAATATTCCATATTTAGGTCTCCGAGGCACCGTACCGGACATCTTTGATATTGTTCACCGGATTTCAAGTGAGTATATTCTCTGATAGTTTTTCATTCATGATATCCTCTATGTCTCTTGTATTTAGTGTAGATATCCTTGATTTTTTTGATACGATATTTACATGGATTGGTATATCCGGATCTCGTCATGAGATGTTATTCCTTGGTATTTATGGTGTATCTTGTGCAAGCCTTGTTCCTTATTCTTCTTATACATGTACAAATATTGATTCTTGGGGAGACTTTTTACCTAGCCAGAGAATCACGTGTCATAACGTACCATGGTTGGATCCACTATACCAGTCGAGGGCGGAGAGTATTTAGTATAGATATGTGATCATACCCTCCTTCTGCATGTCTTGTTCCTTGAATAGTATTAATCATACACCGCATGTATGATTAACCAGGCCATTATTCTTGTGCAAGTTTCCAAGCCGATCACATGTTGAAGCTGGCACTCACTCACTTAGTAGTAGTATTTCTTGTTTATTTCTATGATGCTCATTCTTGTATTTATTTACAGTATTTCTTATATTGGATATCTCTTGTACCTGTATATTATATCTTGTATATTCGCTCTATTTACTGTTACATAGTTTATATCATTTTTTGGAACTGCTGTTAGAGATGTACTTTGCTCCTTTTCTGACTGGATATATTTTTCCCAAATGACTCTGAGGAGTGGTACCTCATTCGCTACGGGCCTCATGACGCAGTTGGTTTAGAGCCAGAGACTTTGGCCCAGGAGGGTCTCATCCCGATTGAGATAGACGACCCTGGACTTGTAGCTCAGTAGATAGATCTTTTTTGTACTGGATTTATCTCCAGCTTTGTTGTTAGTATTTCTTTCTATGACTCATTGGTTATTATTTTTTCTTGTGAGTTTTATTGTCTCTTCAGTTCTTTTATCTTATTCGTGCGATTGTTCCATCTTATAGATCTGTGTTTGAGTATTCATATTTCTTTGGTGGTATTATTATATCTTGATTGCTAGATAGATAGTTTACCCAAACAGCATCTACCATTGATGTTGCAGCATAGGCTGGACGTACCTACGTACTCGTGCCCCTATACCAGGTGTGGGTCATGATATTATACAAGAAGGGCGTTAATCTTATCATAAATTAGTGTCCATATATGTACAAGAACAATGGGCTCGCACAAGAAATGCGTTAGGAATTACCAGGAATAACATCTTATTACGGGATTCAGGAATACCAATCCGTGTAACCAAGTATCAGGAAATCAGGGATATCTTCACTAAATACAAAAAAATAGATGATATCATAAACGAAAAACTGTCAGAGAATGTACTCGTCTGGAATCTAAGGTAAAGTATCGAACTGTATCTGAATCAGTGCCTTGAAGATCTAATATGGAAAACCACATCAACATAGTATTTTGGAATGATAAACAAGTTAAACTAGTCAAATTCTAGGTCAAAGTAGTCAACTTAGTCTAACTAGTCATTTCTAGTTTGTACTAGCCTATATCTAGGTTTTTAGGTTGATATCTTGAGAGTAATAGTTATACTAGCTAATACTAGGTATTAGGATACTATATATACCAATACCAATGAAAATTTATACTAGTTAATATGGTACTAAAATATACAATACTCTAATCCATATTACCTTAGCATCAACATCCACAACTTGATATCTAATTATACCTAGCCTACTAACTATACCAATACCTTAACCTTCACTACACATGACTTAACACTAGTATACACAATATCCTAACTCGATACTCTAATACCTTAATATCTATTGGTACCTTCACACTAACCCATACATAACTGATACCAACTCATTCTAGGATACTCTCTCAATACTTGATACTAAATCAAGTACGCCATTGATACCCCACTCCTAATTACTCCTTCACTTGGCACTAACTCATTACCCTAGTATACAACCCATACCTTAACATAGATACTCTCCCTATATCTATTACCTTGACTATTACTTAGTGAAACCATCTGATACTCTACTATTAATACTCTTATCTAATCCTCTTACCCAAGGGCCTAATATCTAATGATACCCCACGTATCAGTTTCCTCTTATATTTACACCAGATATTTTACTGATACACCACAACTCCTGCATATGACACCCCATAATTTATGCCTCATGATGCACAATAACATAGGTACCCTTTCTCCTTCCAACCTTAAATTTATTATTGTTACATCTATCTTAATGCCTGCCAAGCAACCTTCCCTTGCTGTCCTGAGAAGTGCTCAAGCTCGAACATCCATACACTGACTACTAAGCCCTTGCACTTGGCCTACACATACTGCAACTGAACTAGCCCAAGCCTACAAGGCCTGCTGTTGCAATATGGCCTATTTTAACATGTCCATCTGCCTGTACCAGGAGAAACTCCCCCAACTCTGCTGCTAAGACTACCTACTGCTTCTGCATCTAAATGCAGTTGCTGCCACTGAAGCTAATGCTTCATGCTACTGCTGCTATTAAATCAGTTCAAATACAACTCACTGTTGTCAACCCAACAACAGTTAGATGCTGCTGTTATTGCTCTTGTTTAAACAGAACTCCCCCTTTTTATCTCTAACACACACATACTACCACATAGATACACCCATAAATACTAACATATATACACAAGAAATCCTATAGCACATCACCTATCTCCCACACAACCCAAGTAACCGAGCTTGCCCACTACATATTGTCCTAACCTGCAGTGTGTACACCATGATGCAGTGCACACACTGCCTTCATTGGCAATTGGTACACTCCAGTGTATCACCCCTACTTCACCCATAATATACACCTCATATATATATATATATATATATATATATATATATATATATATATATATATATATATATATATATATATATATATATATATATATATATATATAATACTCTTAATATAGATAGGCACACACCTATACCAATTATTAAACACTTGGTGTGTATCACATGGGTATCACACAATAGCTCATGATACATTTGTGATACGCACCCAAACAACACCCAATACCTCACAAATGGTGTGAGCAAGTCTAAAATCACAAATCAAGACAATATAAAGTGCTAGCTACTCAATTACGTGCTTATGGCAAAATATGACATGGGCGCACCCCTGTGTTGAAGGGAGAACCCCCAATTCAACCCGTATCACCAAATTTTTATGATACGGCCTACATGTATCCATTTGTGAATACAACACTAGTCTCACAGAATCATACACATGTCAATTTGGTCTAATTGACCTATTGACAAACACATAGTGCACTAATCTCAGATTTTCCCAAATTAGGCACAAAATATACCATAACTTCCAAAATAGGGGTCCTTAGTAGTCAATTCTTCTTCCTAAAGGTATCCTTAGTACATGGAAGGGTTCCTATTGATTAAACTATAGATTTAGAGTCTAATTAGATGGAAAAAATAAATTGTACCTATTGGGACATGGATTTCTAATACAAACCTCCAAATGGATGTCAAGAGCCTTCAACTTGTGCTATTTCCACCAAATTGTAGATCCTTACCTCCTCCTTGTTTCTAGATTCTCCAATAGTCAAGAATGAGATTAATTGGAAGACATTTGGTAGGAAAATTATGAAAGGATGAAGAAAATTTGGGGAAGAACAATGTAGATCTAAAATTATAGTATAATGAGAAGATGAGAGAGAGTCTCTCCCTCTTTATGTGGTCGCCCCCTAGTTTGGCCTCCAAGCAATATATAATGTACAATATATCCCTTGGGGATTGTCATGAAGAAAAGGATTAAGGAAGGAAGGTTCTATTCTGTCATGACCCACACCCGAAATTTGGGCATGAGCCGTGGGTACGACCAGCCTATGCCGCAGCATCAGCGGTAGAACATTGTCTAAGTTTCAATACTACTAAACATAACTCACAACCTATCAATGAACTCAACTCCATAGGGAGGACCATGAGTAATACATAGATCAATAGTTCATAATATATACTCAATCACAATAACTATAAGAAATAAATGGCACAATGAGATATAAAGATAAGAAGTACTGACATACGTCAAGCACAATAACTCAAAATACGAAGATAAATCTAAAGTCTACTTGTCCAACATAAATAGTCTTATCAAAAATCTCAACATAAGTCCTAATATAAGTACAGTCCAAGTCTCAAATTTAGAACAAAGGATGCATAGATATAACTGTCTAAATAACTGCAGATGGTATCTCCTCTAAGGGGAGAGACTCTTCTAAGATCTCTGGTATATAGTCTCCCTCTACACCTGGCCCATAGTGTGTAGGACAAAAGTCTTTAAGGTCCTCTGGAAAAATGTTATCCAGTCAGGATTGGAACAAAGTACAAGCACTAATAGCAGTTTCATTTATATTGACAAAAACTATAATACTGTGTAAAGAAATACAAGATGAAGAAATACTGGAAATAAGGAATACTATAGATAATAAAATACTGGAGAATATGTAATCAGCAATAGCACAACTAGCAATGAACATAAATATAAGTTAATGCTAGAATAAGTGAACTGGAATACAAAAATAGAATATTTAGCTAAGTGTTTGAAATATCAGTCTATCATGTGATCAACTTAGGACAAGATCAGGCTTGTTATATATGATTGGCTATGATTCATATGAGGTCAGGCTTACCATCTGGTTAGCTATGATGCGAGCAATAGTCAGGCTGTGGTGGGTGGTTCGGTGGTTGCAGTCGGCGAAGGAAGGCTGTGGCGGTGCTGTTAGGCTCCGGCAGGGTGTAGATGGCGGCAGAGGTCGGGGTATTAGTATTGTCGGGTCGAAGGTGGTGGAGGTGCGGTAGATGTTGGCCGGGGTAAAGGTGGTGATCGATGAGGAAGTCAGGATGATGGAGATGATGATGGTGGCGGTGGCTCGGTGGTTGCAGAAGGCTGTTGTGGTCCGGCGGAGAGTGGGTCGGGGAAGAGAATGAAGAGGGTGGTCCAACGGTTGGAGATCGAGGTGGATAAAGTCGTGTAGGAGTCGGGTGTAGATAGAGTTGTTGTCGGGCTCCGACGGGATGGTCGGAGAAGTCGGCTGTTGCGGCGGTGAACAGTAGAGGGGAGTTAGGGTTCGGGTTTTGAAGAAGGGGTTGATGATGTCTTAAAAAAATAAATAAAAAGTGTTTATATATGAGAGAGAGAGGAGGGTGATGATCACCTAGGGATTAGGGCCGGTCATGTGCTCCTTGGGATGGGGTTGGTTTCCACATGAAGGAAACTGGATGGCTAGGATAGTGTGTGTTTGAATGGAGGGCTTAGGATGACTAGAGGAAAAGGTTTGAGTGTTGCACTCTCCAAAAATAGGAAAATAAATTGGTATGACCGGTCAAAGGGGGATGTTTCTTCATATCTTGGGTCCAATGGGAGGTGGACATCTCATTGCATTTTTGCATAAAAGCCCCCAACAATTGGAAAATTGCACAAATAGTGGAATTTAGGATTGGATGAGGAAAAATACCATGTTTAGTGTGATATAGTAGGTTAAAAGGGCGTTTGGTGTTTAGTATGAACCTTGAGGGTGTGAGTGGGTGTTTGAGTTTGTATTGGGTCTAGTTTTGGGTTAGGTTGGGTCCTTACACCAATTTAATTAAAAATAGTATAAATGGTGTTCTTAAATTAATTGGAAGTGCGTGAGGTTAAATTAGGTGGGACACAATTGTTATGGATGTAGAAGACTCAGAAAAGAATATTGTCATAATTTGGGTTGTACAAAATGGGTCAAGATTGTGTCTCAAATTTTGATTGGAACGGACAAAGATGCAAAGTTAGGTTTATTTGGAATTAAAGATAAATGTTTGTAATGAATATTATGCGACTAAAATGAAGCTCAAAAGGGTATATTTATGAGTTACACAAAGTTCAGAATGGAAGGCTGGCACGTCTAGGTCAAGGGTGTAAAATTTGTTGGAAGGCAAAAGCTAGTGTAGCGCTCCAAATATCGAAGCAACGGTAAGACACAACAATTGAATAAAAATCACAGTAGAGAAATATAATCCCCAATAATTAATCCCGAATAACACTAATTAAATCCATAATCCTATATTTGGTCAGGGGTTTATCTAGTGGGTTTCTAGGTCCAGCCATGGTGATGACGACGATGATGATGATCGAATGATGGCTGTGGTGGGTGGTTCGGTGGTTGCAGTCGGCGAAGGAAGGCTGTGGCGGTGCTGTTAGGCTTCGGCAGGGTGTAGATGGCGGCAGAGGTCGGGGTATTAGTATTGTCGGGTCGAAAGTGGTGGAGGTGCGGTAGATGTTGGCCGGGGTAAAGGTGGTGATCGATGAGGAAGTCAGGATGATGGAGATGATGATGGTGGCGGTGGCTCGGTGGTTGCAGAAGGCTGTTGTGGTCCGGCGGAGAGTGGGTCGGGGAAGAGAATGAAGAGGGTGGTCCAACGGTTGGAGATCGGGGTGGATAAAGTCGTGTAGGAGTCGGGTGTAGATAGAGTTATTGTCGGGCTCCGGCGGGATGGTCGGAGAAGTCGGCTGTTGCGGCGGTGAACAGTAGAGGGGAGTTAGGGTTCGGGTTTTGAAGAAGAGGTTGATGATGTCTTAAAAAAATAAAAAAAAGTGTTTATATATGAGAGAGAGAGGAGGGTGATGATCACCTAGGGATTAGGGCCGGTCATGTGCTCCTTGGGATGGGGTTGGTTTCCACATGAAGGAAACTGGATGGCTAGGATAGTGTGTGTTTGAATGGAGGGCTTAGGATGGCTAGAGGGAAAGGTTTGAGTGTTGCACTCTCCAAAAATAGGGAAATAAATTGGTATGACCGGTCAAAGGGGGGATGTTTCTTCATGTCTTGGGTCCAATGGGAGGTGGACATCTCATTGCATATTTGCATAAAAGCCTCCAACAATTAGAAAATTGTACAAATAGTGGAATTTAGGATTGGATGAGGAAAAATACCATGTTTAGTGTGATATAGTAGGTTAAAAGGGTGTTTGGTGTTTAGTATGAACCTTGAGGGTGTGAGTGGGTGTTTGAGTTTGTATTGGGTCTAGTTTTGGGTTAGGTTGGGTCCTTACACCAATTTAATTAAAAATAGTATAAATGGTGTTCTTAAATTAATTGGAAGTGCGTGAGGTTAAATTAGGTGGGACACAAGTGTTATGGATGTAGAAGACTCAGAAAAGAATATTGTCATAATTTGGGTTGTACAAAACGGGTCAAGATTGTGTCTCAAATTTTGATTGGAACGGACAAAGATGCAAAGTTAGGTTTATTTGGAATTAAAGATAAATGTTTGTAATGAATATTATGCGACTAAAATGAAGCTCAAAAGGGTATATTTATGAGTTACACAAAGTTCAGAATGGAAGGCTGGCACATCTAGGTCAAGGGTGTAAAATTTGTTGGAAGGCAAAAGCTAGTGTAGCGCTCCAAATATCGAAGCAACGGTAAGACACAACAATTGAATAAAAATTATAGTAGAGAAATATAATCCCCAATAATTAATCCTGAATAACACTAATTAAATCCATAATCCTATATTTGGTCAGGGGTTTATCTAGTGGGTTTCTAGGTCCAGCCCACTAACCCATGCATTAATGAACACTATATATATATTGTATAAAATATATCATGCAATATATTAACACATTAATTTAAATATGGTAAAAGACAATAATGCCCCTATTCTAGAATGTAGTAGTGACATATTCCTAATGGTTTGACTAATTAAATCACCAACTTAATTAAATAGGCTAAATAATTTGGCTCAAGTGTAAACTAATCTAGTTAGATCCACTAATACAATTCTGAAAATGTAATGTAATATCTAAAAATAAACAAATCATACGATAAATAAATATTTAACTTGCACCATAATTAATTAATTATGAAATAGCCAAAATACCCTTCCTAGAAAATATGGTAGTGATAAATATACCCCCCTTAAAATAATTTCATCCTCGAAATTCAAAAACGAAACTATCCCTAGAAAAGCAAAATAGAACAAGAAAGAACATACCTCAAGGCACAAACATAAACGGGTACCGCTCTCCCATTTTATTCTCCCTCTCCCAAGTAGACTCACCCGGAGAGTGATGCCACCATGCGACGTATACCAAGGGAATGGTCTGGTTCCTTGGCACCTTCTCTTTCCGATCCAGAATCTCAACTGGCTGCTCTGGATAGTTGAGAGTAGGGCCCAACTCTATCTCCGAGTGATCCAATACGTGACTAGGATCTGCCACGTACCAGCTCAACTATGACATATGAAACACGTTGTGTACTCCCTCCAATGCAGGTGATAAGTCTAGTCTGTAGGTAACTACACCGACCCTCTCAAAAATAAAGAAGGGTCTGATGAATCACGGACCAAGCTTCTCACATCCACCGATACGAATCATGCCTCGTATCGGAGAAATCCTCAGAAATACCAGATCTCCAACCTAGAATACAATACAAACTTAAGAACTTAATCTATAACAAACAACAAATATCAAGCACAAAATAAAATCTAAAACTATACCTCAAACTCCAAAGATCTCCGGTGGCTATCGGCCCAAGGCCGGTATCTGTTATGTGCCACCCGAAGTCTATCTCTAATCATCTGGACCTTCTCCATTGCATCAACTACCATCTCTGGCCCTAGCAAGGATCTTTCTCCAATATCATCCTAAGACAAAGGAGTGCGACATCTCCGAGCGCACAGAGCCTCAAATGGTGATATCTCAATACTGGCCTGATAGTTGTTGTTGTAAGCAAACTCTACCAAATAAAGATGGTCCTCCTAAGATCCTCCAAAATCTAGTACACAGTTGTGCAGCATATCCTCGAGAGTCTGAATGGTCATATCTGACTGCCCATCCGTCTCGGGGTGATATGTACTACTGAACTTGAGCTGGGTGCCCAAGCTCGCCTACAAACTCCTCCAAAATTTAGAAGAGAAACGACTATCCCGATCCGAGACTATGCTGATGGAAACCCAATATATCTTGACGATCGGCCTGACATACATCTCTGCCAACTTCTCCATAAACAAACCCACATTAAAAGGCAAAAAGTGGGCCAACTTGGTCAACCTGTCAACGATGACCCAAATTGCGTCGATCCCTCCTGGAGATCGTGGAAGTCTAGACACAAAATCCATAGTAATGTGCTCCCACTTCCACTATGGAATGGGTAATGGTTGAAGTAAATCGCCTAGTCTCTGCCTCTCGGCTTTCACCTGCTGGCACACTAAGTATCTGGATACAAACTGTGATACCTCCCTCTCTATGCCATACCACCACACACACTCTCGCATATTCTGATACATCTCGTTGGCACCTGGATGAATGGAATACTGAAAGCGATGTGCTTCCTACAACATCTCCTCACGCAGTGCCCTACTAGGCACACACAATCAAGTACCGTGCCGCAAGAAACCATCCTCAGCAATGGTGAAGTCATCTTCTAAACCTGCTCTCACCTGGGCTTTGATGCTCCTCAGAGACACATCATCATACTGGGCTACCTTGATATTGTCCATCAACTCTGAATGTATCTGCAAACCCCACATATGCATTACAATCCCAGGAACTATTACCTCAATGCCCAAGCTTTTCAGATCCTCCAACAAATACTGGTCCTGCGTCAAAAACATAGCTACCGGATACTTGCTCAAGGCATCGACAACTATATTAGCCTTCCCTGGATGATATTGTAAGGATATATCAAAATCCTTCATCAGTTCCATCCACTAACGCTGCCTCATGTTCAGCTCCTTCTGAGTAAAAATGTACTTCAAGCTCTTATGGTCTATGAAGATCTCCATACGCTCTTTGTACAGATAGTGTTTCCACAACTTTAAGAAAAAGATGACTGCTGAAAACTCTAAATCTTGGGTAGGATAGTTCTTCTCATGAGGACGCAATTTCTTGGATGCATAGGCAATCACCTTCCCATTATGCTGAAGAACACAACCCAACCCTTTCCCTGATGCATCACTATAGATAGTGAAACCTCCAGACTCTGATGGCAATGTCAAAATAGGAGCATACGTCAACCTCGTCTTGAATTCCTCAAAAGCATCTTTGTCACTACCATATTTCCAAATGAGGATATTTTAGGAAATTTGCATGTAATTATTTTTTTAGTGATTAGTAATTATTTTTATTGTGCTAATAATTAATATTTGTGGTTGTGTTATTATTCATTAATTAGTGGACTAGCCTATTAGTTAGACTTGACACTTGTGAACCCAATTAGACTTGTCATGATAATAATTGAGCCAACATTGGACTTGGCCCAAGTTAGATCCAATTCCATAGTTAATTAGAAGGATTAGAACTAATTTGCATTAGTTTACAGCTTTCCAAAATAGCCCTTCCTTAATCCTAATCATAATTTGATGGAGAGGGGAAACTTGGACAAGTTTATGTGACTTGGAGAAGGGAATAGGGCCAGCCACTATAGAGAGGGTCTCCTCTCTCTCTCTCTCTCTCTCTCTCTCTCTCTCTCTTCCTTCATTTGCATTCATTTAGATCTCAAATTCTAGATTCCTAATTTTCTCATATTTCCTCCATCAATTTCTTTCTTAATCTCTTCACATTCCCTCTTATTTTCTTTCCTCAAGGAGCTTTAGAGCTTGGAGAAGCAAGGAGCACAAGGAGGAGGAGCATTGGTGGAGAGATCATGTCCGGATCATGTCCACTTGAGTTTTCTTTGGGAATCCATCTTCTATTTTGTAAATTCTGAATTTCTCCTCACTGTAGCTTCTTAATCATACATTTGACCAATAGGAACCACCCCATAGAATAGGACTAGCAATAGAAACAAGTTTTAGGCTTTTTGGTTGTGTATTATGATTTCTACATGGTAATTTGTGTCCAAGTAGGAGGAATTACGAGATTGACACATCAATTGTGTGTCATGAGACCAATTATATCTAATTAGACTTAGATCAAAGTTGCGAGACTAAGTTCATATCCACAATTGGATACGAGTAGGCTGTATCGCGATACGGTACGATATCGTATGATACATAGGCCATTTTGTGTGTTTTTGGACAATTCTCTATATTTTCTATTGTAATTGGTTATAATAGTTATTAGTATTTATATTTGGTATGTAAAAGTATTCTATATGGAGAATTGGTAAATTTGGATACATCAATTAGATGTGTATCATGGTATTCTAGATATGCATGCTTAGTGTTTGGTATAATTATATTGTACATATTTGTGTATATGTATTAATGTTGATTCATGGGGATAGTGCAAGGTGATGTGGTGATGGGCATGAAAAAATTTATAAGGGTGTATGTGTTATATGGGTACTCGGGTTAGGAAAATTTATAGCATGTGGTAGCAGCAACATCATAAAGGTGTGGGCAAATTTGAGCTTGTTTGCTTGTATTCTTTGGGACAAGCTTATGTGTGAGTTCAGGACTTTGTGTTCAGTGTGTCTATGAGTTATGTTGTTGGGGTACGTTGGTGGTGGTATTGTATCTGTTGTTGTGTATAATGGTAGTGGTGTTAGAGACACAATAATAGCAACATGAGGGTGCTCTAGAACAGAGCAATAGCAGTAGTGTACCTCAGTGTGCACCGTGAACAATGGTGACAATGCAAAACAGGTAAGAAAAAACTGGCAGTAGTAGAATTGAGTGCAGAGCAGTGGAGGGGTGTTCTAGTTAGTTGTGTGAAATGTAGGATGTACAAGTATTAAGTAGTGTGAAGAAAGTGAATGTGAGCTCTTGCAGGCAGGTAAGAGGTATTGCCAGATAAGTGAACTGATACATAAGTATTAGTGGACTACAGTATAAGGGATGTGCACTGGAGGGAGTGATGTATGAATTAGAGAAGGATGTATGCTATAGGTGTTAAGGAGTGACTTGGGAATGGGCAGTATATCAATTTGATACCTAACTAGGTATGTATCTTAGCTAATAGTGGCAACAATGTAGTGGTATAAATAAATGGAGGTAGAAGAAGATGAGGAGTTCAGGAATAAAATATTATAACAGTAACATTGCATTACTGATGGAGGGTTTTAGTTCAGGAATTGCACATGACTGCGCAATTTATGCTCGAGATCAGGCTATGTCCATACAAAGAGGTAGATGGTTAGGTGATCAGTTGGAGAGTATATCAGCAGTAGCAACAACATGTCATTGATATTGTGTTTCCAACAACTATAGAGTTATGGATCAATGAACTGATACATCTAAGGTAGAGGCTCGAGTTTGATTTTAAGTTAGCTAGTGTATCAATTGATTAATATAGGTTATAGTTAGTATTGGTGTCCTAGTGTATAGTTAGCTAGTGTTATCAGTTAGTGAAGGATATTGGTTAGTAGTAGAGTATCAGTATGAACTTGTGTCAACTAGAAGTAGGTACAGTGAGTTAATTTATAGTGTAAAACTGAGCATCAGTTAGTGTTAGTATTATGTTGCAGATTAGTAAAATAAGATAACAAAGTCAGTTAGTTAATTACTTGGTTTTAGTTAATGATTTAACTATTCACCTAGGTAATGACTTAGTATAATTAAGAGGAGACATATTATAATTAGTATTAACCAATTAGTGACTAATATGAGCCTAAAACCTAGTGTGGACCTAGTAATGGCATATAAGAGAATGTATTGATGTATTTTAACTCATTTCTCTTTCATTACACCTTTGACATGCCATTCATGTATAGGTGTGTGTGTCACCAGCTCGGATACCGAGATATACCATTTACCTAGGATCACAGGCGAGTATATTCTTTGATAGATTCCGTATTTAACAGCCTCTATATTTTATGTATTTAGTATTGAGATATTCGATTCCTGATACGATGGTCACACGGATTGGTATACGTGGATCTCGGTCATGAGATATTATTATTGTGATAACTTAGAGATTACTGTGTTGTACTTCATGATTACTCAGTGATTACCGGGATACCTTCATGATTATATAGACCATGATCATAGTGCATGATATTATAGACCGTCCATCGTGATATACGTGTTATAACATGTAGTAATTTGGATCCTTGTACTAGTCGGGGAATGGAAGAATAATAGTAAATTTGTGATCATACCTTATAGCTCGTAATATAGTATAGCCCATGATAACTAGTAGATCAAGCAACTCACGTGTGGTCACGCTAGTTCCCATTTATTTATATAGCCCATGTTAGGCCCAAGCAGATCACATATTTTGCTAATATTTTAAGTCATATTTATTATATTGTTTCTTTATTCCAGTTTATTACATCAGTGTTCCTCACCATATTGTTCTCATCTCTTGACATTATTTACCATGATGCCCCTTCTCGTGATATATGCTAGTTCAAATATTTTTATCATATATTTTTATTACTATTGTTGTTTCATAGTTTTTGTTATTTATTGGAACTATTATTGGGTTGTATTTTGCTCCAATATTGACTGGATATATTTTTTAGATAATTTATTAGAGGACTGGTGTCCTACATATTATGGGTCGCGAGATGGCGAGGCAGTTGAGCCAGTAACCGTAGAGCCTCTTGGGATAGTACCACCAGCTGGGGAGACTTAGACTTTGTAGTATGAGTTGTACTAGATTTTAGTAGACTTCATAGCATGTTATTATTTTGAGACTTATGTTGAGATTGGACTTGTATTGGGACTCTTGTATTTCTTCTTATTCTAATCCATATCATGTCATTCTTTTTCTAGTTTGTTATTATGATTGAGTATTGTTTACCATTACCAAATTATCATATTGTCCTCCATTTGGAGTTGAGATAGCATGACAGTTACATTATATATTTTGTGACAGATGTGTAGATAGTTATGTTGACCCAGACAGCGTTCTACCATCGACGTTGTGGCGTAGGCTGGTCGTTGTTCACCACTTGTGCCCTTATTTCGGGTGCGGGTCATGACACATTTTTAGTGGTGGCCCATGTAGGTCTTTAAGAGATCGCAAGTAGTGCGATATCATAGTAGTACTCTAAGTCTGAGATACTGCTACGAGCCTGCTTTAGGATATAGGATATATGCTGATAATATACTCAAGCAAAACTAGGGAACACTTCCAAAATATCTGTTTTTGTCATCACCATATTCTAAAATTGGGATATTTTGTCATTTTTATTTATTATAAGTATTGTGTATATTTTATTTTAGTAATAATGTTCATGATAAATATATATAGTAAATAAAATTATTATTGGTTAGTTGACTAGTGTATTTTAATTAGACTTGACACTAGTGGACCACACTAGACTAGACTTGACTTGAACCATTGACTCAATTAAAATAGTTAGTCATGACTATATTATTTCTATTAAACCTAATTAGACCATGAATAGAATATTCTCCTATGGTTTAGTTAGATCCTATTCATGAATGAATGAGAGGGGCACTTGTGTCAAATCAAACATTCCTCAACCTAACCCTAACCCTAAGAGAAAGTCTATATAAGCCTCTTGTTCATGAATAACCCTCATTCTCTTTTCTCATTATTTTATTCCACAAGATTAGAAGGCAAACCCTAATTTCCCATTCCCAAATTTTATCTCCCTCATTCTCATTCCAAGGAGGCTAAGGAACTTGGCATTGCTAGAGGAAGCTTGAAGAGGAGTCCATGTGTTGAGGATCGTGTCCATTTTATCTTTCTCGTGTCCAAATTTGAAGTTTTTCAAGGAGGTCACTCAAAACCTAGGTAATTCCTTATTTTTCTACTTCATTCATGGTTAAGAACACCCATTGGACCTATAGGAACCCTCCAATAAGTGGATTTGACTCTCTAATGCTAGACCTAGGTGTTAGAAGCCTTTATTTTGATAGATCTAGGTTTCCCACTTGTGGAATGATATTTTGGGCTCGATTTGGAGGAATTTCAAATCATGTCCACTAAGTGTTCGACACGTGTCCCCAAAGGAATTTTCGTGTCCTTCTTGAGTCAAGATTTGGTGTATGTGTCCTAAATAGGATACGTAGTATCGTGTCATGGTATCTCATGATACGCACAGTTAGATTTGGATATGCATATGTATTGGATGATATCTAGAGGAGAGGGTTGCTTGGTTTGAAGCAACAACTAGTTGAGGGATCTATGTATCCTTGAGAGATAGTGTAGTTGTAGTGTTATAGAGGGGAGTGTCTGAACTTCACATGTAGATGTGCAATGGTTAGTTGATGAGGATAGGAGAAGGTATCCTCAGGTGGAGCAGTAGGATGTGGGAGGTTCCTAGTTCAAATCTTGTGTGAACTGTTAGTGTATCAGGTGATGTATTAGGTATACATGGTGTTCAAAGTATGTATTTGAGTGCATGGGGTGTTGTTAGTTGTTACTGTGGCCTTACAGTTTTTATTGGATTGTAATTGTGAATGTGGTGTGGTCTATTAGAAGTGTGAGTGTGTGTGAATGGGAGGAGTGGCAGTGATACTTTGGTGTATCACTCGAGTGTATGTATCAGTTGTGTGTGGTGAGTCTAGCTAGTTGCTGTACTGCAGACCTGGCACTTGAGTGCATAGGTTTTAGAGAGGGAGCTGTGTATAGGCATTGCCAAGGCTTGAGGCAACTGTGCAACTGTGCTCGAGTGGTGCCTTGACACTACCTATGTGCAGTTGGGGCTCGTGATAGGTAAGATTAGCAGTGAGTTAGTGAGGTGAGTGTCAGTGAGCCTAGTGTGCTAATGTATCAGTCGAGTGAGTGATAGTGAGTGTTGTATCAGTTCAGGTGCAGCCAATGCAGGGAGCCTCGAGAATCAACCCAGTAGAATGCAGCAAGCACAGGTGACACTGGGCTCGTGCACTGGGGGAAACTATGCACTGCAGTGGCAGTGCAGCCACTCGTGCACTTAACTAAGAGAGCCAATGCAGTATCAGCACTAGTACTAGTGTAGGAACTCAATGTTAGAGCTCAGCTATGACCGAGTATCATAGCTTGCATATCTTGCAGTGTAGATCTCTGCACTGCAATGTTTCAGTGGGGAATGTGTAGGGTGATTACCTGTGTGAGTGAATATGTTTTAGCCTATTGTAAGGCATTAATAGTATACATGGGACCTAGAGAAACAACAAGTAGGTTTGGAGGGGGGAAGCACTGATACACGATAGTATCAGAGCTTGCATCATGAGGTATTAGATTTCATAGTGTGCATGTGAGTGTCAAGTATAGTGATAGGGTCTTGGGGGTTCATAGCATATGACTGCTATGTGGTAATGTAATATCCTTATAGTTAGGGTTTTATTTACAGGCCATGGGGGGAGCTCTGTGTGTAGGCCTGCAATAATTTGGATAGACTGAGGTAGTGGCATGAGGGGAGTTATATGTAGATAAGTGTGAGAGTTTCAGATGCAGAGTCAGCAAGGAGCAATGAACCACTCGTGCAGCCAAGTGATACTGCAGGCCAGTATCAGCAAGAGGGGGAGGCAACTGTGCAATACAGCAATAGAGCTGTAGCAGTCCCCAACTGTATTGATGTAGTGCTCGAGCACAGCTAAAAGAGAGAGCAGTCAGTAGAAGCAAGAAGGGGGATCAGTGTGCAATCCATTAATGCACAGCAGCTAGTGAGACTCGTGCCAAATCAGGAAGGAATCAGCATCGAGTGCAGTCTCTGAGGTATCAGTGTATCATTGGTAGGCTCATGCACAGCAGCAAGTTTAAGGTGCAATTGCTATACAGTAATGCACAGCAAGTGGAAGAAGAGCTAGAGCCCCGAGGAGGTAGCAGGTACCTGCCAGCAACTTGATCCTGGCAATAAGTCGCATTCAATAGTGTGTACACATCAATGTACAGAAGAACTACTCAGGGAGAGCACTGGAGCTCGGGATAAGGTATCAGCAACACATTGTATCAGTGTCTTCACAGTTTAGTATATCAGTCAGTTTTCAGTATCAGTATTTCAGTATCTTTCAGTTCACAGTTTCATAGTTTCAGTTGGGGTTATGTAATTGTGGGTGTTTAGAATTTCAATTCCCTTGCTTTTATATAGAAGTGTAGAGTATGGATATTGATTATTAGTGGATGCATTAGTATAGTGTTGTTTATCCTGGTTAGGGTGCTAATGCACCTAGGATACATGGATGTATGAGTGTGTATGTTTGTGTGAGCCGTGAGGGAAATTAACAATAGCAGTAACAGTAGGATGGGACTCGAATGTGGGTAGCCTAGTATATCAGTTAGGATGGGTGCTATGGGGTGTGGTTAAATAGTTAGTAGAGGTTAGTTAGTTATATGTATTAATGTTTATGGTTAAAGATAGAATTTGGTGTATGTTATTAGTATTAACAGTTAATATATGAGTTAGTGTATGTTAGCATAGTTGTTGAGTGAGTATCATTAGTTAGTATGATATCATTTATTAGGGTAGTAGACGTAGATATTAGTATTGGCTCAAGGATTAGTAACAGTTTGTTAGTATATATCAATTATTAGACTAGTTAAGTAGAGTAATACATGATGTCGGGTGTGCATGTAAGTTAAGTATTTGTTTTAGTGTTATGATGTCAATTATCAGTTATAAGCTGGTAAATTGGATTATTAGCTAAATTAGTGTATATTGTATACTACATGTATCAGTTAGTTGGTGATTAGTTAAGTTGATATAGATATCAGTATATGATTTCATATATGTATCAGTTGGTTAGATGAGTTTATATATAAATGACAGTGAGATACACTAGTTAGTATTAGTTAGTTAATATTGGTTCTAGTATTACCTTGTGATACACAAGGTAATGATAAGGTACTGGGTTTGGGCATCGAGATAGGTATGATATGCATTGGTGCAAGGCCAAGGTATCATATTTTTATTGATTTGTTATAGTATTAGGTATATTGACTTGAATATATATATAAACTATTAGTTTCATATATTAAACTTGCGTATCTTAGGATACGGCATTTTTGTGTGTTTCATAGTATCGTAAATTAGTTAGTATAGCTTAGTTATATAGCATATCGACCTAGTATCCTAGTATTGGACTCGTACAACCTAGATTTAGTCGGTTTGACTTAGAACTGGCTTTATGACCTAGAATTGAACTAGTTTAACTTAATTTTATTCCAACACCTTGTATTGATATAATATTCCATATATAGGTCTGCGTGACACCAGTTGGGACACAGTTTGACATTCATTGCTCTGGACGGCAGGCGAGTACATTCTCTGATAATTTCTATTATTTGATAATTTCTATAATTCAAGTACTTAGAAATGTTACATCTGATTCTTGACACTGTGGTACACGTACTAGTATATAGATTAGATTTTCAGTTATGAGATGTTACATTGGTTATCGTATTGACATTGTATATGACATTGATATTAGACATTATACATGATATTATTATTGGATATTGATCGTGTATCATAACGTATCATGGTTGGATCCACTGTACTAGTTGGGGGTAAGGGAAATTGCTAGTGAGAGATATGATCATATTCCTATCGTACAAGTGTATAATATTGTTAGTGTTAATTATACGCCTCACGTATGATTAGCCAGGCCATATAGCGATCGTACAAGTTCCCAAGCCGATCACATTTCAAAACTACTATTTCAAACACTTAGAATAGTTACAGTTCTTCAATTCAGTTCCTATACTACATTACCCTGTATATGATATTGTAGTTCCTTCCTATTTTAGTTCATATATGCACTGACTATACCATATTGCCTATATTGCCTATTCTCTTTACTATTTGCCATTGCATCTATTTATTATTTTCTCTCAGTATATAGCATCATTTATTTGTTGTTTTATAGTCCTTGTTAATTAATTGGAACTGTTATCGGGTTGTACTTCGCTCCAATCCTAACTGGATATATTTTTTAAGACTGCGACTTAGAGGACTGGTGTCCGACATATTATGTACCATAGGGAGAGTATCTGCAACCTTGGACCTTGTAGCTCAGGTATGATTTCTGGGAGGTCTAGCCGAGATCACTAGTTATTCAGTAGTTTCTTTTAGCAGATTATGATACCGAATTTATATTCGACATACATTGAGACTTGGATGTTATTGTTTGAAGTTAGATTATTTTGTTGTTTAGACTTGTGTTGTATTTCGATTATTTTTTTTCGATATCTTATCATGCTTTAGTTCTGTGCTTGAGTAATTTTATATTATATTATAGTATCTGTGTCTCCTTATAGAGTTGGATATTCGTGTGAGATTGATTAGATAGTATTGTGACCTAGACAGCGTTCTACCGCCGATGCTGTAGCGTAGGCTGGACGTACCCGCGTATTCGTGCCCCTATATCGGGTGCGGGTCGTGACTCGTTTTAGTGGTGGCCCATGCAAGTCTAGCTTCGAAATTAGAACAATGTCGTGGTAGTGTAATGGCTTAGTTGTACTACTGCGAGCCTGTGATAGGATCTAGGATATAGCATACTAGGATGAGAGCGAATACTCAATCACAACTAGGAACATTTCCAATCTACTAATCTTGTTATCCTTATGCTATTCTGAATAATTGCTTCCTTTAGAATTTTATTGTCCTTCCTTGATATTATCGTATCTATTGCCTTAATTGATTCTTTTTGATTCGTCTTCAGGATGCCGCCGAAGACTAGGTCCTTAAGATTGGGACCATCAGCCTCAGAGAGGTCTGCCACCTCTCGACCTAACGGACAGACATCTGGAGTTCCTCCTACATCTCCTGTTCATGTGGAAGTATCTGCATTTTTCGGGGGTCCTCCTCCCCCACCTTTCCAGAGGGCTGCCCCAGCTTTTGGGGAGGACCTTCCTCTCCCGCCAGAGATTCCTTTCCCTGGAGGTATACCTGCTGATGGGGCACAGGTTTTTACCTTGATTCAGGGCATGGTAGATGCCCAAAAAGTGACGGTAGAAGCCCAGCGTATTCAAGCTGAGCCCCAGAGGATGCAGGCAAAGGCGCACCAAGCACAGACTAAGCTGATAAGAGAGAGCATGGAGAATGCTCACCAGATGGCACTACATGCAGTTGAGAGAGTTGCCCAGCAGTATCCTGGTCAGCAGTAACAACAAAGACCAGGCACTATAGTTGACATCAAGAGGATGGATGTCACGACCCACACCCGAAAAATCGAGCATGAGTCGTGGGTATGTCAAGCCTACGCCGCAGCATCGACGGTAGAACGATGTCTAGGTCTACTATCTAGCTAACAATCTCACACAACAATATAAGTACCTGTCAAGATCTTAACTCCAAACAGAGGAGCAATATGATAATGATAACACGAGTACTCAATCACGAATCTAAGCATGATAAGATAACACAGAAGTCTAACAACTACAAAGTCTAAACAACTACTACTAAAATAACAACAACAACAATAATAATAATACAACAACATCCTGAATCATATACAATACAAGGTCTCAACCAAAAGCAGGGGACAAATCTGGTACCAAAAGCTAATAAATATACTGAGGTCCTAGTGATCCCGGCTACCAACCCGAAAATCACTCCTGAACTAGGGGATCCCTATCTGCGCCATCGACAGGCTGAGGTCCATAAAACATCGGACACCAATCCTCCGGATCCTCTGAAAAATATATCCAGTCAGGATTGGAGCAAGTACACCTCTAACAGCAGTTCCAGTTAAATGATAAAAACTATAAAACAGTTGTAACAAGTAGCACAGGGTGAAGGAAATGAAGTACGAACAAGGAAATATATATATATCAATTGGTGCATAAAGGTAAAGATGCATGAATATCAGAAGCAAGATAATAATGACTGCAGGATACAAGAAATCTAAACTAAGATCAAGTGTGTGCACAATGACGTAAAGTGAGTCCAGCAAGAATAAATATAATGAGTCATGTCCAGAAAATATAAGTGAGACCAGTCAAGAAATGCAAGAGAGTCCAGACTAAAAAAATAAACTCGTGTCT
This sequence comes from Iris macrosiphon, assembly GCA_036927795.1. NCBI lineage: Eukaryota > Viridiplantae > Streptophyta > Magnoliopsida > Asparagales > Iridaceae > Iris > Iris macrosiphon. The sequence goes on along the minus strand of JAYESA010000008.1, from coordinate 61,611,241 downwards.
TGGAAATACCTGTTTTGACATGTAAACGGCTAGGGGTAAGTACGACTCATCGCGCACTGGGTGCGCGGCTGCTATCATTCCAAATTAGACACGAGGGGGTGATTCTAGTGATTCCAGTTGGAAATGTTTACATGTCTACTCGAGTATTTCTCCGTCCCGACTAGTACAAGTGAATCCAAGATCCGACACACAAATCAAGTATGAGTCCAGCCAAAAACATGAGTGATGCTTATAGTGAGTCACGATGTGATGCCAGTAGGTGATGCTAGTAGGTGATTCCAGAATAGAGGCCAGAAATATAAAATTTACGTGTCGCAAGTAAATAAATCCAGAAATACTAGTCCGTATCATGCCAGAAAAATCAGATAATACTATACTAGAAGCTAAATCATAATAATCATCGGATAATGAAAACTATCAAAGATTGTACTCGCCCGATGTCCTGAACAACTAGCG